>JAODUP010002033.1:0-5000 GCA_025642065.1 Paralvinella palmiformis
CTACGGCGTATATGTTCATTTTGTGTACGAGCATCGTGCAATTTATCATACGGGCCCTCGGGGGCAGGACGGGACAAAGGCGTACAGAGGCTGCTCGGAGATTGTACCGAAATCGTGCAATTTCAGTACAGTTGCCGTGCAGTCTCCGTAGCCTCCGCTCGGAAATCGGACTGCGAAGGATGCGCGGAGATGATGCGGTGGCCGTGCAGCCGCCGTGCTATTGTTGAGCGTTCGAGTCCCAAGTGTATAAGGAGGAGCTCTGTGTAGTACATGTCCACAATTATGCTGATGTTTCCTGATCGCACATTGACAATCAAGAATTTCAAGATATTTTAACATTATGTAGAAACAATACAATGGCTCCTAAAACAAGCAAAGGAGGCAGGTAAAGAAGTCCAAGAAGGACCCACAGCATGCTGAAACAGAGATGCCTGCTGAGACAGAGGTTGAGAGGTCCGATGACGATGACGATCAAGACGACGAACCTGACGAGGAAGAAGCTGACATCAACGACAGAATTGTGCAGTTGTTTTAGGACCGGACCCACTTCTACGGCATCGCCCATGAAAGATAGACTAACAAGAAGCTGAAGGACGCGTTTTACTTCTTTGGACTTATTTGCCTCCTCTGAAGAACTAAGACCAGTGCTAAGGAACTGCTGTAGATCACCAATATATACCCATCTGAACAAATGGTTGGCCCATCTCAAGGCTGCTGCACGGCTATGGTGCGGCCGCTAAGGACTTGCCGTGGGATGACTGCTCAATAATCGTGCGATTTCGCGGTTACTGCACGGGTGGGGAGCGGCAACCTTGCGATAGCTGTGCGAGGGCAGCGCGATTGTCCCAAGAGCGTACAATATTCGTACAATATTGTTGACCCTAATATCGAACTAAAATCTTGCGTTTTCTGCACGAACACCGCACGCCCTTCTACGGCATGTCTACGGACTATAGGCTTACGTAATGTTCGGCAGAAGTGATTATTGATGATCCAACCAATAAACGCCTTATTTTGTTAATAACAAGCGTATACCATTAAACGTATACCATTAAATGAAAAGTAATTACGATTAGAACATTTTAAGTAAATATTTCAGCTTTGTCTATATTAATATATCTAAGACAGACAGAAGCCAGATATTAGTATTTGTCGGATGGACGAGGATGAAAGCAGAACTATGACCGAGTGATATCGATTACATGTCCATGAATAAGGTTAAGCAGTAAAACAAACAAATCGATCAACGACATATTCTATATCCAGCAGACAAAATTGATGAAACATTCTGCTGATATAATTTATATCACAACATATGCTATGATCGTACTTTATTATTGATGTAAATGAAATCATTTATGCAATTGCTATAAATCAAATTTGACAATATCCGACGAAAAACTAAAAAAAAAGATGAAGCAAAGAAGACAATAACAATTTCTCAACTAAAATAGCCCCCCCCCCCCCCGGGAGGGGACGGGTCTGTAACACATATCCCTATTCACCGTTTTGACGGATTTAAATTTACCTATCATTTCGAAATGTTTAATCCAAATTCCGGATACCATTTGTCTTACCTGTCAAAATCCAGGGACTTTATGGTGATAAATAGCATCTTGAAAACACAATGGTATCTACTTGATGGATGACAGGTGAATACAAGAAAGGGGAACAAAAAAAAGATAAACGCTTGTCTACAGATATCTACAGGCGACACTACAGCATAATATAACATCATAAACCCTGACTGGCTTGATTTGTCCATCTGATACATTGTTATTTCCATGGATAACGTGAAGTCAATCTGACTATTGGTTGCGTTGTAACATATCAACATGGACAACCTTAGGCAGAAAGTTGCTTCATAAAGAACGATTCAATTACGATAAGCCGCTTATATATAATGTGTTGTATATACAAACATAGATTGACCCATATATGTCCACAAATACATGTACACAAATACTGATAGAGATATCCTTAGTAAGAAGTAGGTAAGTAAGAACAATGTATTTAGAGTCGATAAAAAAGCGTAACAATAACATTAGTGACAATCACTATTACATCGACATAAATAAGTGTAAACAATAACAAGTGCAATGAACATCACATATGATATGATTTTATACAAATGAAATATTTATGATAAAATTATATGATAAAAATATTTCACCTATTAATAATATTACATTGTAGGCATGATCCACATTTACAGGATGGTACCCAATCGTGAAGAAGGGTCTTAAAACTACTAAAGCTTCGGTCATTTCGTATTATATTTGGCAACTTATTCCAATAAAATGGTGCAGAATAGGTTTTGACTTGACGGTTTTATATTGTGGGATACATATATTATTATCAGATCTTAAATTAATTTGTATTTTTTTTGTTTAATCAGAGCATTTAGATACAGCGGATACTTGTCATGTGATATTTTATATACAGCTTCCATACACTTTCTAATCCGTACAACATATAGTGGGTGTTTATTACAATTTAACTTAATACATCGTAGTGCTTTTTCTTGAAGTTTTTCAATTTTATATGTGTTACATTTACTAGAGAAGTACCATACAACAGAACAATAATTAAAATAACATTCGATAAAACTATTATAAAGTAAAAACTTACTTGGCTCATCAAGTACATTACACAATATAGCCAGTACATTCATTTGATTTCCTGCTTTCTGGCAAAGTTTGGATGTATGAGTATCAAAATTTAATTCACTATCTAAGTTTAACCCGAGAACCGTGACATTATTCTGTGAAACAATATCATGTTTTCCTATCTTAAAACTATCTAAATTTTCATTTTTGCCAAAAACAATACATTGAAACTTATCAGGATTAACCATCGTATTATTACTCTCAAACAATGTGATCACATTGTTTACATTGCGTACTACTTTACCCTTGACGGACTCATAATCATAGCCAGAACTGACAAATGTGTTGTCATCAGCGTAATTGTATACATCAACGTCATCTTCTAATATAAATAACATATCATTAGTAAACACATTATAAGACTGAGGACCCATAATGGATCCCTGAGCAGCACCTTTGTAAAAAAATCCATCTACTTTTAACACTACCCAATTTTACTCGTTGTTTACGATCTCGATAATAACTGAGAAACAATTCACATGCAGATTGTGATAAGCCATATGCTCGTAGTTTATATATAACTAGTGTATAGGGTATACAATCAAAAGCACGAGAGAGATCCATTAGGACAACACACACTCCTTTTTACCTGTTTCTATTGATTTCTTTATATTTTCAACCAGACGCAAGAGAACAGTTTCACAACTATGTTGTTGTCTAAACCCAGATATATAGGGGCTAAAAACGTTTTCAAAATATACCGACACGTGATTTACAATTTCTTTCTCAAATATCTTTGACATACTGGGTAGAATGCTGACTGATCTATAGTTTGAAACATCTAGATTGTTTCCCTTCTTGTGAATAGGACATATTTCCGCATATTTTAGAAAACTTGGGAATGTACATGTTGTTAGTGACATATTCAATAAATAACATATTTGATTACATAATATATTTGATCCCATTTTTAATAATTTAGAAGGCAATGTATCATACCCAGTGGCTTTATTGGTTTTTAAATTACACAAATGTGACTTAACTACATCAATACTTACATCATGAAAATAAAAATCAACATGTTCACCAAATGCTTCTTTATATGTTTAACACTATCATGTTGGTCATGTTTCGTCACACAAGAAGGTACATTATCATATACATTAATACAATCATCAGAACCTATATCTTTGGCCATATTGGTAAAATAATCATTAAAAACAGTAGCTACCTTGTCTTGATGTGTTACAACATTTTCATTGGTCAGTAATATTATATTATCATTTTTATTGATAGATTTATTTGAAATAAGAGGTTTTACTATTTCCCAGAACTCCTTTCCACTTCCAGAGGTTGCACTACATTTACTGCGCAAAAATATGTTCATACTTTTCTTTCTTAATTTTGTGACCAAATTTCTTTTATTTCTGTATTGTTGCCAGTGACCAGCACTTTTACATTTATCATATTTACGTTTCAACATATTTATTACATTTATCGCTCTTCTTAGTTCACCATTCATGTATGGAACTCTGGTACCTTTGATCGTCTTACATTTTACAGGAGCATGTTCATTCACTACTTCCATTGTTAACTCATTCCATACATAATATGCATCATCAACATCATAACAATTTCAGTTATATGATAGGGTATTGCAGACAAATCATGTAAGAAAGTTGTTTTATTAAAATGCTTGTAACTCCTATATGTGAAAGTAGTAGCCTTCTGTTTAGGAATATGAAACTTTGTGGAGTACAAACCAGTGAGTAAAAATCACTTAAACCTGTATCAACACTGACAGTATTTTCAAAAAGTTTTGGTCTGTTTGTAATAGTTAAGTCAATAAGAGAAGGTACACCTTTAAAACACGTTGCCTTCTTTACAATATTACTCGAACCATTAACATCCAAGCAATCTTTGTAATCATTATTTTTCTTCAACATATTAACATTAAAATCACCAATTAATACAACATTAAAATCAGAATTTACACATTGGTTCATGATATTATCTATACATTCTATAATAGTATTTAGTTTTACCTTTGGCTGTTTATACACACTGATGAATAACCATTATTCCTTGCTCATTGTAACTTCAACAACAATAATTTCAATTCTACCATTGGTGTTATTAATGGAAAAACTTTCAATATCACATCTTCTAAATTGAGGCATATCATTCCTAATGTATATCATTATACCACCTTCATTATTTTTGAAGTCCTGTCTGTATAGCCTGTACATGGGTACAGCAAACTGATTATTTTTTTTAACGAATTATCAATCTTGGTTTCCTGAATAGTTAAGACATCCAAAATATTTTCTTGTAAAATCTCCCTGAAAGGCTCAAACTTGTGCCTAATGCTATTAACATTTATATGACCTA
>JAODUP010002033.1:10000-18231 GCA_025642065.1 Paralvinella palmiformis
TGCGTACCTCGCCTTTGTTCTTACCCATACACGAAAGTGGACATTATTCCTCTGTATCTGTCTATCATTAATTTGTTCATCTTGGTCTATAACTCTATCAGTCCGTCGTTCCTTTCGTCTCTCCGTCCGTCTGTCTCCATCTCCATGTCTATCTATCTGCATATCTGTGTCTCTGTCTATCTAATGCTCTAAACAATGTATGCTATGATGTCAAACGCGCACGCGCGCGCACATAAACACAAACATAAACTGTTTGAGTATATAATAAAGTTACTGCATAAAATTGGAAACATAACCGTATCATTCAAAACATGTATTTGCTGGAACCACAGATAAAATGTATTGACCAGTTCCTAATTATATTAATTAGTACATCACCATTAACAACCTGTGTTTGATTACTTGTTGTGGAAGGAGCACGTCCTTTTTGGGCACATAAGGTCATGAACTTCAGATCCCTAAACAAACCAATTTGGTATTAGGTTTCCTAATTGGTTATGTCCTTATACTCAAACATGAATGCAACCACAAATCCTATCTATCGCCGACTGTCCATCATCTGACCTTAAATCATAAACATTGTATCCTATCCCATTTTTTAATTAAACAAACACCAAAGGACATCTTACCATTAGAATTTGACTAAGTGGCAAAAGAGCATTTAGTTTGGTCGACATGTTGTAGTGTAGACTATTCATCAATAATTACTTAAGGGAACTAGAATAGTCACAAGGGAATTCATGATCTTGAAGAAACCTACAGGTTACAAAACAGGGAATATTGCTATTATTCATACCAAAAGGTAACGTTCTTAAAGCAGACTATTTAGACTGTTAATATATTATATATTTAAATTAATTTGGGATAACATCAGCTTAGGCCTCGAGTTCTGTTCTTCATTTTACGGTCTCATCACAATTGTAGTCGGTCCTTGGCATTTGTCCAAGGAAGCATTCAAGGTTCGTACAGAAGGCTTGTAATTAACCTTTATAATTGATGTCCATCATACTTAGCACCAGAAAATAAATAAAGCAATTTAGATGATAACTATCTTTAAATTATAGAGATGTGCAAACTTTTGGTTGCAGATATTAAAGGGATTAGCTGCTGAACCTGTTCATGGTCTTAAAATGGAGATTAATATATTTCTACTTTCTTCGTAAATTGCGAAGTTAGACCTATTTAATCTAGTTGAGTCAAAGCCAACCGGCTGACATTATTTTTGTATTTGGTATTTCCATAGTTATTATTCAAGATTCGCCTAGTTAATCATCTACTGACAATAAGACATAAATACAAGCCGACTGAGAGGCAAATATATCAGCCACAACATGTCTAAATTGATACACATAGGGAAACATAGAGAAACATAGAGATAAAGGGCCAGATTGGAAGGAAAACAAATTACGAAAATTATCATTAATCTTTCTTTGCTTTCGCAGATAATCAACTGATAGATAATTGAAGATAGTCTTCTTAAATTAGTAATGATAAATCAGATTGTATGGTTTTATGACTATATATTAAAACAAAAATAGACGAAAGATGTCTAAAGAATGTAAAATAAATTGTGTTGTGCTTCTATTATGAATTATTGCATCTCATTGGTCTCCAGTAGATTGAATTCAAGGTACCTAATATAAAAACAAGATTGATTATCCTTTATCCTAAACAGGTTAATAGTATTCTTACTCTTGTGCGTGTTTATTTATTTTTAGAATATGACCATTGTTCCAGCTTTAAAAGGTCACACCATTCCATTAGAATAATATTTTAATATGTGGACAAATATATTTGCTGAATATCACAATTAAGCATGAATGAATTATTGTAATGTCCCTGATAGATAAATAAACCATCTCGCTGTAGATCTATATATTGCATAGATAATAAAAATAGCGATGGTTTTAGGGAAAGAAACGCTTGAACTGATTCGAATGAAACATTACTGATTTTTTGGTCACGTGGAAATCCCAGATGGAATTATTTCCACGTGGAGATGTCATCACGGTAACTTGCTATAACTTTTGAGCACGTCCACTAAGCCTTCTATAACTTAGTTTATCCTCCTGGCACACGTCAATCAGGAATAGCAAACCCGAGTTTAATATTGTCTCGTCAGTGACATAGCATATTATGTATTATTACTAAATATTGTGTAAGTCATTTCAGTATTATGATAGAGAGAAAGGGTGCATGGCAATATCACCGATTTCTCACTTCCGAACTGACAGCTTTGTTCAGATTCAGTTACCAATAATAATAACAATACAATTGTTATTATTGCTAATAGTAACTGTTAATACACTTTACCTAACTATATTATCGCATCATCAAACGCATTAGAGTAAATTGTGGGTGCGTTTGTTCGTTTTTGTGTGCGCGCATGCGTACGTGCTTATGTGTATATATGTTTGTGTGCGCATGCGTGCGTGTGTTGGGCGGGGGGCACGCGCTTATTATGCCATTACTCCAAAAGCCTAAGATTATATCATACTTTGCCTTATTGACTGTGAGTAGGAAATAAAACAACGTCATCAAATAACATATCTTACTGGATATGGATAAGTAATCATCAATGTTTTGGTTAACATGAATGCATATCGTTAAACATCCTGTTAATATGTAATTACATCATTTGTAAAGCGCATTAGGTACTATGTTACTATTTAAGTCAAACCAAATGTTTATCAATATTTATTCCTTTCTGTGAGAAATAATACCTGCCGTTCATGTATAATAGATAATAGATAATTCGGTTTCAGAGGAAGATGATATCCAGGAGGTGCATATTATGATTAAATACTTCAGGGTGATTAATTTTGAAACGTTCAGAGTCAACTTATCTGATCCCGAAAGATTAATCTAAAAAAATGCACGGTTAAGAAATAAATGATTACATTCCCAATATATTGGCCTACATCTGTAGTAATATTTCGTTTTAATCTGTGAATAATAATTTAAACAAAATTAATAACAGCAGATATGGGTCAAATTTAATTAACGTGAAAAGGTGAGGAGAGCCATTTCGTTTGTTCCTAGTTCGCTTCTTTTTAGATGTTTTGGAAGCATTTAATTCAGTCGTCCTTCACACTATTAGCATGCAAGCTAATGTATATTTCTACAACCACGATGCAGGAGTTCACCTATTTACGCTTAGGCTTTAGGCGTGAAACCCTTTAGAATCTCCAGCATGAATTAGCTATGTACACCGATGAGACATTAGATAAGACATAAACATACAAAAAAGTGAACTAATTTGTTTAAATGAAATAATTAGAATTATAATTTAATTGGATTACCACAAAATCCAGTCGCTATATCACAGGTTACATTGAAAGTATATACACTTGTATATACAAACATGAAAATAAATATGGAATATATTTTTATTCGTTGCATTCTTTTATGGAACAGCATATTAGGACCAGTTGATTAGTGTTTCTGATCTGTTCTGTGGTGTCAGCGTAATCATTGATACATGACGAGTATTTTGGCATACGTTTTCAACACGTGGTATTGTTTTGAGTGAGTGGGTGACCATAAACAGGTAAACATCAAAAAAGGGGGGGAACTAATTTGTTTAACTGCCAAGAAATTTTGGGAAAGCTTTGGGCAGCTTTCTTGACATCATGGTCTATCATTTCAATGAAGGAATTTATCGACGAGTTCTTGTCATGTGGCGTATGTGTTCCAAACAGAATGTCATTGCCCAAGCTCTTGGGATAGCACTGGGAATAGTCTCAAAGGCTCTTAAGAGAAATTGTGAGATGGGCCTACCCACACCTATAGCTAGACCCGGACGTTCTCGTAAGACAACAGAAAGAGAAGACCGTTATCTGATACGTTTGTGCCGAAATGGCCGTACCAAGTCAGCAAACACCCCTCGTGCTGAGTGATTACGGTTCACTAATACCGCTGTATCCAGAATGCTAGTGAATCTGCGATTGATCCGTGCAGGTTAATTCGCCAGGAGACCTCTGAAGAAACTGTTATTGTTGCAAAGACAACGACAGACGCGTATGGATTGGGCTAGAAACCATCTCCGCTGGTGACCAGGGTAATTGGCAGCATGTCATCTTCAGTGATGAATCCAGATTCCTGCTTTACCGGATAGATGGTCGTATCCGGGTCCGCAGACAGCAACATGGGGCCTATAATGAAGATTGCATCGTACCTAGAGTCCAAACAGGGGGTTGATCCATTTAGCCTACCATGTGCCCAAAGGTGGCCGTAAAACATCAATCATCATCAATCATCATCATCACCAAGCAGGGAGCAGTGGAGTAACCATATGGGGTGCTTTCAACCATGTTGGAAAATGTGACCTTAACCTCGTCGATGGAAACCTGGATCAGGACCAGTACCTACATATCCAGGAGGAAAGGTTATTGCCATTTGCTCGCCTGACATTTGGGCATAATTTGGTATACCAGGATGACAACGCCAGGCCTCACAGAGCTCGCAGAGTGGTCAATTTCATGGAAACTGAAGGGATCGAACACATGGAATGACCAGCAGTGTCTCCGGATATGAATCCTATGAGAACTTTGTGGTCCGAAGTAACACCCACCATGGATTCAAGTGCCAACCAGCCTACTAATCTGGCGCAATTCCGACAGGCAGTCATTGGTGCATGGCAAGCTCTGCCCCTTCAAACCCTGGAAAACCTGATTGACAGCATGCTTCGACGAATACAAGGACTTTTGTACGATGCCCGCGGTGGTCTTACCAAATATTGAACTGTGATTTGTGTGCCTCATTGAACACTCTAATTAATCAGAACGCTTGAAGTCGATTTCCTGACAAACTCCTGCTTTATTTAATGCATTGCTTAACGGCCCCATATGTCGTATATTTAATCATATTTCATTACATTCACCATGATCCAGAAAACCCATAGTCTTTCAAATGTATCAAAATATTCCTCATATGGTAATTATATCGATAAATTCATAAAATTCACATATCCTGATACTTTCGCTGGAAAAACATAATTCTAAGTAAGAAATAACAAACAATAAAATTATATTCCATATTTATTTTCAGGTCTGTTTTTGACTTACAATATGTGATACAAATGTATATTAATAATGTTTTCCCTTGGGAATCTATAAACAAAGTTTTTCAACATATCTGTGGTTGTAGTTGCAAGGCTGAGATATTTGTAAATGGCACCAGGCTGCTGGTTGATTTTATGAAATCTCATCTTACTATTATTATACTTCATATGCTTATACAATAAAGAACTCGCATCTGATTCATTCGAATAGGTTTTTTCTCTTAGTAAGGGTTCCAACCTAAAAATCATCTTGCCCATATGACAATGACACGACCATCAGTGATCCTGAACACAGCTGTCAGAAAAATACAGGAAAACTCATAGGGAGTCTTCTCATAGACAGAGAGAGAGACTAGTGATGTAATAAATCATCTAGGATGAGGATCATCTTTCTCATTTGAGCATCTTCAAATGACTACAATCATCCCATGATGATCTCTCATCTTTAGATCTCAGCTACCTTTCTGATTAACGCGACATAATTAATCACCTTGAATCATTGGTTATGAGAAGCATATTCTTCATGAGAAGCATCTTCTTGATTTGACTCCGACTCATCTATTATATATCAGCTGTAGTTAATATTGATAATTATGATAAGATATGTTATTCAAATCTAATAATTTTCATAAGTAAGCAGCGTATATAATAGGCTAAAAATATAAACACCGAAACTAAACAAATAATTTCCTTACTTATGTACTTACACTACTTACGTACTTACTTACATAAAATCTTTAAACACAATCAAGTATTGACACGCGCATGATATTGTGTTTAATATCAATGTCAGTATCAATAATATGTTACTGTGTGCAATACCTCCCAGGCACAAGATCAACGACATAAACTTAGTAATGTCATTTACATAGAATATACGGTCTCATGCATAACACAGATGGCTTTGTTAGTATTGTAATTGTCAAGGTCAATCATATTTATTATAACAATGTTTATTATACGCCATGGAAGATAGCCCCGGAGACTTAATCTTATAATATATACGTTGTCCGTGTAGGGACTGCGTGTGGTCTCTTGTTCGTATGACTATTATGTTAATTATGCTTTGTGTATAAAATATACGTATCAGCCAAAGATATTCCCATACTCTAAAATATACCTTGACAACTATGTCCATGCACGCACGCACGCCCCCCCCCCCCACACACACACATACATACACACAAACACACACACAAACACACACACATATATATATATATATGTGTGTGTTTGTGTGTGTGTATATATATATATATTGTGTGTATATATATATGTGTGTGTTTGTGTGTATGTATGTGTGGGGGGGGTGCGTGCGTGCGTGCATGGACATAGTTGTCAAGGTATATTTTAGAGTATGGGAATATCTTTGGCTGATATGTATATTTTATACAAAAAGCATAATTCTCACTCATTTATCCAACTGCCAAAATATAGACATAGATACCTTTATTATAAATTGGACTTTCAAAATATATTTGCACAAATATAATAAAACGATAGATTTTTTAAAGATATCGCGCAAAAGACAAATAAATGTATGTAGCTTCTGACAAAAACTCTTAGATTTAAAGCCAATTTACTTTATGAATTGTGGTCCATGGTGCGTTCGTATTTTATAACTGGTCTGCTGTGCTCATTACCATATTATAGGTGGCAAATAAGAGAACGTTTGTGTTTTATCATTAATTCGTCTTACTTTAATTAAAACATGATTGTCTATGTAGGTGCTTACTACAAATACCTACAACACATAACAAAACCCAACATATAATATGTTAATCTTACCATAACAACAATTAAATAATTGCTCAGAACAACTGTAATCAAGGATACCTACTAGAATAATCTTTTTTTCTCCTTTTAGCCATTTTATTTTTATTTTATGAAATTTGCTTATATATATAAATAATTGGAATATAGACAGCAGATAATTAACTTCACAATTAAATAGCACTATCTATATTACACATACTACGTTAGATAAGCGAATATATTCTTTAAACAAAAACTATATGAATAATTAAAAGATTAATTATGTTTTATTATTAAAACACATATAACTAAAATCCTATGAAATTATCTAAAACATACAGCGATGGAATAATTACGAAAAGCTACCCTAAACAATGGAATTGTAGAGGGCAACAAGAAACAATCAGAACATGAAAAACCCTTCATTGTTCGAGATTCAATATTGTTCATCATTATCAATATCATAAACAGAGATATGACCAAATGTGTCTTCGCATCTGTTTCAATACGTTCTATTCAGTAGTACAATTAATAATTGATAACGCCAGTTGAGAACGCATGGCTTTATTAGGCTAACAATAGACAACAAATCGGTAGGTGGCACCACAATAGGGTGATATCATTATATACAAAGGAGTAGTAGTAGCTGTGCCACAATATAAGACTATACTGATATAATTAAAACTAGTGGATATTATAACATCCGTCTTTTTCCATTGTTTTTGAAGTTACCAAACAATGTACGATACATGTAAATCAAAATGATTTAATCAGTGGTGCTATGAATAAACACTTGAATATTGTTGATAGGTTTAATTTTGCTGGTGCTATTCCCTTGGTTGATCTTGGTGATACACGAGTCGGTTTCGGCATTGGAGCAGATGTGGTGTTCTGCTGGGTAGGCGTTGGCATTGGAGCAGATGTGGTGTTCTGCTGGGTAGGCGTTGGCATTGGAACAGGTGTGTTGTTCTGCTGGGTAGACGTTGGCATTGGAGCAGATGTGGTGTTCTGCTGGGTAGGCGTTGGCATTGGAACAGGTGTGTTGTTCTGCTGGGTAGGCGTTGGCATTGGAGCAGATGTGGTGTTCTGCTGGGTAGGCGTTGGCATTGGAACAGGTGTGTTGTTCTGCTGGGTAGACGTTGGTGTGTCATTATAGACATCTTCGCCTACTGGTGTAGCTGTAGAGTAATCACTCATTGCTGGTTGCTCAGCTACATAACGCTTCACTTTGGCATTGGCGGTTGATGAAAATTTAAGGGGCGTTTTTTTGCGCAAGTGAGATTGGTTCGGCGGTAAGTTCCAGAATCTGTATCCACTTGATATGATCTTTCATCTAGACGTTTGGCCCTTATTCCAAGTAAAATTTTGGGGAATATGGCTTCATCCTTACACATTGCCTTCTTCAGAACAATAA
>JAODUP010002036.1:0-2500 GCA_025642065.1 Paralvinella palmiformis
GTATCTCCACGCGGGTGCATGTATGTAAAATAAACATTTTTCAAAACGAAATCTATTTAAACGCTTTGTATGCTTAACTTCAATTATATATTGATTTAATTATGTACAGATTGATGGAGGTACGTAGGTTTTAAAGGATGTATAGGTTTTAATGTTTTCAGTCAGTGCCACCATATATTTGTATCCTAAAACACTCACAGAGAGAGAGAGAGAGAGAGAGAGAGAGGAGGAGGAGAAACAAATATTAGTTTTTATTTATATACTAGTAGATGGCACAATTGTGTGGTACGTGAGTGTGCGTATGCGTGCGAGTCATGAGACCACACGAATGTATCAAGCGCCATCAAGTAAAAATGATACCAGATAAGCAGAGGCTAATGTTTCTTACAATAACGGTGGGGTTAGATGTTGATCGGGACATGTAACAGCTGTGTACCCAGCGGCATCACAGCTGCTAATTTTGACGAAACTGTTATCCCAAGTTTCACGTCATGAAGTTCCAAGACGCTAAAGCTAACGTAAACAATACGATAATATACAATAGACGTCACAGTAATTGACGTAACTAGAACTTGTCTGAAACGTAAATACATTTCCGTGATACACGATCTATACTTTATATAGGCATGCGTGTACGCGTATATGTATTACGTGTGTGTGTGTGTGTGTGCGTGCGTGTGTCTGTGCGCGTGCGCGTATATATATAATATATATATATATATATATATATATATAATGCACAATCGTCTGTTCGGGGAGTTGGAACTTCCCAAATATACACATCTATAAAGTTGAATTCACAATGTTGTATTATCTTGGTATTTATGCCGACATGTATCAGTGTATGTTAGTATTTGTCTATTGCGTGTGTTATCATCGAGAGTTCAGTTTAGATGTACCATTCTGTAGCCTCGGCGGTGGCCAAACCTGGATCACATGAAACCTGGCTATACAATGAAATATATATATATATATATATATATATATATATATATATATACACCTGTATATTATTAAATAATTTTTTATTACATTAAAGTATTCACAGCCTTGACATTTACATAAACATTGCACAAATGGCTGATTTAGAAAATAAAATAGCTAGTTCACTTTCAATACAAGATATTATGTATAAATACCAATGTCACGGTAATAAGAATCATCCAGTGAATTATATTTTATGTTATCATTGATGTTATCCATTCACATCGTCATGTCAGATGGCAAAGGTTCTACAAAAAATAAATTTGAACTAGACATGACGGACCATGAGAGCCATGCAAATCGCGCTGAACGTTATTTAGTTTAGAGGCATATATCTACTGGATGAAGTCTATGCCATTCCTATTAAATGCCAAATTATGATCTGGCGATCCCGTACCCTTAATGGACGATAAATAAAATCCAAATATAGCTGGTAAATCACCATATACAGCTTTTCAGTATGACATTTATCGGCCACTATACTCGTAAACCGCCATGTAACAGAGTGACTCTTAGACTTCTAACCAGATAACGTAATGTGAAATTCAGCCGCATGGTGGCAGCAGGGGTAATTGAATCGGTCCATTTGTTATGCAATATCATATCATATATGTTTATATATTCAATATTTTGATACTCAGATCATACATTATTCATACTGTGTATTAATATTTTATTTTTCCATTTTAGGCTTAATCTGTCTTGGCCGTAGTGTTCGACACAAAGCCTGGTTTTGTTTGAATCATAGTTTCTTTTTTATATTTAGATTATCCTCTTCTGGATTATTTTAGAAATATTTTTTCTTTAATTTTTCTCTAATTTTACCGGTAATTAATTATACTTGCAATTAAATATTTTTTAAAAAATCAGTTTGGAGTTAATTGTTGTTTGAATGAAAGTATAACACCTGTGCCAGCGCCTTAACTACCTTTATAACACACACACACACACACACACACACACACACACACACACACACACACACACACACACACACACACACACACACACATATTTATATTATATATATTTATATTATATATATATATATATATATATATATATATATATATATATATATAAAGAGAGAGAGAGAGAGAGGGGGGGGAATACACAACATTCTACATTATGCATATCATTATTTTATTTGCATGGTAATAAAAGGTTGTTGGTGCACATTCTTTAATAACTCATTTACTAGATATTTTAATGCGGTAATCATATTTAATCATTTTATCGTCTTGTATCATTTTGTTTTATAATAATAATAATAATTGGTTTTATATCGCTGTGGTTTTCAATGTTATCAGAGTATACACAGAGTGATCAATATAGCAAAGTCGTGCTCAGTATTTTCATACATCATAAAGCCATGCATAATACAGTGAGAAACGATGTCGACCTATGCAATCATCCAAAATGCAGTATCTCTTATACAATCATCCACAATATAGCCATCTACAATTCATCGGCATAAAACATAGACAACTCTCGTTTAATCAGACAGTTAAGGGAA
>JAODUP010002036.1:7500-32199 GCA_025642065.1 Paralvinella palmiformis
CGTTAATTAACAACCAAAGCAACAAAAGGTATGGCTATTCTTACTGGCATTAGTATTATTGTTGACGTTGGTGTTGCTGTTGTTGTTACTGTTGTTGTTAATAATGCTATTATTTAAATAAATCATAATTAACGATAACCTATTCAACTCCCATCCAAGTGCGCATCCGAAGTTGACGTTAAACTATTAATTATAAAGGCTAAGCGGGGCCAATACAAAATACAAATTAATTAAGATGAAACAATCAGGCTAGCCTCGTCTAATATATGATGATCCTGCAGGGTATGGGGCCGATTTCTAGAGTTCTCTATTCCTGTATTCCTTCAGTGAAGGCTTCGAACCGATTGTTCCAGCTATATAGCTAGATATTGAAACGAAAGCGACAGCTTGTAGCCTCGATATTAACGAAAACGATTTAAGTTCATAGTCTATACACGTAGGCTGTATGATGTTGATGATGATGTTGATGACGACGACGACGACGATGATGATGATGATGATGATGATGATAATTACGATGATGACAATGACGATCACGTCGACAGCGATATGGTCGTGATGATGATATGACGACAAAGCGATGATTATCAAGATAGTGTAGATTTAAAAGGCGCCGTTTAAAATTATTGTGCATTAAAGTCCCCGATATGACGCATTCAACAATGATCTCGAAATGGTGTAAAACAGATATAAATAAACAGCGGCAATAGTACTGTACACACTAAATGACTCGAGGCTGTCCTATAGGCGACACATAGATATTTAGCTTTAATATCTATATATCTAGGTCTCATTCTCGTTGGCCTGTTTAGTAGCCAGATTGTTTCTTTGGGCTGAGATAAGATGAATCGGGTTGATACGATCATATTTTTCACGTATTTGTCACCCTGTTAGATGCATCATTTTCAATCAGCCGATGGCGATTGGTGTTCTAATCGGATACGGTAGATAACCGGTAGTTGGATATGTCTCGCTGTCGGATGTAAACAAGGAATGAACAACTGGATGGCACAAGGCTGTGACTCTTCTTACCTGTCGGTCGGTTCAAAACAGCTTCGTAAACCAACGAGGCATTCTTGTTTATGTTAATACCGTGGCGATAAATAATGCCTACACTTTTGTATATTAACCCCGTAGGAGTAATGAAATAATGACGATGTTAGGCGCTTTACGGGAAACCTTACACATTGCGATGAAACATACTGATACGAAGTAATATATGCTTTATTATAATCAGTGTGTGAAATAGTGAGTGATTGATTAGCGATTGACGTTTTTCGGCCACTTTGTGGTAGACTAAATGGGCCGAGCGACCCCCAAAGCTAATGAAACGAAGTCAAAGATGAAACGCCCTTCAGATATGGTGAACAGTGGGAGTCAATCATTTCTGTGGTGGGGGAGGGGGGTGACTGACGCGCTTCTGTGCGCGCTAGTTACAATGAAATGCCAACCTTTTAACGCCCACTCCAAACGTTGTGGGGCCTAGTGAAACATGAAACAAGCCTCACGCATGGGCCGGCCGGGGTTTGAACCCAGACGCTAGAGGTTTGCGACACATCATTTCCAAACACGTATTGCTGGCAACCAGTATTATTGATCTAAGTTCTAGGTGACAACGCATGTCAGCTCTCATACGTCAGTATTACCTTTCCTGTACTGACAGCTTTATGTATACTTGTGTAGTTATGACTCGTGAAGGCATTTAGCTTTTGTGAAGCTGTGTTTGTTGTTATACAATTGTATACGTTTTTTGTTTTATTTGTGTGTATGTTATTTATTTGTATGGGCACCCGTCCGTCCGTCTGTCCGTCCGTCTGTCTGTCCGTCTATTTGTCTGTCTGTGTGTCTGTCTATCCGTATATCTGTCTGTCGGTCTGTCTATCTATCTACCTGCCTGCCTGCTCTAACTCACGTCTTTAATAACAATTCCTTGGTACACCATGCATTAAGTGTCCATAGTTTTCTGATCCGTACTATGTTCCCGGATATAATGAAAACGTCGAAGAAGGGCATCCGTCTTTAAATAAACTAGACATCGTGCACTGTGAACCTCTCATTAGACAGATCTGGTTCCTGAAGTGTTATAATAGTAAATAGTATTAGACATGTGGTCATAATTATTTCTTTGCAGTCGTTGTCCGTGTATTTACTTTTTCACCGATCTACTCCCTCTCAACCTCATACGATAATTATTTCAAATTATACTGTACTGAGAAGGTAAATTTAAAAATAGCCTCAATATAACTCAGCAGGTATAAACGGGTAGAATTTCACTCTTAAGAAAATAAGATTAGGTCTCCTGATGGACCACGAACAACGGTATACGTAATTACACTTATGGTAGTTAGTTAAAAAAATATTATCTCCATTTTCATTAATATTGCTTAATTAATAATAATATTTATTAAAAAAAACGGATTAAGTATTACAAATCATTAACGTCGATTTTATTCGGTTGTATCCAATCACCATTTCTGTTCGCTAATCGAACCAGCCCCCACTGTGTTTCCGTAAGAGTTCGCCAACGTCCGCCTTGGTCAAACTCAAACTGAGCGCGTTCTGTTCCCTAACTGTCATCAACTATTGCAATACTGAGTACAAACCTATGTTGCCTCGTTTTAGGAGCTCCAGCTCAATACCTCGTAACTCGCTCACACCTGCCGTCGCTTACACGGCCACGACGCAGAAGACTGCAAGTAAGAAGAAAAGAAGAGACGGTACGGGGAATCTGACTGCAGTTATCATTCTTGCAGCATTGCTCTTCCTTGCTATCATTGGGCTGATAACGTTGGGATTACTTTATGCTCAGCAAGGTACATAATAAACAAATATCCAAAACACGATATTTAATATTATTATTATTTTAATATTAATTATATATATATATATATATATGACGACTTTATTCAATACCAATTATAAGTTCTAAATAATTCCTATATGCTACAATGATCATTAACCTATATTCCAATACAGGTAACCATGGCAACACTAGTAAGTAATTTATACCTATCTCTATGCCTGCTTAATTTGCATTTCCATTGCTTTCTTTTGAACATGTATGCGTCCTTTGTTATACATATATATGTGTACCTGTTTGGAAATGAAAACTAATTTTGGAAGCATAATACAGAAGTACACATATAGACAGACACTCTGATAGACAAACAGACAAGCAGATACACATATACACACGCACCAGCGTGCGTACACACGCACGCATTACTTCCAAGCAACTAGGCTTATTCACTTTGCTTCAGCATAGTACCCCAAACTTCTTATACACAATTAATAATAGACGTTACCAATATGAAATACAATTATTGGTTTTGCAAGATTTCTGCAAATCTAATTTAAATTATAACATTACAGGTAATACATTTACATTAAACCTTATTAATTACAGTTAGCAGCACGTAATCATTCAATATTTACACCGTCTCTGCGTTTAAATTATCATCCTCTTGTTTTAAAATCAGATGCTTTGTTTTTGATGTCACTATATAGCCGCTCTTTAAGCCTTAAGTCAAATTTTCATAGTGTTTATACTTTTTTCATTCCTTATCAATATAGAAAGCGGTTGCGTTATCATCAAACGATGTGATATCAGTATCATTTATGCACAGAATATATCATTTGTCGTCGAAGATTAATATTTGGTTGAATACCACATATTAATTGCTTATTAGGCACCATAAACTAAATATCTTGTTTTCCATTGCCGACCAACCCACTTTTGACACCCGTTTTTTTTTTGATTCCATATTTTGCTCCAGCACAAAATTTATATTTTACGGTTTGATCGACAGGCGGCAGGAATGCAGTAATGTTGCACGCGTCTTTTTTTAGATGCTCGTGCACGTCAAACATGGCATTCGTAATACATGTACTTCAAATCAAGAGCAAAGACTCCATCATTATATCCTAGAAATGGCTGATGATGGATGGGAAACATAAAAGGAATACTCTATATCATTTATATGCCACTGGAAACTTGGACAAAGGTTTGTGTTCGTGTTTTGTTTTCCCATGTTAAACGATTTGTTTACACCTATATGGAAGTCTATGATGTTGGGTGGCGTTCAGATGGAGATGGATCTCTGTTAGTCTCTGTCAGTGGGCCATGAATAAGAGGTGTCGGAGCTACAGTGAGTGAAAAATTATGTGTCTAGACATAATAATAATAATAATAATAATAATAATAATAATATGTGATATTTAAATAGCGCCCTATTCAACTAGAAGCTGCTCTAAGGTGCTTTACAATATTATTTTCAATATTATTATCCCTGACTCAAACCTGTTTCCACCCAATACCTATCCCAATTCCCAAGGGAGCATACAACGCATGCTGTCATTATATATCGGCTACGAGTCCTACACTCTAACTAACTGCGCTATCACGGCTCGACGTATGCATTAAATACATCCAATAGATTTTTTGCAATGGTTAAAGGACAACCGCGAAATCGTTTGCGTTGACATTCTAAATTAAAGCCACGATAAATTTAGCAATGCCTGCAATATTCATAGAAGCTGTTACTATTCTAGGGTTGCCACACCACTTCATCATTTTGAAAATAAACAGTCCAAATTTTCGGTAGACTCTAAGACTCCACGTGCGTGTGTGCGTGTGATTCGTGCATCCGCCATACTGTGTGAATTAAAAAAAAGTTCAATCGATACCACTTCTTTTTATTTGAATTTCACATGTCAGAGGGTACGGGAAAAATAACACTCGTGCCACAATTAACAGATAAAACAAGACACTTTTCACAATTCACGAGGAAAGTAAGCACGATTTAATTCACGAATCACGAAGAAAATAAGTCAATTTACGTTTCACTGAAAAAATTAAAGCCTACTCTCGGATCACGAAATACCCCATTCTAATTTTCTCTAAACTACATCATTTCACGCACTTCTTTTATTGACTGCGGTTAATGAGTCACCCATACAGAAATCAGATAGATCGAGTGTTAAAGCAGCTTGCTGCCTTACCAACATATGTTTTCCCAACTCTTCGGGAGTCTTTGGAAGTAAATAAATCACTTGGCACGTGGAAAAAACTAAACAGATTATTTGGTACAGAATCAGGAGACTTAAAAATACTGACAAAAATATGCGAAACAAGCCATAGGTTAATTTAGAAGAAAAAAAACATAATAACGGAATATGTCGAATGAATAACTTCAGTGTTACCATCGGTGTGTGAAGCGATGGTTTTACATATCAAATTATTCTATTAAAGTGTATTTATGACCAAAAGCATTTCAACTGTTGTAATTCATACTTAATCACTGCCATCAATCCGCTTTAAAACATTGAAAAAATTTCTATATTTTCCGTAAATTTTGGAAATAAAAAATTTAAATAAAAGCCTACATACCTACCCATTTTTCAGAAAAAACTATGGGAAACAAGATATTTATTTGATGGTGCCTTAGGTAATCTGAGACCGTTATATGCCTTATATTATATATAACTATCAATTATTATTTTTATTATTATATTTAATTCCATATGTCTGTCTGTCTGTCTGCCTGCCTACCTGTCTACCAGATTTTCACATTTCCTTTTTTCAACTGTCTGTCTGTCTGTCCGTCCCTTTGCTATTTAAATTTCTGGTTGTATTATTTAAAGGTACCACCACTACGCAAAGTTGTGAGTATAAAATTTTCTTTCTCTTTCTCATTGTTTTCAAATATCATTCTCAAATACTCCCCTTTTGTCCTTCCCTCCCTCCCTCCTTCCCACCTTTCTCCCTCCTTCGCTCCCCCCTCTCTATCTATCTATCTATCTATCTATCTATCTAGCTATCTATCTATCTATATTTCATCTATCTATCTATCAGTCTAGCGGTAACGTGTTGGACCACATATCACTACCACCCGTGTTCGAGTCTCGGCGTGGGCATATCTGGAGGTCGCTCGGCCCATTTAGCCTACCATGTGCACAAAGGTTGCCGTAAAATACCAACCATCTCATCATCTCTCTACATTTATATCCATCAATCTATCTACCTGTCTAGCTATTACATATATCTCATCTTCTCTGTCTCTCAATATGACGCCGTTATTTACTACCGGGAGATAGACAATATACTAATATTATACTGTAGCTTTATAATAAGATTTATCCTTAAAGGTCATAGTCATCTATTCAACCTAATGCTCAATTTGTATCAGCGCGTTCATAAACCCAAACCGCATAAATTACTACACACAAACCAGGTAAACAATGATAGAATAGTTATAAAGTCAAAACATATATTTACATGCACCACTTATAAATATCACAAGCATTGGAATGGTTGGATGATAATCGCGTGGAAGGTTGCTGCTAAGTGGCCCTAACATTAAATAGTTAGGTAATAGATGACTTGCTAGGAATGTTTATATATCTGGATAACCCTCAGGTAAATCTAATTAGCAACACATGTAATTGATGTTAGTTATGCTTCGTTTACACGTATCGCATACATTTCGCATCTGTTCCAATACTGTTCTTATTCGTAACCAATTAATAGCAATTACATTGAAGAAAAGACAACACTACAAAGTACAATATGTTTTTACAGGTTATCTTTAGTTGAATAAATAAACACAATTTAGAATAGGGGTCGCGAATATCAAAAGCATTTATTATTTGTTGACAGATTTCTCCAAATCTAGCTAAAATGATAATATTGCATGTAATATATTTCATTAATCCTGATTAAAACATTTCGTATTTTGAAATCGGATCATTTTCTTATGTGCCTCTAAATGATGGTCGTAGAACGTTTTGACCACGGACATTTTGGCCACAGACGTTTCGGCCACTGAAAATATTCAGAGTGGACGTTTTGGCTATATCATATTTTTTGTAAATGTACATAATATGATTTTATGTGATATTTGTAAGTGTAAATTGCAAATTTAGATAATTTGAAAGTATTTAGAAGCCATATTGGTTTAATTTTTATCAGTTTTGTTTATGTAAAATATATTTAATTTTGAAGTCACCTTAGATTACTTTAATAAATAAATATTTCTTTGTAATTTTAAGTAGCCTCAGGAGTATTTCGCTTAATGAGAAACTCAAATACTGAAATACATAGAGATTTACTTTTTGCATTAAAAGGTTTCGTGGCCGAAACGTCGAGGAGTGCATAGCCGTGGCTGAAACGTCCATGGTCGAAACGTACGTCTGCCCTAAATAACCGCCATTAAACCTGAAGCCAAATATTCATAGTGTTTACACCTTTCCATTCATTATCAATATAGAAAGCGATTATCTTATCATCAAATGATGATAATAATAATAAATAATAATAATGAATCAGCGTCATTTATGCACAAGATATATCATTTGTAGTCTAAGATTAAGATTTGGTTGAATACAACATATTATAGGTTATTAGGTAATCTGAAGCCATATCTGCCCGCTTACTAGACTTGTATATACCAGTTTGTCGGCCTATCAGTCCCCTTTTCTGTTCACATTTTTCGTACACGCGCATCTATTTCTTTACAGATACCACCACCACGGAAAGTTGTGAGTATAAAATCTTTACCTTTCATATCTCATTCATTACCAATTAACAACAGATAGCAGACAACACTCGATAACACATATATTGTATGTCTTTGTAGATTGTTCTTTGACGAGATTAATGCATTTAAATACGCCCTTATTTATTTAATTATTCAATATGTGTATTTTATGATGGCCCATTCCACATACCTCTACACCGTTGTGTTTATTGGCATTATTCTTTCAGTATTGTATTTCATGCCATGATTAATAGTTTTCATTCAGCTTTTTTGGAAGAGTATGGATTTAGCAAGATGTAAACATAGCCCGTACTAAACCATGTATTTGATGTTAGTCTCTGACATGTCGCAATGATAACCGTCGTAAAACGCGAATTGCTTCAAGCTGGTTATTGGAATGCTTGACAGTTTCAAAAGTAAAAATAAAACTTGAAAGAAGATTGTGAAAATGGTCAAACAAAGTTTGCAAGAGAAAAGTCGGTGCACTGGATTAATTATTCATTGTGCCAGTGCAATATTACACACTCCTTTGAACACACACACACACACACACAACACACACACACACACACACACAATAATAATAATAATTACAGGACTTCTATAGCGCCAATATCCTCGAAAAGAATCGAGCCCAGTGGCGCACCTAGTACAGGGGTTGGGTGAACTCATAGTCCGGGTACAATGCAAAGCTCAGCAAAAAATGATCAGATGGAAAGGAAACTTAGAAAGAATAAGCGAGTTTTCAAATGATGACCGAAAGAAACTATTCTGTTTGATGTCTGATGTTCAGAGAGTGAATTCCAAAGAGTAGGGACAGCAACTGAAAAAGCACGAGTCCCAGCATGGAGTTTAACCCTGGGAAAAGATAACAAGTGACAACCAGATGAACGGAGTTCTCAGGACTTGGGTGCTAAACAAGCATGGAAAATATATATGAAGGTTATCCAGAAGAAAGAGTTTGATAGGCAATAGTGCAGAGTTTGAAAATTATGCAAGGTTGAACAGGAACCCAGTGAAGAGATTTCAGAAGTGGGACAGACTGGGAAAACCGAGGAGACCGTGTGACAACCCTAGCTCAGCAGTTCTAAGTACACTGAAGTTTTAGAATATTTTCAAACGACATGCTATAAAGAAGAGTTGCAGTGATCAAGCCTACTAGTAACGAGTGTTTTAGCAATGGTTTTGGCTACTGAAAGATAAATATAGCGCCGTAAACGGTGAAGGTCACGAATTTGATAGAAGCAGGAGCGATATGTTTCTATTAAATGTAACACCAATATTACGTACAGTGTCTGATGGTGTGATGCTATGATAAAGGATGTTCGTAGGGAAGAAATGAGTAAGTTTGCTGCGTTGTCTGGATGTACCTGTAATGATAAAATTAGTTTTGTTGGCATTGTGCCTAAGTTTATTGTTTATCATCCAGCCAGATATATAACTGAGACAATCACCAAGTTGTTTAAAGGAAAGATCAATGTCTGCTGTAGATACTTGGATGTTATCTGCATATAAATGATGATTTAATTTGTGGCTGTGAATAAGTGAGCTTAGTGGTGTGGTATACAAAGTAAACAGTCTTGGTCCAAGAACAGAGCATTGGGGAACACCGCAAAACAAAGGCACTGCCTTTGAAAAACATTTTCTTATTTTTATTGATTGAAAACTATTTATTAGGAATGAGCGCATCCAGATAAGTGAAGTGCCTGATATGCCATACCAATCAGAGAGACGATCTAGAAGAACAGAATAATCAATGGTGTCAAAAGCATGAGATAAATCTAAAAGTGTTTAGTGCTGTGACCTTTTCTGTTTCCATGCTTAGTGCTATGTCGTTATGAACTTTTAGTAGAACGGTTTCTGTAGAGTAAAATTGTTTGTAAGCAGACTGAAAAACATTAGACAGGTGATTACAGTTTAATTGAATGTTCAATACCTTAGATATGAATGATAGATTATAAATAGGTCTATATCAGTTTAAGTCATTGACTGGTAAAGATGATTTCTTAAGAAGAGGGATTACATGGGCATATTTAAAATGAAAAGGTAACACTCCGGAGCTTAGTGATGAATTTATATTATCTTATTAATTGGAACAATTAGTGTGTGAAGACAAGATTTTAGCAGAAATGTAGGGATATATATATATATATATATATATATATATATTTATATATTTATTTATTTATTAGTGCCAACAACCACCCCTATACCACCAACTGTAATTGGCTTCAATGTAACAAACACTAAACTACCGTATCAAGACGAATTAGCTCAACAATATTCGGCAGTATTTAACATCACAAATGCGGTGTTTTGCAACCAGGTAAGCAACTCAGTTTTATTTCTATACGTGCTTGTGTACGTGCTTGTGTGTATACTTGCTTGAATGCGTGCATGCATGCATAAATAAAATAAAATAAAAATATATATATATATGGGGGGGGGGCTGTTAATAATATAGTGCAATAATTTGTTGACGCCCAGGTGGTAACATTCGGTCAGTTCTGAAACTCCGAACCGACACATGGTATTATGCTTATGTAGGTGGGTGGGGATGTATAATGTATGTATAAATGAATGTGTGTTTGTGTGTATGGGGTTTGTGTGTATGAGGGAAGGAATATATATATATATATATATATATATATATATCTGTGTGTGTCTGTGTGTGTTTTGATAGAAATTTAATCTGAAAACGTATCTATTTTTGGCAAGTGCTTAATTGTATTTACACTTAACCTTCAACATTTTTATCATCGTTTACAATATATAAAATATTGTTTATTATTTTGTTTCAGATTAATGAATGGTTAGATAATCAATACGGCACAGATGAGTGTCTATGTATCAAATTTGAGTGAGTATTGATAACTACATGAGATTTGATTACATTTGTTTTTCTCAGAAATATTTGTAATCACATATTTCTTTAGCTAAATTTGAATGATTGTTCAATATATTAATGCACATTGTTACAGTTTAAAATGATATTTTAAAGGGATATATACCGAAAATTTGATTTACCTATGCGATTTGTGGGGAGAGGTGTTGTGTTTGGTAACAGGCTAGTTTTTTAAGACACGCTTTCATATATTAAATTAGTCATTGAACCATCAAAACGTTATGTATCTTACCCCGTCAGTCAGTGTTTATATTTTGATAACGGTATCTAAATAATAAACAAATGCGCATCTTTATCAACCTATACAGGGCACCTCTGTGGTCTGGCAGTAGCGTGTTGGACCACAGATCACTAACCAAAATGTACATTCTTTGAAAACTTTTCACGTTTCCGGCCCGGTTCCAGCGACATCAGATGTTCAATGACAACATTTTATATTTGCTATTTCCCCCCATCATCAGATGCTATTTGCATACTGATCTAATTTAGTTGATTGCATAAAGAAGTAAACATTGATTGATGCAAAAATGGGTTTGGGTCGAATTTGACGAGTGCACGCGTTACATTCTTGTATACAGATATTTGCATATAACATAATTTGGCGTATCTCAGTTTCGTATGTACGTTTGACAAGTTTTTAGTAATTGTATAAACATTGTGTACTTATGTTGAATATAGCATTATAAGTTCCCAATTTGAATCACTGTCGTTCCACGCCTAATCTCCTTTGAAAGTATTATGAACGCTCAAAACATTGTCAAAAAGAAATTTCAGAATTCTTGAAAGTAAACAAAGACAATTGGTTGACTAGGTGTACCTAAAAGCAACCACACTATTGTGTATGATACATTACAAGATGCAGTAACCACAATATTTACCTTTTATCTTTTAAGGCAATATAGACCCGGCATCATTGCCACGGTTCATTTGACGATAGGAAGTTCATTTGGTACATCAGAGAAACTACTAACAGATATAAGGTCTGTCATTCCTGGAAAATCAACAGCAGAACCGGATATCAACACTATAAAGGCCGAGGATATTGTAATAAGTACGTATATATATATATATATATATATATATATATATATTAAAGTCGTTAGTATGCGCATACGCGTTCACTCACACACACACATGCGAACACACACACCATACCCTCCCCAAACACATACACACACACACACACACAAAACCCTACTTATATCTTTAACCAGACAGATGACAGTTGTTTTTCCTCATCTATCAAAGGTGTTTTCTTCGACTTCTAAATACCTACTTAAACGTCATGTAAATGTGTAGTCAAAGAAACCCCCTGAATATACAGACATGAAAATAAATATGGAATATAATTTTATTATTTGTAATTTCTTACTTACTTAGAAAGTATCAGGATATGTGAATTCTATGTATTTATCGATATAATTACCCTGTGAGGAATATATTGTGGCATTTAAAAGACTATGGGTATTTTGGATCATGTTAGATACAATGAAAGATGATTATTATTGCCAAAATGCTAAATATACGACATATGGCGCCGTTAAGCAATGCAGAGTTTGCTATGCATCAATAACTGCCTGGCACTTGCATCCATGGTGCGCGTTACTTCGGACCACATGTTCTCTATAGGATTCACATCCTGAGACACTGCTGGCCATTCCGTGTGTTCGATCCCTTCAGTTTCCATGAAATTGACCACTGTAGGAGCTCTGTGATGCCTGACGTTGTCATCCTGGTACACAAAATTATGACCAAATGTCAGACGAGCAAATAGCAATAATTTTTCCTATAGGATCTGTAGGTACTGGTACTTATTCAGGTTTCTATCGACGATATGAAAGTCACATTTTCCATCATGGTGGAAAGCACCGCATATGGTAACTCCACCGCCGCCTGCTTGGACTCTAGGTATGATGCAATCTTTATTATAGGCCGCATGTTGCTGTCTGCAGACCCGGATACGATCATCTATCCGGTAAAGCAGGAATCTGGATTCATCGCTGAAGATGACATGCTGCCAATGACCTGGTCGCTAGCAGAAACGGTTTCTAGACCAATCCATACGCGCATGTAGATGTCTTTGCAACAATAACAGTTTATTCAGAGGTATCCTGGCGGAGTAATCTGCACGGATCAATCGCAGATTCACTAGCATTCTGAATGCATGGGTAGTAGTGAATTGTACCCATTCAGCACCAAGGGTGTTTGCTGACTTGGTAAGCCCATTTCGGCACAAACGTAGCAGATAAAGGTCTTCTATTTTTGTTGTCTTATGAGGACGTCCGGATCTAGCTCTGAATGTGGGTACGCCTGTCTTGTGATTTCTCTTAAGCACCTTTGAGACTGTTCCCTGTGCTAATCCAAGAGCTTGGGCAATGCCATTCTGTTTGGAACCCATACGCCACATGACAAGAACTCGTCGATAAATTCCTTTATTAAAATGACGGATCATGGTGTCAAGAGAGTTGCCCAAAAATATCAGCAAATTCCGCCGGCACGCCCGAATACAACTAGATATATTAATAGCTCTATCCCCTTATTTATAGAGCCTCATATATCACGCCACATGGATCTTGGGTGTTTTATTGGTCACCGCCTCAATCAAGACAATACCACGTGTTGAAACGTATGCCAAAATACTCGGCATGTATCAATGATTACGCTGATACCTCTGAACAGATTATAAACACTAATCAACTGGTCCTAATATGCTGTTCCACAAAATAATGCAACGGATAAAACATATATTCCATATTTATTTTCATGTATGTAAAACACATAACGGTGATATTAAACAAAAACCAACAATATTTTCACTTTTCCAGTCGACTGAAATCGGATTAACGACACAGAGCCATGCCCTGAGCTACTTATTGCAGGGAAGAATAAAATGTGATCATTTGGTTGTGCCACAGTTGTCACAATGCTTGCCACTAAATATATTGTATAAGTTCTTTTTTATTATATATTAACAGTTTAGGTTAACACAGATATATGCATACATGCTCATTAAAGATGGTATTTGATGTATCTTAGCCGATGATCATATTACCTACGTATATGAATAATAATTACACCTACTGCACCCGCGCACGCACACACACACACATTCATAAGAACCCTTTGTTTTAGAGTGAGAATAAGGGTTACTCTATATATAATGGTTTTGTTACCTTAACCTACAAAGTTGTATTAATTTGTGAAACCTAACATGACAATAAATGTCAAAGAAATTGTAGTTTATTATTCTGTGTGTCGGTGAAACGTTTTCATGTGTGATTTATATGTGATTTATATGTGATTCGTGTGTGATTCATGTGCAGATTTCAGTGTCTTTTTGGGTGACTTCAACTCACAATTGTTAAGCACACTTTCACAAGAAATATTAACTAGATCAACCATAGCTGCCAAATCGATCCCTGACAACTAAAGTTGTATTATCAGCAGAACTGATTAAAAGACGAACAAAAATATACCAACAAAGGAATGAACAAATAATCAGATAAGGAAGAATTAAATGTGAATTACTTCAAAGTAATATTAACATGATTGGAATAATATAGATACTAATAATTATAGATTTGCTGTCTGAAGGATGTGATAATAACATACACAAAAATACAAAACTATGAAGGCGCCCACTAAAGAATATAAAAACCACAAAGATTCTAAAATCAATATGCTGAACAGTGAACTGAATACGAAATACGAAATGAAGAGAGGAAGCTCCATAAAAATTATTAAAAAAATAATTATTATTAACTGTTCATCAAACTTTCCTAACTTCGAAAAATTATAATTAGTTCTTTTGCCATTATTTATTTAGAGCCACAAAATTAAAACAGGAAGTTAAAACTAGACATACATAATCTAGAAACATCTTTATATTGGTTCGAAGTAATATACTATGATAATTTTTACGAAAATATACGTTTTCGTGCATCAAATCCCCCCCCAAGCCATCGAATTAAACCTGTTGGGTTCTTGTTGCTTAACATGTATTTAGAATGGCATCCTGTCTTTAGTGTCTGATTTGAACACCCCCCCCCCGACACACACACACACACACACACACACGCACACACACAATTCTTCACCCAAATAACTGAAGCGTCAAACCACGTAGTTATTATGTGTTCTGTAGCTGTATTCACGAAGCGTTACACCAAACCAGATTTACGAATGCACAGCCAAATATACCCCCCCACTACACACACATTGACACACAACACACACGTGCGCACATACCGACACATACATACACGCTCAGATCAATACAGTATTCGCCGAGCCTGAAACGCGAATCGAGTTAACAAGACGTTTTGTTTAAGTGAAGCTGACACTGGATATATTTGAAGTGATTCTGTGACCTTCGACAGTGAGATCAACTTTAATATGGAGCAGGTAAGATGATTTGATGAAGTTTAAAAAAAAATAGATTTGGCAACTAGCCAAATCTAGAGGTAAATATGGTAGTGCATTCCGTTGCAAATATCCTGGTCTGGAGATCGAATCCCAGGGATGTTTGTGTATTTGGAACGTCGTCTATCGGCTGAAAGTTACCCCCCATCTGGGGTCAGTGTTGATGAGAAATAAAGCGATTAATCAGGCATTCATTAATTCATCCACCTAATTAATCTATCAAGTAATCGAAGACATTAATATGGTTATTGATGCATGTTGGATATGTAAATAATGTTATTAAAGATATTAATTGTTAATCTGCAGATGTGTGTAAGTTTGGGTGCGGGTTGATTGGGAATGTACGAATGTATAAGAATGTGCGTGCGTGCAAGTGTGTACATATACGTATACGTATATTTACATTTACATGTACGTGTGCATGCAGACTTTGATGCGTGGGTACTGTTGTTTGGATTAATGTCTAAATATTCACGATATTGTTGCTGACAGAGAGTTGTTGGCTATTCTAGCTACGGCTATCCATACACCTGGGGTTATTCTGGATATAGTCCGCAAAATTAGGGATACTTGTAAGTATAAATTCTAATTACTCATATACTAAAATAACAGTATCCGTGTTGTAATAAAATGAGAGTACTGAGTATAGTGACTGCCATAAGAAATGTTTAATTAGTATATACCCTTGGTCGAGTAATACGATGATAATCTTTGAACTTACGATCCCATTACTTTCCGGGCTGGTTTATATATTATGGCAATTCTGGGTTGATTTTGTTTGGTAAGGAAGTTCGATTAGTGAATAATATTGAAGTTAATTACTCTTACTATTCGTTATAAAACATTCAAAGATTTAAATAACCCCGTAAGAATAACCTTTTCTTACGTTTAGGTTAAACAAAATTTCACTCACTCACTCACTCACTCACTCAACTCACTCACTCACTCACTCACTCATCCAACATTTTATGGTGATGAATATAATTTAAGATAGCGTTCAGACCATGGTTTCTTCTATTTCGTATCTGATTGTGATACAATGGTTCCTTGTGCGATACATCTTGTTGTTATACAAATGAATTGGGCTACTTATCGTCGATGTGTTACTTTAGTGGTTTGCACCATGCGAAACAAATTCTGTGTCCCCATTTCGATGTCTCTAATCGCTGGAAGATCACGCACTTGCTCGGCCTGCACAAAAACATTAGCAAATAAACATCACACGAGACTCTAACTTCTTCATACTGACCTGCCCGCTCTTTATAAGTAATGGCGTCAATCTGTACGCGTTTGTCTTTTTAGGAGTCCAGCCCCAGCAACTCGCCGCAGCTCACTGCCACCAATGTTTGAGAATAAACCTAGAAGGGAGAAGCCTTTTGCCGAAGACAAGACTGGGAAGAAACAATGCCTCATCGTCGCAGCTGTCATCTTAGTCATATTATTGCTGATTGCCATTATAGCGATTATATTCTTGGCAGTCGAGTACAAACGTCTAAATTGGCCATCAGGTATGATAGAATACTTATAGAGCCACAAAACTAATCTGGTAGCGGGTCTTCGCCGATCTACTACGAATATAATCCACGCGCTTTGTTCCATTCTCTAACCATCTCGTAGCCGAATCAACAGTCTTCACGATCGCCCTTTTCAAGGGGCCACTTCCATCTATTCGTCGCATCGATCAGTGCCATCCCGTCCATCCATTGGTGGTAACGCGCGCGTCACTCATTGTCAATGGATAGATTTTGTCATTCAGCAGCGATATATTCAAACTGATGGTTCACAACAAGCTCACCGATGCTACCCGTAAGTTTGTTCTACGCGTCTGACCGGTTAAATGGGGCCGAACATACACAGTCTGACTCTGCTAAAATGCGGTGTCTGGACCCATGGACGTAAATCATGTTATAAGTGGACTGTAGATGTTAGTGGTCAGGGGTTTGACATTATAAGACGTTATACAGGCCAATTTCCTCACGTATTTTCTCTATTTGGGAACACGAAAAATAATGGCAACAAAGTCAATCAATATTTTGGTGTATTTTCTTATAAATGACATCAGATAATCGTTTTAATTCAGTTATACTGATGACTTGTGGCAATACCACTAACGCTGTTGCCGCCATGTTGGATAACAAAATGCCTGTTTACCGTTATTCTTAAGCTGGAAATCCAATCAGAGAGAACAATGGTTGTTTAGTCATTTCTTTTGATTCTGTGAGCCTGTTATGGTACGAACTTTGTATAAATAAAATAGCCCTCATCAGTCTTATCAGGGAGCATTTGAAATATTACAGGACAGTAAAGTAGAATCTATTTTTATTTTCATTCAGCATCACACAACAGAGGTTTACGGGTCCATTATATTTTTATTTGATCGCGTTTTTTAAACTGTCAATTTATTTTGCTTGAAACTATCTTCTGACGGCTTGTGACTATCTGCATTAAGCTAACTCACCGACGAAATGTGCTATTGTCGCGGGAGACACTGGCCAGTCGTGTAGGATTTTCGTTTCGTCGTATTGTTGTATGAGGTTTCCCTTTTCTACATATAATTATCAAAACTTAAATAACGTATGTAAATTCAGATACGAGTAATCTGAATTATTTGATTGCTGGAGTCGAATGCGATGGACGATGGCTATCTATGTCACGTGAACGGATGAAACTGTTCACATGAATGCAGATAAACTCCAATTAAATATTCACTCCTCTAGCTTAGATCAACTACCTGATACAATGGGTAATAATGACCGACTGATTCCAATCTTTTCGGTTATGACAAATACAAAGTGATAACTGTAACCTTTCATGAATGGGAAAAGAACCTTTGACGCGGACATTTAATATCTCCAGGCCAAATAGACGGGATGCAAGTACCCTCCTCCACCGCCTTTTGTATATATATATATATATAAATATATATATATATATATATATATGTGTGTGTGTGTATGTATCCGCGGTATATCGAATCCTAAATAAACAGAGTCAGACTGTGTATCGCCACTTTATTCGTTATGGTAGTTAGCACTACCAACGATCGTAGTTTCAGTTCAGCCCCGCATTATATCGGTAGAAGAAGAATTCGGTTTTACGATAAATCGGATTATGTTATTGAACGGTGCACGCATGAACTAGAATAGGCTACACATTGACGCAGTTGTGCTAACGTATTGAATATTGCGTGTTCTTGGTGTGCCCCTATTTTCACAGCGATGGATAGGTGCTGCTGACATAGTGTTTAATGTCATGAATATCTCATATATATATATATATATATATATATATGTCAGGCTGACGACGTAAGTAGCAGTAGGGTTATTGTAACAACACTACCCATCTTGCTATAGATCAGCTCAAATATGTTCGTTGCCATTTAAATGCACCTGCCATCTTTGTATAAAATTCGCGATAAAGTATATCTACAACAAAGGATCATCTGATATAGACTTAATAATAGCTGCTCCAGATAAACGTTTACCCTGTAATAATTACTCGTTATTCTTCCTACAACTGTACACATCACGACAGGTCAGTAGTTGTCATATATTTAGGCATTTCTAGCTTTCTAGCGGCAACACTACTTTCTCCGGTGGTCTGGGGGCTTAACACTTTGCACTTTGTGCCACGGGTCACAAGTTCGAACCCATCAAGAGGTCTAAACTTTTCCAGGTATTAATTTCTCGGCTTACCTCATCGTGGCTTGCTGGCCACGTTAAATGGCGCTGCCACCTCCACTGAATTGATTAATACGTAAAACACTCAGGCAGTGTGACCAGCCTCGGGGGTATTTCGTCTCCATCTTTTCCTACTGCTCCCCCTGCGAGTGGTGGGTGGGAGGAGATATGAACGACCACTCAATAAGAGGGACCACGCTGTAAATATGTGCTATTCGTGTGCTATCCCTGTTTCATGATTATAGATCATGAAACGAAAGAAAATCAATCAATCGTCTCCACGTTTTGTTACTACGCTGTCTTAACCCCATTCTCTTGTAGGCGTGCTAATGTGACTATTTAGATACAGATCGCCAAGTCAAATTACCCTGGCTTTATTTATCACCTTAAAACGGCGTAAATGTGCCCGTCCTTTTACGAATGTATGAAATTAGGTCACGTTCGCCAACCGAAACTTGAGTCCATGTGATGGGCTACGATTGATAAAGGTTAAGATTGCAGCAAGCTGCTCTGACTGGACGTGTTGATGGTTCTACTGTACGTTGTCTGTTTACTCATGGTAATACAATTTGAAATATTTACTGGGATTTTAAAAGCAAAGTTTTCTTCTGGATATATCAGGGGTGAGGGATTCCACACGGATCGGTGGTTTCCCGCGTTTTTTTAAAAATATTTCCTCAAAAAAATCAACCATAAATATAATCTCAGGATGCCTGCAGGTGACACTAAAATTGCTAAACTTTTTAATTTCTCATTTTCCAGCTTTCTCTTTTGTTCTCATCCCTGATATATTTCGGCATAAACCGGTACACTAGTTACTCGTTGAACACAAGAACCAGAAACTTGGTCATTTATTTCTAATGATTATGCTCGTTGTTGTTTGTTTGCATAAATCCCACTAAATAATCACTATGTAAACAGGTAACTGGTGAAAACAGTACAGAATGCAATTAACATTTCGTGTAAAAATACAATTTAAATATATCACCACTATTAAGGCGTGCAGTAAGTTGTCAAGTTTTACCTTCGAGAAGAGAACGACCTCAGTGAATATGAAATATCTTGATTCACCGTGCTCAGTGTAAAGAAAATATCTGATGTCATCCGTAACTAGGTCACACCCGGGTTCCACTTTAAGTGAGAGAGTGAATGATAGTGTTACGTCGAACATACCGAATACACAGGTAACATTGGGAAACTGCACCATAACAGTTTCCTATGTTCCATTTTGAGGCGTCAATTCCCGGTCAGAAACATCGCTCCCTTATTTGTCTAGGCACGAAACTAATTCCTTTTCTACCATTTCCCCTTTTTATGCTTTTCGGAATATCACCGTTACCATTCCCTGTCTCTATCCCCTAACTTTCTTTAACATAGATTCTACCCCTCCATTGCGTTCTTCGTCTACCATTCATCTCTGTATCCTCGTTTGACGTCTATCCTTCTCACAATCACTTGATACATTTCCCCCTTTCCTACTTACAACCTCGTCGGTACCGTCTTTTTCTTACCATTAAACACCCCCAGGCTCTACCTCAACACGTCCTTTGCTCTACCCAAACATATCCGCCAACCTTCCTTCACATACTATCCTATACGGACTCCTACCTCCCTATCTTCTCCCTGTATACACCTCACTTCTTTTCGATATTATATATGACCACCAGCTTGCGGATCGATTTCCATCGCAGAATCTCTGGTCTTCCCTTTGAATTTTCTCACTTCACGGATTTCTTCGTACTGTTGCTCCTTGTTTCATTTCACATCTATTAACCCCGACACACACTCTACCATTCCTTCACCCACTTCCCCTATTTATATAATTCCACGTAAACGCCGTTAACTATAAAACAAAAACACGCAATTATACGTCAATGAGAGAATCTATTACTTACGGTACTAGAATATATATATATATATATATATATATATATATATATAGAGAGAGAGAGAGAGAGAGCAAACTAATTGGACTAGAGTTTCTTTTCTGTTTCATCCGGAATACATTTATTTCATCTCCAATACATCCTCGTTGCTTATTGATAGTTTGCTTATTTATCAGTCAAAGACCAGCTTATATAGAAGGTTTATACAACAACGACAACAGTATTAACAATACTGTTAATACTACTACTACTACTATTAGAGTGTTTAGGCAGTTTTCGACCTAATTAGCGTCTAAGAGCTATTTTAAATTAGTCTCTGAATAGTCGCCATCATTCATCTAGATTTTGGGCACGATGACAATCTCAGCTACGTCTGATATAATGTGTTATATATCTGTATATTTCCATCTCGTTCTGCTAAACTTTAATTGGGTCCGATGTTTTCGTCCCATTGCAGTGTTTTTAAACATACCACACACATACATATAAAATAGATCACTGTCCAGCCAACCTTTATCTAACCGTCCAAGACACGTCTCTGGGAAACCTTCAAATGGATCATAGTAGAATAGCTTCCCTGGAAAAATCATCATGGATGCTAAACATCACCAGCGGTACCAATACACTGCAATGTCGTTATTTGGCCTCTGTTCGAACTGGGTATTTGATATACGTGGTTAGCTCTACGAGCAGATAGTACACGTTCACCAGACGTTGCAGGGGGACAGCAAGATTCATCGGCATTGTACGTCCAGGTATGGTTGTCCAGAATGGTTAGTGCTTCCTGGTTGGAAATATATGTCCTCTCGAAGATACAAAAATCCCTATAATTGTATCCGTCGTTTTCGACCTATTATATATAATATTTTTGACGTCATAAAACGTCACAAATACTAAGAACAATTATGTGTTGACCCTAATTCGTGGTTCTTGCTTACAACCAACTTGAAAATTTGTAGAATACGCGCCTATAGTACTTCCCAGGGACACCCAACATCTTATAGTATGCGATGCCAGAAATATTTGAAAATTTTGACTGTTATTGGATAATTTACCTACCTTTCTGATCACTTCTGTTCCTGTATCAGGTCGCCTCCGTGGTCTAACTGGTCACGCGTTGGATCACAGATCACTACCAGCTGAGTTCGAATCTCGGTGTGGGCATATCTGAAGGGTGTTTCATCTTTGACTTCTCTTCATTACTTTTGGAGGCCACTCGACTCATATAGCCTGCCATGTGCATAAAGGTGGCCGTAAAAACATCAAACATCAAACGTTTCCGTGTCGAGGAAAATCGTGGAAGAAAAAGGACGCGTCAATTCAAATAGCACGTGATATTTATTATCCAATGACAAAACAATTGATAGTAATGAATAAATATTCAATGGATTGGGTAGAATTATAACGACGGTCGAAAACTACCGAATTACTAAACTAAAACTAACACTAAAACCGAAGTAACATTTTACCTAAAACGATTCCTTACCAGTTAAGTAGTGTATCTTACGTGCGGGTTGAGATCATATTTATGTTAAACTCAGGTTAGACGTACACATTAATTCAAGGAAAATACGGTATAGTTAAATATAACTTCAGATAGGATGGAAATTTGGAAATTCTTCCACTAAAATGTAGGTGTTATATAAGCCAAACAACAAGTTATATGTGGCTTTGCTCTGAAAATATCTATACAACTATAATTATACTTTGAGTCGAGTGTCTCTAAACGGGTACATCTTTAGTTTTTAAATGCTCCGTCACGCCAACTGGATAAACATGATTTTTTCATTTTGTTAACTGGAGAAAATAAGCGGTAATTAACCTGGTTAGGCAGCTTAAACACATGATATTTATCAACATACAGGACTATATTTTATCCACATACATTGATACGGTCGATGATTGATTATCAATCACTAACATCAATTATTCTCATGTCACTTTTTCTTCTCTCCGTGTGTGTGTGTGTGTGTGTGTGTGATACCCGATTCTTTGACTTGATTTATACTAGGCCAGAAGGCAATGCCCGCCGTGGAGCAGCGAATATTTCCATAACTGTTAATGTTAGACAATATAAATATCTTGGTTGGTAATATTAATTTTGAATATATTCGACATTAATTTAACTTGATTCCTGAACCTCTTAATGTTATACAATACTTTTAAATTATTGCCCAGGAAAAGGAAACAATAATATTAATCTAGTTTTCAGTATCAGTCACAAGGTGGCAGCACTGTATGTTGCGGTTAATTTGCAAACGTTCATTGTCTGCTTTTGATTATATGTGGAGGGGCAAGATACTACATTTGCTCCCTGTTCAAGCTCGCATCATTTCAACCTCTCTACCATTGCCTATCAAACTCTTTCTTCCGGAGAATATTCGTATTTATTTTCTATGCTTTCTTTAGTGTCCAATCCCAGAGTGCTCCTTTCATCTAGTTTTCATTTGCTGTCAGTTTCCAGGGTTAAAACACATAATCGCGCACATGCTTTTTCAGTTGCTGTCTCTACTCTTTCGAACTGACTTCCTGAACATGTTAAGTCATCAAATAGCGTAGTCTCTTTCCGTCACCATTTGAAACTCACCTTTTCAGACTCGCTTATCCTTCCTAAGTTTCCTTTCCAACTGATCGAAGCGGAAGTCCAGTATCGACACATAACTAATTATTGAAGTTATACAAGTGGGACAAATGAGATTCAATTCAACACAAATAATTGTTTACAAGTTTACAACATAAAGTAATTGTATTATACGCCACCGTAATTTCGTTATAAGTAATTTACGGAAGTTATAAACAAGATGAAATTCGAAGCCCTATTATTAACAACGACTAGTTTTGAATTTGTTTAATGTTTTGCACCAATTTTGGTAAAGGTCCAAACCGATAAACCAACATTTTACATACCCGAACAACTTCAATAGATACAGTGAAAATCATGCCCTGTGCAACTGAATGCCTTTTATTACACAGAAGCAATAATTTATATATATATATATATATATATATATATATATATGGGCTACTCATCAGCCTGTGGTGTCCCAGTAATCGGATTTTCGTACGTGACAAATGTATCACGGTCACAGTGAAGCGGTTGTACGTAGGCTACGTACAAAATAAGAAGTATATAGAACAAATACCATTTGACACCGAAACTCGCAGCAACCAACAGGTGCGTGTGGTCCAATGGTAGGTTAACTCATATACAGGATAACTACTTTGACGCCACAGTTTACATTCAGCAGGAATATGCTGTGGTTCAAAAGGAACACCAGCATATTATGGGTTCGAATGGCTACTAAGAATGCTACTTATACCAAAGCAGAGAGACCGGCGTCACAAGTTGATAGGGTCTCGCTTCAACCAACATAACAGTTTCAGTTGAACATCCCACAAACTTGTGTTAATAATAATAATTATAATAATGTATATTAAATAAAGCGGCCTTACTAGCAGGAGCCATTGAAAGGCGCTGTACAAATAATATGTAATATAATAATACCACAGATAATATGTCTGTAAAAAAACAACCTGGAAGTGAGTTAAAATATAATAATTATTTATCTGTAAAAGCGACCTTGAACAGGTGTGTTTTTAGAAGAGATTTAAAATGGCGGCCACCTTATTCCACAAAATGAGAGCTGCATCACTAAACGCACAATCACCATATGACTTAAGCCCAGACTCTGGAACCTGCAGTAGTATCCGACTGGATGACTTGAGTTTTCGGGATGACTTTCTAATAGACACCAGTCTGGTGCCCTATCATTACTAGATTTATAAGTTATTAATACAATCTTGAAATATATACGCTGTCTAACAGTTAGCCAATGTAGCATTTGAAGAATTGGGGCGATATGATCATATTTTCGAGTATTTGTCACTGTGAACTGCACTATTCTGAATTCGCCGAAGGCCGTTAATGTTATAATCAGATATGCCATATAACAGAGTCACAAAATAATGCTTCTTGCGTCGAGAATGCTTTTAAACAGTGGCTGTTCTTAAGAGGTTAGTAGGCGGCTCGGTATACTGATGTGACATGTTCATACATGTTATGGTAAACAATAACCCCTAGATATTTTACTGACCCATTAGAGGTTATCGAAGATGCACCCATCTGTAATGCTAGTATCCTTAGGGATTTAACACAATGTGGTAATGCCAAATATATAATATTTGTTTTATTATAATTAGGTTTTAGAAGATTTTGAGTCATCCATAGCCGATTATCAGCAATACAATGTTCTAAATTATTCAAGGAA
>JAODUP010002035.1:0-17500 GCA_025642065.1 Paralvinella palmiformis
ATCATTTACATACAGTAAATATAAAACAGGACCTAAAGTCGACATTAGTGGGACAACACACTCAATTTTGCAAACATTTTACTGACTTGTTTTCCAATTTGAACAAATTGCTATCTATCCATAAGGTATCTCACCAACTAGGATTTTGTGTTACCCCTTAAGCCACAGTGTTCCAGTTTAATCAAATAAATAGAACGTCTTATAAGGTGAAATACTTTGTTTGCCCTTGCATAATTATTCAGTATATGAATAACTAGGTGCCCGATAGCATGCTGTGACCTAATACCACACTGATTATAGTGATATTTGCAAAGAATATTCCTACTATCAATAAATGTAATAATTTTGTTGAAGATTATAGTCTCAAAAACATTGGAAAACTCTAATAAAAGACTAAGTATGGCAGATAATGTTTCAATTTATCCTTGTTAGAAGATTTAAAAATTGATATAACTTTTGCTACTTTTAATTTGCTTAAAAGAACATCTGTTTCTAGTGATTAGTTTATAATACAGCTCAATAATTGAATAATGCTTAGTGTGGAGTGTTTCATTATTTTAGTGGGAATTTCATCTGGTAAAGAGCTCATTCTGAGATGGAATTTCTAGTAATTTCTATAATTTGGCATTCATTAACTGCTATAAGTCTATTAACATGCTATCGGTCTGGAGTTATTCTACTACTATCAGTTGATAAATATGCCATCATTTGGTATAAAAAGTTGTCAAACAACTCAGCTATTTAAAATATATCAGTTAAATGTTTACCATCCATGTTAAATGCTTGTGATAAATTTTATTTATCATTAGCTTTATTGATGACAAATATCAATATTTGTCAGGTGTTTTTAATATTGAATTTCTTTGCTTCTAGCTGACTTTTAAAATAATTAATTTTTATAGTCCCTTTAAATTTATTGTATTGATTTCACTATGATCTATATCCTAGTTTCTTGCTAGCAGAAGGATCTTTAAGCCTCTTCTGAACCAAACCAAGATTTATTTCGTAGTGAGACTAGTATAGTAGTCTTCTAATCATTTTAAAATCTTTAACTGGAAATATATGACCTGGAAAAATATAGTCTCAACTCACAGAAACAATAACTTCTCAAAAAGCACAGGAGATAAATTATTATATTTGCTGGGCTCCCATTTTTTAATTATACATAACTAAAGTTGTTTTATGAGCCATCAACTATGCAAGCTGAGTTTAATGGCACTCAACCAGATGCGAAACATTATTCCCATTTCCAAGTTAGTAGTACTTATAAAATGTAAATATATAAGAGCATTCTATATGCATCCTACAGTCATTTAAATGCCAGATTTTCAGTCCATGGTGTGTGTATGTGTGTGTTAAGGTGGATCGGGGAGGGGGGGGTGCAGCGTGTCAGGTTGAGATTTTTGAAGGCATACACAATGATTGACAAAATAAAATCAGAGATTCAATGTTTGAGGGATGACACTGGTGTAGAATTCAAGAGATGGTACGACGAAGCCAAGCAGCTGGCTTCATATATAGGTACTGAAGAGAAAACTCCAATGGTACAGTGTAATAGATCGACTGTAGCTGCTGACAAACCTCTTATTTATTACAGGAGATCAAGTGGCATTCCTTTTATTGATATCTTACTGCAACAGTTGAATAACCATTTTTCTGCAGACAACTGCTGGCCAGTGAGTGCTTTGCTGAGTCTAATACTATCTTTAATTGTCAAACTAGGGAAGCCTCCCCAGAGCAATTTGAATCATGGCATGACCACCTGCTAACTCCAAGGTCATTATATAGTGAGGTATCCAGATGGTTCAATATGTGGTCAATATGTGGTCCAGTCTGACAGGGCCAATTTACCTGATACTTTAATGAAATCCTAAGTATCTGCAGATCCAGATTCCTTTCTGAACATTTTAATTTTACTGATGTACTCTGCTTGCCACATCTGCCAAAGCAGAGCGTAGTTTCTCTGTGTTGAGGCTAATCAAAAGCCATACGAGGTCCTCGATGGCTGACACAAGGTTTTCTGTCTTAACATTAATGAAAATACTTTACAATAAACACACAGATGCCCAAAAAATGCAGAGAAGTTAATTAAAGAACAACTTAGACGCTTATTCAATCAAGGCCAGTCTTTTCGTCTAACTCATGTAGATTTACATGAGGTAATAAATATTTTAAACATGATTGTTTCTTTGTCATAAGTATGCACCTTGAAATAAATGGTCAATCTGCTTATTAAATATTTTATGTCACATTATGATTATGGCTAGGGACACTTACATGTTTCTAGTAACATATCGAGTAACCCTCCATAATCCTAACAATCTGTGTATACTCTAAACCAATCACCGAGACTCATACCATGGTTCTTTCTTCACAGGAATGTCTACTTTTCCTAGTATTTATACACTTGAAAAAGCCTAATTTTGTAAATGCTGCTGAAAACTTCTAAGCATGATCTGATTTCGCCTTTCTTCAAATCCCTCGCCACCACCCAAAACATTCCGGATCCAGCCCAGTTAATTGTCGTCCAACTATCTTCGAGGCCATCCGAACTTATCATAATTTTCACGAGTGCATAAAACACTTTCTGTTCCCTTCCCCTTGACATGGTACCGATGTAAATGTTGAAAATAATGATCAGATGTTACGAAGTTAATGTTTTGTTTTAGAAGACGACTACTTACCCCATCTACCGAATAGTAATTCTATTCGAAAGATGGCGAAAGTAGTCACTTTGAAGGTTTACTTATCCCGCGTTGTGAGTGAGCGATTAATGGTTACTTTTTTGATCGGTTTCCAGAATAACAGAGTGTCACCAATAATTTGTCAGTTACCGAATCGGTTTCCAGAATAACAGAGTGTCACCAATAATTTGAAAGCTAGTGTAAACATTTGATATGATCTGGCTTTTTTAAAATAAAGGATATTTAAAAAATAAGCATAAGAATTTGAAGTAGACACGCCCCTACTTCACATGACCAAAGCAGTAGGCCCAAGCAAGATCTATCTAGATCTATATTTTTTTTCAAACTAAATCTTATTAAATTTTATTGAACAGTATCAACCTATTAATCACAAAATGGGTATGTAAGATATGCCTAAGCTTAAAGTTACATGTACTAGAAACTGTAGATTTTATGGGCGGGAGGTATATTATACTTTGTTAATAATATAATTGGACTTCTAAAATTACATTATAATCAGATAATATTTCCCTAATTACAGTAATTATAAGTAGCTGAGTATTTACATGATCACCTATCAGATATATGATGAGGAAAGATTTAAATTACTTGAATACTAATTGTAGAATGTATGATATGCATTTCACTGAAACGGAATTCATGAACCAGACAAGAGATAAACTTACCTAGAATGCTATTCCAACCATTTTTAATCTACTAAATCCACCGCATGCATCAATTGAAATCAAAGAGGAAGGTATTAACAGATAGGAGACCTATACAGGAAACAGGGCCAGCTGTGATGGTAATTAATATTTATAAATATTAATGGTGAAAATTGGTATTATAAAATTAATTAAATAAGAAACAATTAAGGCATCAAACCCATGAAATTTTTCAGCCCATTTCATATCTTAATACACAAAAAGATTACCAGCACCTGAATGTTCAGTTCATGTGCTTTAACTGGTATACTTCTCTTCATACCTTAAATGCATATCAAATCAAATTCTTTAACCAACTTGAAAAAAGGAAAACATGTATTTACACATTGTGTATGCAGTTGGTTCAAGTAATTATTTTACAAGGTATTGTTCTGTTTCAGTCCTTGAAGTTCTATGATGATGAGATACCATGTAAACAGGCTAATCTCTTGGTTACAGATTTACTGGTGTTGGATGTGATAGACGATTTTGAGTTATATCTGTTATATATATACTGTTACAGTAGTCAATGCATGTGTCTATTACATCTCTGGGTATATTCTGTCTAACTTTAAATAGTTCACTGATCTGGACTAAATGTCATATTTTTTTAGTAGTGGTTGTTTAGAGCTGGAAGCAAGTTGGGTTGTTCTGTTCATTTTATAACAAATGACTGATTATAACTGTAGATGAACTCGTGGCACAAGAGATTTGATGGCGCTTATTGTATGAAAATACTAATTTCTCTATTTCTAACATGTTAACGCAAACATAAGCAGTGTTAATATTCCATGTATATTCTTGTTTTCAGCTGGGCAGGCCTATATTGCATGGTCTATATAATTAAGGAGTAGATTTTAATTGAACTTTTAGTTAATATATGATAAACGGACATGATGAATATATGGTGGGAAGTTTGTAATGAATTGCGTTATTGTTGCGTTATAATAGCTGTATATATAATTATATGTATATATCAAAATAAAATAAAAATTATGAACTGACATGATGAAAGTATGTCTGTATGCATTTACCTCATATATACCTAATTGTTTTCATTAAAAAGCTGTGAAATAACCTAAACCACGTTCACTTATTTTCTGAGTAGCTGTGAAGTGATCGCAAATTGTAGGCTATGAATTAAGTGACTGGGCTGTGAAATCACTTAATTCTTTATTTACAGTTTCAGAGCTTCGTTTTTTTTTTCGATATCATGTGTGCACAATTAAATTGTTAATTAATAAAAGAGTATGTGATCATGTAACATATAGTACTAGTATTGGCAATTCATTTCAACCATGTGCACACATGTACACAATCACATGTGGACAACCAGAAAGCTTTTGTTTATCTGAGAAATACCTCCGGTCGCTGGGGGCGCCACTGGTTCAAAATTCAACATGGGGCGGCAAAAGTAACGCCTCTCTATTTTTAAGCTCTCTGGTAAGACTATCTATATGGCAGTTAGTTAGACACTGACACGGAAGTGAAGTTTTTATGAGTAAATGATATGTAGATGGTTCGGCTTTAATAGAGCGTGACAAATGACGTCAGCCAGCATAAGGAAGTATTTCAAGAATCATCTAAAATCAAGTGTAGTCTGTTTCGTTATACGTGTTAGTTCAGCGTAAATAAGTTTGGAAATATGAAGATACTTGTATCAGGAATTGTTTTATCTGTAGGGATTCAGATTATATTATGTACAGGTAAGTACATATATGTTGTGTCAATGTCATAATGTTATTTACATGTTTGTCTGTTTATCTTCGTCTGTTGGCATATCTCGGTGGCTGTCTGTCACTCTTTCTGTAGTCCTCTGTCTGTCTATGTGACTATCTTTGATCATTTGTCTAAGTATAAGTGTATGTGCTACACTCTCTCGCTATGTGTGTGTGTGAGTGTGCGGTTTTTTAGCTGTGTATAAGCCTCCTTTATAACCGTATAATCGCCATTTAACGTGGTCAGCCACACACGATGTTGTGAGCCGAGAAATTAATCTCTGGAAAAGTTTCGACCTCTTGCGGGGTTCGAACCCATGACCGTTGGCACCAAGTGCCGGGTGCTTAACCGCTACGCCACCGGAGCTCACAGATTAATTATTGATTGATTGATTGATTGATTTTGAAACCCCCACATGTGGGGAAGGTACATGTACAATAAGTACATATTAAAATTACAATATATACATAATAAAGTACAAAATTAAAACAGACAACATGTCAAAGTAACTTACATAACTAAAATGACACCGGAAAAACCCTGTTGTAACATTTGTCTGTTGTTGCTATTAAAATTGGATAAAAGAAAAGCTGTCGGGTCAATAACACCATCATCTGTGGCAAAAGCCTTAATTTTCAATTTGCACCTTTTTAGATAATTATCGTCAAATATATATTTCATCATAGAATTTCCGTGTTTATCACATACTGCTCGCACTCTATTAATTACATTGTCATGGCCGTTCAATTGCCGACACATATGCTGTTTTAACATGAACATATAAAATATTCTACTTTTAGAAAATGTGCGACTTAATCAAGTCCAAATTATATATATCTATGAGAGTAGATGGTTTCTGTATTTTTAGAGCTAGCAGGAGAGGAGTGATTTTGCACAATTTAATTAGCCCGAGTGACGATTTCAGGAGATGCGTCTGAATTCTATCCAGCTCGTAAAGAGATTTTTTGGTCAGCTTATAACACTGAGTCGCATATAACAGAATTGGTTGGATTGCCTCCAGTAGTGTTTGAAAGTTCCACAATCATGTCTTGATAAAATATATTAACCAAAAAAGGGGACGAGTGACCTCGCTGACGAGTGCCTCTCTCCACCCGAATTATATCACTCAAAACATTGTTCCGTCGTATCTGAACAGTGAGTTTATGATACCAAAAATACAATAGTTCTAACACAGACTATAGGCACTGTAATGACTCGGCATACAACTCGATTTGATCTGCAGACCCGTCATAAAAAGGCAAATATACTCCTATGATATTCATTAATACTTGATCTTTTGAAATTAACTGAATACCACTAACTCGTTCATTATCAATATCAATTATCTTATAGGCGATATTAGGCATCCGTTTACAAATCCACCCAACACCACCATGAGGACGACCCACTAAAATAGTTTCTGGACCTACACTAGATTTAAAATGTGTCCGGCATTGCTGAGACTTATATTTATAACACACATTAGAGATATCGCTAGGTTTCAGCCAGTGTTCACAAATAAACGCAATATCACAATCATCATCGGATAATTGATGGTCAATCAAATCAAATGAACTTTTTAGTCCATAAGCATTATAACTTAGGATATTTACTTGCTTGTTGAATGTAATATATTAATTATTGTCCTTGTTTACATAAATTCAGTTCAAGGTCAAAATAACTATCCCGTAGCTCAGTACGGACGACCACCATAGTCGTCAAATCGTCGACGCGGCACCCTGTAGGTAGACTCGTGGGACCAGGTTGAGGGAACGTCATTATCATCATCATCATCATCATCATCATCATCATGTCCGCGATCAACCTGTTGCCATTGACGACTGCCATTATTAGACGAGTACCTTCTATTGGAGCCAGCCTGGTTGCGTTGTGTCAGCGGATATCCACTCCGACCATGGTATCCATTGAAGTGAGACCTATCGGCACGGTGATTAAAATTGGCTCTATTGTTCTGGTTTCGGGTGTTTCTCATAACATTACCGTTACGACTGCCATGTTGATCCTTTCTCCTGATATAAGGACGAATCCGGATACCACGCGGCCATTTCTCGGTCTGGAAGACAGCGATTTCTGCTAGCTGATTGTCCACTGTCACACAAAATGATGAAGAATTTGAACCTTCAGAGCTAAGTCGAATGACGTCAGATATGCCTGCGATCTGTACATCATTCAGATGTGCTCTGACATCGTCAAGGGTCGAATCTTTAGCCATATTACCAATATATATGGCTCTGATGTGATCCGGTTTTGGTCCAGCGGCCTGTATTCTATGTGCTCCTGTCGAAGAGCCCAGAATGGGATCCTGTGTGGTACCATTTACACAACTGACCCCTTTTTGAAGGCGTTTTCTATCTGCATTGAAATGCCTGTATCCTGATTGATCCGGATTCCACAGGGACCATGGTGATAGGCCCACACTGATGAGGAGAACTTTGCTCTTGCCCCGACTGAGCCTGAGAGATGTTCTGTTGTACGTGTAATACTCCGATAGGGATTACCGGTATACCCCTCTGAAGTTCCAGGTACTGGCTCTGTAGCTCTTTAACTGTTCTGGTCAGGATAAGTACAGTTTCCTTCAGAGTAACACACTTCGGTGAGATCAGCATGATCCACCGCTAAGGATGTTGGGAGGACAGTATCATCGTGCGACATGCTGTCAGAAGAGTCGGCCATCGTTTGCTTGAGAATTTTGTTCAATTTTTATTTTCTGGTAGCTTATTTATTGTGGCGTAGCCAAGAATATATATGTCTTCAGCAAGAGCAGCTACCTTGCGTCTGTTGAACAAGACATCATGTTTGTAAACAAGGAGTGTATCACAGAGCTTTGCATGAAGAGACTGTCTCAAGTGAATCAGACGCTCCCTACATCTCTCCTCAGCTCGTCCACTAATTCCATTAGGCGCAATACACTCCAGTATATCATTCTTGTTGTACGCAAACATAATTCCAAGATTGCCTGTGAATTTTGCCTGGAATTTGTCGTGATTGTCCAACAGTACGAGTTCCTCAAAAATATTTTCATTTGTTTGATTTACGGGACCTGCAGCCCCTTGTTGTGTTGATGTAATAAACGAATCATTACTGTCCCCAAATTAGGAAAATGAATTGGATGTTGGGATAGTTATTCCAGCCATGGTCATATCGCTCATGTTGCCACGTGTTGTACACATCACGACAATCGCTAGTTACGGGTAATAAGTGTTAGCGCACACTGCTCTTGAATATACTACCATATTATATTTTTCAGTCATGCGAAACTGTGACCAATGTCAACATCCAAACAACCAAACAATCACAAAGTGGGCGGTAATAAAGGAAGAGATCAACAACTCAGCGAATTATTTATACAACTAAAGTTGTTATATAAAACACACCAACCACACGAGCTGTGTCCGTGAGCTCCGGTGGCCTAGTGGTTAAGTACCCGGCACTTGGTCCCAACGATCACAGGTTCGAACCCAGCAAGAGGTTCTCAACCACTCCAACATGAAGGCTGTGCCGAATAAGCGACAGCCTGGGGATTCTCCCCGAAAAACAAAACAACAAACAACCGGGTCCAATGCCACCGCTCGAGATGCGATGCAGTGTTTCTATTCCTGAGTCAGGAGTACATGCTTTAAGAGCGTACTGTGTCTGCTACAGTCATTTAAATGCTGGATAACCAGGCCAAACACTTAAACGGCGTGCCTCCAAAGACGCAAATAGTGCACGGAATATATAGCTCTTAATAAACTTTTTCTTAAAATGTGTGAACCTGAAAACATAGTCTCCACGCACAGAACACAAAACTTCTCAACCGCAGCACAATATGCCCTGTGATATAACTAGACCTAGGAAAGATAATTGTATGTGTGTGTGGGGGGGGGGGGTTAATGACACATCCATCCTTTTCATACCAATCATCTACTGAAAATAAACTACTGCTTATACCTTATCAGACTAACAAACGTTTCAACTTTAAACTCACTCATTTAGAAGACTCGATCCAGATGGAGTGGGTATGTGTTAGATATGGAGAGCGTCTTCTTTTAGGATCATTTGACAGGATTAAGGAAAACGCCGGCGTTAGATCAATCATCATGGTCCACGAAATACACAAAGGTCAATGGACAGCTAGCAAAGGTTTCCTAACAGTTGCTGAAAGTTTTTATAGAGATACGGAAAATCCAATGCTGCCACAACACAATCAGCAGCTGAAACTCTAACATGGCAAATCTATGGGAGGGTCTTATACAGGCAATTTAACGGTGCCTACAAGTCATTACTTCATTTTAGGCAACAACAACAACATACCAATATATATATATATATATATATATATATATATATATATATATATATATATATATATACACACACACACAAAATATATATATATATATATATATATATATATATATATATATAGAGAGAGAGAGAGAGAGAGGGGGGGGCTTGTCTGTGATACCGTTTACCTATCTAAGATGCTGATATTTTATTTCTATTTCAGGAATAACTGACGGGAAGATTCATCATCATTGTTATCAAGAAGGTGGCTCTTGTGCCGTTAAGAATATAGAGTGTAATGATAACAAGGATGTAATAGTTATTGTGTGGTCACGTGTAGGTTATAGCCAGTACTGGGAGTCAAATAACGAACGTACAAACTGTAGTGTTACTGATGATAACTGTGAAATGGGCGTTGATCAATTGACAAAGAACTGTTCTGGATTAAGAGTCTGTGGTATAAAAACGTGCAATGAAAACATGAGGAAATATTTAAATTGCTCTAATAGTAGAACACTAGTAGCTAATTATATGAGAATAAAATACAAGTGCATTGCAAGTAAGTAACCACTTATTATTTTATTGCCTATGCAATAGTCTCTCTGCGCGTGCGTGCGTGCGCGCGTGCGTGTGTGCGCGCGCTGTGTGTGCGTGCATTGCGTGCTTGTGAGTGTGTGTGTCTCTCTGTGTGTGTCTGTGTGTCTGTGTGTGTGTGTGTGTGTGTGTGTGTGTGTGTGTGTGTGTGTGTGTGTGTGTGTGTGTGCTAGTCGTAATGTTATAAAGATACTATGAAGAGCAAATTTAGTAATCATCTAATAACGATATTATTTGTCAAATGACAGGACAGAAATTCGAAAGTTCCAGTACACCGCCAATCTCCTCAGGTAATTATGGACAGTGCGACAGGGATACCTCCAGGTGCAACATTCCATAAGAGTACATTTTACATGCTTGAATTTCGGGGGGGGGGGTGAAATTTCGCACTTTTGCGACCACTTATATGTCAGGTCAGATTGAAACATGAAATACCCTTCAGACATAGAGTGGCCGCGGTTTGAACTCAAGTGCTAAAGGTTTGTGGGTGGGTGGGTGGGTGGGTTGGTGAGTGAGTGAGTGAGTGAGTGAGTGAGTGAGTGAGTGAGTGAGTGAGTGAGTGAGTGAGTGAGTGAGTGAGTGAGTGAGTGAGTGAGTGAGTGAGTGAGTGAGTGAGTGAGTGAGTGAGTGAGTGAGTGAGTGAGTGAGTGAGTGAGTGAGTGAGTGAGTGAGTGAGTGGTGTGAGTGAGTGGGAGGAGAGTGAGGAGTGAGTGAGTGAGTGAGTGAGTGAGTGAGTGAGTGAGTGAGTGAGTGAGTGAGTGAGTGAGTGAGTGAGTGAGTGAGTGAGTGAGTGAGTGAGTGAGTGAGTGAGTGAGTGAGTGAGTGAGTGAGTGAGTGAGTGAGTGAGTGAGTGAGTGAGTGAGTGAGTGAGTGAGTGAGTGAGTGAGTGAGTGAGTGAGTGGGAGTGAGGAGAGGAGTGGGAGGGGGAGGAGTGAGGAGTGGGGTGAGTGAGTGGTGAGTGAGTGAGTGAGTGAGTGAGTGAGTGAGTGAGTGAGTGAGTGAGTGAGTGAGTGAGTGAGTGAGTGAGTGAGTGAGTGAGTGAGTGAGTGAGTGAGTGAGTGAGTGAGTGAGTGAGTGAGTGAGTGAGTGAGTGAGTGAGTGAGTTGTTTAACTCTTAAGTAAAATTTCTTTTCGTTGTCATTTAAGAGAGCCAGTCAAATGTCGCTGTGACTACAAGCAAATTTCGTAAGTTATTAATAATATTGACTATTTGAATAGAATAGAATGATTATTTATTTCTGTTTTATAAGATTTTCTTATTAATTTGCTTTATTACAGCATATCATATTATAGACAAGTTCCGTTTTAATACATGGTTCTGATTTACACGTCTCACTCAAAAGCAGCATGAACTTCTCTCTTTGTTTACACTTCATACAACGATCGTTCACAATTTCACAATGAATTAATCTTTCTCTTATTATCTTTGACGTTATATCTGTGTTGACGAAAATAGCGAAGCATTACCAGATCATTCAGAAATTTATAAAACTTTAAAAACTCCTTTCTGATAGAATGATCTTCATTGGTTAGAGTGTATGAAGTTTACTAATTAACCCTCAACATTTATAAATTGTTTTATTTAAATGATTACTTTACTGATTTATAACCATTTTTGGAGGACTCAGTAATTAATTATTGTATTCGTTTACCCATTAAGATAGAGTGTGGATGGGTTCAGTCAGTGAATGGGTGTGTCAGTGAGTATCTAAGTGAGTCAATGAATCAATCGGTTAGTGAGTCAGTCAGTAGTTCAGTGAGACAGTGGGTCTGTAAGCCAGGCAGGCAGACAGGCAGGCAGGTAGGCAGTCATGGTTGAGTGAGGTGAATCAGTCAGTTAATTATGGACACAGAACAGGGTGAAATAGTCCATTTTGAGATCGAAGTTTTTCATTGTCACAGACAACATTAAGTTTGTTGTAACTGGTAATATTTACAAATATCTTGTTTAATAAACGAACAGAAAGTAGACCATTTCTTTCTACTTAAATACATCAGGTTGTCTACTGTTAAATGTAGTATTACTAACCATTGATTAAAAAAACGAAGACTTTGAGAGTATCAGCCAGCAACAGACAGTCTGAATTATTTCATTATCAAGAATTAAAATACTATATTTATATTTAGTAGTCTCCAACTAATTACTTCATGATCTATCAATATAAACCGATATTTCATATTCTATATTTCATATCTGTACATATCTTCCATCATTACAGAAAACACCCTGGATCCCAATGATACTAGTAGACAATCGAGATCAGATAATAGTAAGTTAAGTTTAACAATAATTTTATGTTGTCAGATTGCGTCAATGTTATTATAAATGACCTTGACACACGAATTATCGAGTAGTAAATGAGAAATAAATACACACACATACAAACAGCTTAGTGAATTGATTAGTTGATTGGTTGATAGTAAGTGAGTGATTGACTGACTGACTGATTGATAGATAGATAGATAGATAAGATTGATTGATTGATTGATTGATTGATTGATTGATTGATTGATTGATTGATTCAGTCAGTCAGTCAGTCAGTCAGTCCGTCAGTCAGTCAGTCAGTCCGTCCGTCCGTCCGTCAGTCAGTCAGTCAGTCAGATTTTGTTCGTGATTTTAATCATCTATATATTTTCAGTTATTAAACAAAACGTCCCAATTAATACAACAAAGTCAGTTTCTCATAATTTATAAACAATTTCTTGGTTGTTTTTTTCTTCTTACAAATTTCATAATATTTAGTTATTATAACTCTTTATAAATTTATATACCATTTCTTTCTACTTAAATACATCAGGTTGTCTACTGTTAAATGTAGTATTACTAACCATTGATTAAAAAAACGAAGACTTTGAGAGTATCAGCCAGCAACAGACAGTCTGAATTATTTCATTATCAAGAATTAAAATACTATATTTATATTTAGTAGTCTCCAACTAATTACTTCATGATCTATCAATATAAACCGATATTTCATATTCTATATTTCATATCTGTACATATCTTCCATCATTACAGAAAACACCCTGGATCCCAATGATACTAGTAGACAATCGAGATCAGATAATAGTAAGTTAAGTTTAACAATAATTTTATGTTGTCAGATTGCGTCAATGTTATTATAAATGACCTTGACACACGAATTATCGAGTAGTAAATGATAAATAAATACACACACATACAAACAGCTTAGTGAATTGATTAGTTGATTGGTTGATAGTAAGTGAGTGATTGACTGACTGACTGATTGATAGGTTGATTGATTGATTGATTGAATGATTAATTGATTCAGTCAGTCAGTCAGTCCGTCAGTCAGTCAGTCAGTCAGTCAGATTTTGTTCGTGATTTTAATCATCTATATATTTTCAATTATTAAACAAAACGTCCCAATTAATACAACAAAGTCAGTTTCTCATAATTTATAAACAATTTCTTGGTTGTTTTTTTCTTCTTACAAATTTCATAATATTTCGTTATTATAACTCTTTATAAATCTATATAAAAAATATTGTTTCAAATGGAACACATTTTATATAATTTACTTATCATATACATAATGTTATTAAAAACCTTTTCCAGGAAAGACAACGATCATCGTGATTTCTGTGATGACAGTAATTATCATAATCATCGTTATCGTTGTTGTTAGTATTATTATTATCAGAAGAAGAAGGTATGTGTTTATTAAAATGTATTTTATTTGACTGTTTTCTGGTTCTGGTGTGTTATATTTAATATTTATTTGTTTTATATCCAATTATTTATTTATTTATTGCAGGAAGAAGAAAGAACAAAGTCAGCCAGGCGATGACCCAAAAGAAGCCAATAATTCTCCAGTTTTAAATAAACAGGAATCTGGTGTAAACGTCATAGATAGCGCGAATTACGTCACAAGCGGAAAAGTGACCGAAGACACCTTTGATCTAGAGACTCGCTGTGTTGGTCATCCATCTCTGGAGACAAGCGTCGTGGATAATCTCAATTACGCCAGTTTTGGCCAACGAGAGGATATAGATCAGATAGATCTACCTACTTCAAAGGCTGATCTAAACACCGACACGGAACTCGTAGATAATGATGATTATGTTGGCTTTGGTGAAAAATAATCCGTGTCAAAGGTCACTTTTATACAAAATTATGAGTTGGTTGGTCCTTTTTGTAATTGATAATATACTGTAATTTAAGACGAACACTAGATCAACTTGTCATAACGTAAAACGTAGACAATACGTGTTAATGATTGCGATTTATTAACGCCTTATATTATTCCTGAACGTTATTACTATATAATTAATCACTTATAGACTATATGTTCTGCTAAATAATGAAACAGGTTGAAAATCCCCCTTCAAAATATATGTAGATATATCTAATGCAGGTTAAGTATTCAGAAATATTAACATATTTAACACACACAATACTTTTATATATATATATATATATATATATATATATATATATATATATAAATTAATTAATTCCTAGTACAGCGAGACTTTATCTGAATGACATTTATTCTAAGAGAACCATTAAAAATATCAAAAATGATCTCGTATCAAAAATGTTAATTTATCTTATTTACTGATCGATTCGTATTATTTCGTAATAACTTCATCTGAGTAACATCACTAAGTTTCCAGTCGAAATATGATCTTCACCTAAAATGTAATTATCTGTTTAATGTCGAATGTTGAACTTTTCTTGTACTATTAACCGACGTCTTTGATCTTTAGACAACTTTGTTTCTAACGTCATCAATATATGTGTACATACGTAATACTCCACTTATAAATAAAAGAGATAACAATTAAAGTTTTTCACGCGTTTGTTTTATTTATCTTTCTGCTTGTTATCTTTATTTACTTTCCGCGATGACCCGACACAGTGATCATTAACAGAGATCCCGAAGAAGATCTACAAAGAGCATCATTGAAACATGTCAATCAATGAAAGATATGATTTTTTTAAAACTTGTAATCACGTATTAAGAAACAAATATAATTAACTCCTTTCAATCAAACAGTTAAATTAGGTGCTAAGAATAAATATGTCAAGAATGACAAGTAATAAGAATAACCTAAAATTGGAGTTCCAATTTGATTAAGATATAAAATGTATTAATGTAAAGAAATCTGAGAAAATCAAAGCAGAGAAAATATTCCCCTTGAATAGTGAACACCGTTAACGGTGGAGATGCTGCCATCTAGCGAGTGACAAGTGAATTATATTTGCTATATAACAGTTGGATATTTCCACCATCCATCCCTGATACCTTCACTGCAAACCTCTAGGTTCTGGGTTCGAATCTGACCCATGCCCGTGTAATTTGTGACCCAAGTGTGACCAGTTCTGGAGATAAACAACTCAACCTTCATCGACCTCTAAAATAGGCTGTATCAATCAACTTAAACATTATTTATTGGGGAAAAACAATTGTTTGTTGATGGTGTTTAGAGACCCTTAATCGATTGCCGTAGTCCATATTAATCCATTGCCACAATCCATATTAATCCATGCTCATCTATGACAAGGCATTGATATATAGCTTAGTCTATCGGTGAGACACGTGAAATAATAGTAGCCAATTTGATGGGTTCGACCGGAGCAGCTCCCGTTTTCGTGTCTACCACGCTCACTAATGAGCTACTATGACCCCCCCCCCATCTATATATAACACATCTATATATTACACAATTGACTGTTTTACTTGTGTGTTTTACAGAGTAAATGTTCGAAACCTGGACCACTCTCTGTCATGAGTCCAGCCGTAGAGGCGGAGTTTGCCAGAAACTTGATTGACTTGGCTAACAGGGGTTTTGGGCTGACAAAGCAACTGGTGCTCCAGAAGGCTGTAAACCTTTGTAGACTAGCCAAGTTGCAGCACCCATTCAAAGAGGGGCCTGCAGGTGATTCAAGGTACAAGTTTTATTGTTGGACCAACATCACAATCACGATGTGTATGAAATGCTCCAACTTGCACGTAAGGAGAGCATACACCTCATTTCCTTCCATCCGCACACAACCCACTAGCTGCAGCCACTGGACAAAGGGTGCTTTGCATCTTTGTCCAAACACTACAGATCTGTCTGTAGTGGGTTTATGGCCACCCCCAAGTTCCAGGTGATGAACAAGGCGACATGGGAACGTCCAATGACACCAATGAACGTTCAGGGAAGGCTTCCGGGTGACGGGCATTTGTCCCTTTAGTCCAGGCTGCATGCCTGAAATGGCATTTGCCACCTGTTTCCAGGAGGTGCCTGTGACCATCAGTGTACCGGCTCCTGCTGAACTGGATGCTTCTGGTGAGCTACAGCCATGTGGTTCTGATGAGCCCCTACCATGTGGTTCTGATGAGCCACAACCATCTGGTTCTTCAGACCCACAACCATCTGGTTCGGATCAGTTATCACCTGTTGAGTTGATGGTTGTTGACTCATCAGAACTGTCAGCTTTGCCATGCCACCTGCAGGAGTCAGGTCCAGACAAGCCAGAAGCCTGGTTTGACCAGGTGTTTCAGCTTGGAGAAACTAGGCCAACAGCTCATCGAAGGAATACTCGTCAGCCTGTCCGTTTACACAGGGTCCTGACAAGCGACGAGTGTATGCAAAATATAAAAGAGGAGCTGGAACAAAGAGCGGTAAGGGATGCTAACACCACAAAAAAGAGAGAGCGAGGAGAAAGTGGGAAAGGGAAGAGAAACATTAATATGGCGGATTTGTGTTTTATATGTTGTACGGCACAGGGTTGGTAACGGATACAATGTAACACAAGTCAACGGTGGATGTATCAGGAATGTGTACCTGAAGTTATGAGAGAAAAGATGTCGAGTGCAATTGATGATGACGTGTTTGCATGTCAACCGTGTGTGGAATGGTTGAAGTAGAATGTGTCTGTGAGAGCAAGTGATGGTACACATGACTGATGTACCCACCAGTGTCTACATTTAGTGTTATAGTTTTATTTTAGTTCGCCAGGTTCTTTTTGTTATATTGTTTAGTTCGATTATGCTGTGTTGTTATTTTATTTCTTTTGTACTAATTTTTCTATAGTTGTGTGTATGTTATAGTTTTTACTTAATTATTATAAACAACTATCTTGATAAGAATTTCCCGGCGATGTAATATAGCTGAATGATGCTCAAAAGCACCACCTAAAAATGATTTTAAAATATCGATCTGAAAGAGAGAAAAAATTTCAACAATGAAAATATATAAACAATATTTCAACAATGAATATTTAAAAAAAAAATTAACAATGAAAATGCTTCCTTATATACATCAAGTACCTACATGAACATGGAATAGGTCAGGCATACTAAGGAATGCAAAGCAATATAACACCACATGTTATACGGTGATAAAACGGGACACGGTAATACAAACGAGGAACAAAGAGACTTATACACGTGGTACGGTAACTGCCAGAGGATACCTAATGCGTAAACAAGTTATTCTTAGACGTGGGAAATCCCCTTTTTCCACCAATGGTGGCTCATCATATCGAGAAATGCC
>JAODUP010000203.1:0-60000 GCA_025642065.1 Paralvinella palmiformis
TTTTTGTTTTTTATTAATATAATAAAGGCGTGGGCTCAGGTTTGTGATGTTTATAATTCTTACAGAATTATGATCAAACGACTACTACCTAAATAGAAAACAAATTTTATATATTAGTACATATATAACGCAGCTATAACAGGAAATAAAGCATATATATCAGTACATATAATATCTATTATGATAATAATTATAATACCTCCGACAATAACAGAAATAATAGTATTTTCACTCAGCCCAAAATAGCACGACTAGTTTCGGTTATAAGAAACCTTTATCAAGTGCATGTGTCTCGGTGTGTGTGTGTGTGTGTGTGTCGGTGTATGTGTGTGTGTCGGGGTGTGTGTGTGTCGGTGTGTGTGTGTGTGTGTCGGGGTGTTGAGTTTGTTTGATTAATGATGTTTCTGGAGATATACATGATTAAGCAAAATTTTATAATTTTGGATATTAACGATCTTTTCTGATATGATATTTTCAAAACTCGAAGAGCAGAATGTAGAATTTTAATGAAACTTATTACGTTAAAAAAGTAGAAATAATTTTAAAAAAATTATTGTTTATTATAATAATCTTATTACAACCGATTATTTATTGTGTCATCTATTGTAAATGAATCCTCCGTATTTTAGGTAGTTTATAATTTGGTAAAGTTGAAACATAAGCCAACACCAGGATATATTGCATCCATTGACATTATAAATAGTGAATAATTATAACCAAATAATGCAATAACCAGATCAGTGAACAATGAGAAAAATTAAATTAAATCCATTTAAAATATTGGCCCAGAAACATTCGTACTCACCTGAACAATTAAAAGGAAACCAGTCACGCACACATACAGACACAAATGATTCACCCTAATTAGATTCTGAATTTTGTTATTTGAGGCACAATCACATCTTAACATTACCAAACAAAGACAAAGCTAGAAAGAGTAGATCGTTAATTTTATTTCTCCATGAAAATCTGTAATTAATTCTGGGATGCTAATTCTGTGTGTGTGTGTGTGTGTGTGTGTGTTTAATTTTCATGGAGGTCTGAAATATGTAACTTTTACGCTCACTCAGTCTAGTGTCAGCACAGCCGGTCTAGTGTTAAAATATATTACTAGACCTGCAGGTCCAGTAAGACTATAAGTTAGTTTCATGATAGCATGATAAATATTGTGTTAAAAAGTTAGTTTCATGATATCATGATAAATATTGTGTTAAATCCTTAGGAAAGACACAATCGTTCAGCTGAAATACTAGTCTCAGTCTTCGTGTAATATGAAATAATTTGCTGAAAGAGTTCTAGTATTAACTGATAGTAAAAAGATTCCACCCCCTAGCTATTAACAATGGGCGCCATAACTGTTTCTAACCCGAGACCGCAGTTGGTAACCGATACAACGCATTTCGCCTGGATCTGTCTGTTGCGTTTCGGGATTAGTGATTTTACTGGGATATCAAACTTTAGTGTATATTAATCCTCATTCAGAAACTGCAAAAATATTATCATGAAGTTACCAAGTACATTGATTTAACTATGCATACATCTTGTGTCCAAATTAAAGTTGTGTTATTAATGACTTTTATAGGCAAAATATTAAATTACTTGCTCTATGCTTTTTCATTATAATTATGACGAATCAGTGGCCGATTCAGTTGAATGAGTAAAGATCTCATGCAGAGGTTTTTCCCCAGAGTGAGTTCTTCCATCAGCTAGCCACGTCTGTAATATGTGGTCGAGGAACAATTTCGTGGGCAAACGTTCCACAAACAAAATTGTATTGCGGCCACCTTTGTATACATCGTAGGCTAAATCGGTCAATGAATATCCAAAGGCAATGACGCGAGGTTAAAGATGAAACACCATTCAGACATAGTCCCGCTGCGGTTCGAACCTAGGTGTTATAGAAGTCTATGGCTATAACAGCGCAACTAATTTGACTATGTGAAAAGTACCGAGATCCGGGACGCGGCCCTGGGCTCGGCCGTCCGTCCCGGATCTCGGCCTTAGCTAAGTTCTCTATTTCAAAACTCCAAACTCATGTGGTCTCGAATCTACTTTATTCCTCTACTCAAAATTGGACAAAAACTATACACTCCTCTAAACTATACACTCCAGAACCACCACCTCTACTATTACCCCACTCTCTCCACCAAAATCCAGATATATATAGGGAATTGTCCCCTCAACACCGCATGGTGACCTGGTCCAATCACCACACATCCAAACAGGTATATAAAGGGGGATTCTCCCCCCAGCACAATCAGCGTGTTGTCCAGTGGAGACTCGCATGTCCCTTGATCCAATCACCGCTAACTTGGCAGTACCATTACAAACATTCACTGACAAAGCTTTCACACATTCAACCCACACCACGAAAACATTAATACAGTACAAACCCAACTAAACCCCGCGGCTACGACATCTACACCCATATGATCCCAATAACCGGCCGGCCACAAATCCCCAAGCGGCACCGAACGGGTGACCACCAACTTCTTTCGCACATCAATCAATCGGAGATCTATGGTTTCACAGCCATTTGACCTCACAATCGGTCGGTCACAAACAGTTAAGCGGCACGTACGGGCGATCACTAATTCTTCATAACATAAATCGACAACCGGCCATGACTTTACATATGGATCATGAAACGGATAGTACGTGAAAAGTGTGAATTTTTATATCTTTAACGAGTGGCTAATATCACCTCCTCCACATCACTCAGAGGAGGAAGCAGTGAGAACAGATGGAATCTAAATAGTCTGCGGGTATAGTCACTTCCAGAAATGTAATCAGCTATCGATGATGCCATGAGCCAAAATATAAATCAGTGAGGGGCTCGAACTAGTGTTCCTTGCAATTAATACCCTAGCTTCACACACACACACACACACACACACACACACAACATATATATATATATAATTTATTTTATAACCGTTATAATACTAAGGTTATAATTCAGTAATATATTACACATGATATTATGAAAAATGCCATAAAATCGATTTTCTAACCACATCTTATATAAACCATCCATACATTAGTACCAAATATGAAAAATAACTCCCTAAGTTTAGTGAATGACTTCCATATTAATTATAACCCTTTATTAATATAAATCTGAACAGTGACATCGTCGAAATTGCGCATTGTTTGTTGATGCCAGTGTCTATGCTTGCATCATCATAATAATGTATAAAGTATGTAAGATTTGTAGGCAGGTAGGAAGGCAGCAATATTATGGTTATGCCTGTCTCTCCATTCATTCTGTTACTATCAGTGTTCTATTATGCCATGTATTATATGTGAATCGGAAATTGTTAATAAATGGTCTCTCTTTTGATAAAGAACCAAGTATTACTGTCCTCTATCATAGAGGTGTTCATATTTTAGTAATACAACCAATTGTTCGCTGTTTTCCTAAATTCTGAGATAATGACGTCGATAGGTCACAATTATGTATTATAGGCAAAGAAAAACGCGCACTTTCGGTTTAAATGCACTTAGTATTTCGGATTTCGGTATAATCACGTCCAAACATGAATAAAAAGTTTTAAAATGGTTTGAAAATATATTTGAATAATAATTAAAAAAAATATATCCCGATGTAAATAAAGAGCACCATTAATCGATTTACCAGTAATATATATGTATATAATTAAAATTATGCTGTGAAAAATAGACATTTAACATATATCTTAATTGCGTATATACGAAGAATGACTGTAAATATTTTATTACGCCTCTAAAACTTTTGAACAAAACATTTTTAAAATATCATCAAACATATCAATATAAAATACCATTAATTGAATTATGATAGTCAGTGTCATATGTAAATAATATTCTGTTGGAAAACTGCAGACTTTCTTTTAAAATGTACATGGATGTTATAAAGATGTAGGAACGCTGTCTGAAATTTTTTATAACATTAATACAAAACTATACTCCTTTATTTTTTAATAAAACATTTTGAAATGCTTTATTTCGCCTATGATCAGGGAACAGTGTAATTTAGCTTTGATTTTTTGGGGGAGATTGAGTGAGTATTAATTTTAATTGTACAGTTATGATGTACTTTATGGAAATGAGTCGATCAGATTAAATACCCCCCCCCCCACACACACACACAAATGAATAGTGAACGAGAACGCCCAGGCTGATCCGGGAGGTTTTCTGGGAAATCTCTGACGTCAGCCGTAAATAGGTTATGTCCGTTTGCCGTCTTAAAGGCCTCATGCAGACAATTGATTTTTTTTAAATCGTAGATGTAGCTTGCCCATTTCTAGTCATGCCTCACTGACTGGCCTGCAAGAGAGTATGCGCTGCTGCCATATTGCAAGTTCAATCGGCAGTTGTGACGTCACAACCAGACCTCGCTTTCCAATATAATATTGCGGCATTCGTATACAACACAAATTCATATTTAATAACAATTCTTTAAACTTCTACATATCTAAATATATCGGTCGTAACACACAATATATGATATTAGCACTGATATAACCCAATAGTTCACGCTGTAAACAAAACCATTTCCACAACGAAAATAAACAACACTGGCGGCGCATACCACGTGGTTATGTTTGGCTGTTGTGATGCCACAAGCTTTATTGATCGATCTGTTTCCGTACGATGGCGTCACCTACTTCACCGACACCGCCGTTAATAAAATAATAATTGTCGGTATTGTTTAACAATATAAAGTGCTAAAAGTTGATGGGAATAAAAACGATACTGAAAATTAAAATGTCCGAGGCCTTTAAACTCACTATTCTAACTCTTCACTGAGCAGGATGACTTAACTGAAAACAGCTCCATAAATTTTCATTATAAAAATAACTATTATTAAATTAAACCACAGACAAACTTCAACATGTAAACAATCAGAGTGATAATAGGTACGTTATCTGGTACAGTATATACTTAATATATAATGTACTATAAACACAAATAGGGCACCACCATGGTCTAACTTATAGCGCGGTTAGTCGAGATCCCAATCACCCGTGTTCAAATCTCGGGGTGGGCATGTATATGTCTGCATGAGGGGTGTTTCACCTTTCACTTCGTCTCGTTACCTTTGGAGATCACTCGGCCCATTAAGTAGCCTACGGTAGACTGCCTACCTTGTGCACAAAAGTGGCCGTAAAAGATCAAACTATAAACAAGCATATGTAGTAATACCATATATATTGTACAGATAGCATAGTACATCAATCATCAGATAGCATAGTAATTTAATTGTCAGTCAGTTTTGACTTCTTTTTAGTTTGATGTAAAACTTGTATCGGTGGGACCCAAAAGGTAGGATAATCAATTAATTAATTTCTTGAGGATAAGAAGTTGCTGGCCATCTTCAACAGACTTACAATGTGGATGGATTAATGACTTCGTATTTTGACAAAATACTCTACAGTACAATGTTGAAAAGGCCTGCATGATCCATTCTTGTTGAAAATCAAATATACTATAATTTATTAGTCGATGCAACATTATTGCATTCAGCATATTTACTTAATTCGTTGTAAAGGATAATTCATTAGCCAATTTTATAAACACTATTTTGTTAATACCATATTGTGATGTTTAAAATTCCTTTTTATGTTAGTAAAAATATATACTTCTCAGTAATGGCCTATATAGTTTAACAGCATTTTTTAAATCAGTAACACGTACAATATATATATATATATATATATATATAACTACTTTGACGAAATGAATTAATTAATTTACGAAAAATAATTTGGTGATCCCGAGTTGCTAGTGGGGTGTCATGGCATTGCACACACCAATTTACCAGATAAAGATTGATGAAAAATATGAATTATAATAAAAACAGAGGAAGACTGAAACAATTAAGAGACAAATACATTAATAAATATGACCATGATGAACCAATGTATGTGTTAAATTAAGTTTATTTGATCTCAACGGAATTTATCCAAGATATACTCGGTATAAAACAACATATAGTTAAATGTTAGCTCAGCGATAATAACATGCTTATTAAAAACAAATGCAGAGTTTATCCCCCAAAATAAACTGCCCTCCTCCCATATATATATATTACAGATGATTAAATATCACATGCAGACAGTGCAAGGAAATAGCTAATCCAAGCAATGGACGTGGGGGCGTATTCATTTCATTATGGTATACCTAGCAGCCCCCAACCCTCCCAAACCATATGACACAAGTGTGACCCGAGTCGAGGCTAATCTCATAAATAACCAATCACCAAGCAGTATAAGTAGTTTAGCTTTACTTTGTAATCTTAAGATAAACATGATACACTGCTGAAATAATCAAAACACGACTGATTAACCAACTGAAAAACACATTCCTATCGATACTCTTATAAAGATCGACTTATTTCATTCAAATATGCTCAAATCTTTATATAAACTAATAATGCGTAATAAACTACAGTGAATATGCTGTATTTAAATATTTGTCAGAATACCAAAAAAGTCTATTTTAAATAATTTCTTTGTATGTTGTTTGTATATTTCACAATAAGTCTGCAATAAGAATTTCGAACAAATATAAGAAATGCATATAAAAGACATCTGTGAGTTAACTTTAATACTCTATTAAATATGATATTTGAATATTAGATTGTGTGCGTGCATATGCGAGTATGTGAATACATGCATTTGCCCATAGAAGTATTATTATTTTAGCACAAGCAGCCATAGATCCCGATTAAATCTATCCAATCCATGAGTAGCAGCAAACTCTGGGGTCAGTAAGTCTACTGTATCCATAAGTTTGACGTCGCATTTTGAACCTAGCGTAATAAAGTAAAAGTACACCAGATATAGTTATTTGAATTGACACCAATGAGCTCTCTCTCTCTTATATATATATATATATATATATTATCACAAACAAGCAATCTTGATCTGTATTTAATGGCAACTTCTCTGTATATGTTAAGCGATTGTAGAAACAACTAATACTGATAACATCTTTTATTGTAATATTTCTTATGTTCGGAGTACTATTATTTCTCGTTATTTGTTGCTTTGAACCAGTACATTTTCAAAACAGTTTTAAAGTGTATACTATTCCTGAGAATATGATTTGACCATCCTTCATATAAATACACCGACTGAATAAATAAATAAGTTACTTATGTTGCTTATACATGGCTAGAGTTGGCAACATAATTATCCTATCTACAAACATTTAAGGAGTTTGGGATAAAGAACTGTATGTATTATTAAGAGGATTATGTAAAGCAGACAGACACACCAAAAAGAATCGAACCAATTAAAATAACTAAACTGGAAGGTGATATATCATGTCATTAAAACAATTTGTTTACAAATTTATTACTGAAACAAATGATTGGATTTATATATATATATATTATCATCCCAACTGTTGGTGTTGTTATTTTACTATTATTATTAAGATTGTTATCAATTTGTTTATTTGCTAGTTTCTTGGTATAATTATTTGTCTCACAGTATGAATTATCTTAAAAGTATAAAATGCCTTGAAGGACTACTGCGTGAATGATGTCTTTATTGAATAAACATACATTGTACTTGGAAAATGTGAGAAAACCTCTCTCTCTCTCTCTGTGTGTGTGAATGAGTCTCTCTCTGTCTGTGTGTAAGTGTTTAGAGGCATGGAATAAGGCACTGGCACAAAGAATATATCTTACCGAAACATTCTTGCATTTCTTGTTCAGTAACATTTCTTGGTGGACCTGAAATGAACTAGAACTTTTGCAGTCTAGAATAATTACACATTTGTAGAGTTATTTTGATCAAATTATATTCATGGGTAGTTTCCATATTAATAGATAGACCCGTTTATGTGGCAAAATATGTGCTGACAGTACTGGTCAATAGAAATCCACTTGTGTCACCATAAATGTGAAAAATACACATTTACCAAAATATTTCACTGGTAAAAAGAGTTGTAAATTGCTGAAATAGCATGTCATGATGGTGACAGGCATTTTAATAAGCTTTATTTGAAAGATATATATTTAATTATTATAGTTTTGAAAAATTTGGAATATAAAAAATGTATCCCCACCAAAAAACAAACAAAACAACAACACTTGTTTAATCAGTGAAACATGTGTAATAAGAAACAATCAAGATTCATCTATTTCTACTTTCCTCCTCTGAGCACCGAAGGATGAGCTAATTTCAACCACTTATTTAAAAAAACAGTACTGCACATAAATTAATACACAAGTTAATGCACAAACCATTCAACTACTGGCGAGTATGTTAGTGGTACTGATCGTCTGATACTTCACTGGGAGATAAACAGATGCAGAAATAGCATGGTTGGCTGACAATATTAAATGATGGTACCATTTCATCAAATTAAAGTTGAACATTAGCAGGCTTCTGGGGATTTAATACACTTTTTACCAATGTTCAGAATTAGTGTTTCTACTCCATACTTCAATACTGCTTCTATTATTATACGTGCTGGTACCTTTCCACTTGGAGCACATCACATAATGGAAGAATACGAATGAGAACACAAAATATACACACTTTATCAGTTTACAGAAAAACATAAAACGATTGTTCCACACTAAATCTCTATGAGCTGTAATTATTTGCTGGAAGTTTGTTTGTTTACACAAAATCCTTTACATTTATGGAAATACATCAGTGTACTTTATTCACATTATCAATCACATAATATCTAAATGAAGTTATATTTCACATAACCATTCAAGGAGATACCAGATTTATAGAATATAGTTCCCCATGAATATTCTGCCATTTAAATTTTCAAATGCCTTACGAGCACGAGATTAATCACAAATGGTTATGATGGTTGCGTATATCTGCATCTAATTCTGAACAAATAATAGGTAAATAAATTAGAAGTTTCTTCATTATTTAAATATTTGGAATCAGTGCAACTTAATTTTATAATAGGAAGAACGGCAATAAATAAAAATAGCATGTATGCGGATAAATGCAAATATTTTTTACTGTGACATTTATGGGTCGGATGCAGTAAGTAATCAGACACAATCAATATGACGCAATGTTGTGTAGATAATAGACTGGCACACAACACGTTTTTATTCTCCAAATAACAAGGCCAGATCATTTGGATGAAGAGTTATTTTGTATATACCAAGGTGACCTTGGTCAACAAATATTATGCAGACCACTATTACTTACCTACAAAACGTGTTTCATTAAATGAGAAGCATTCCATCAAACATCGGCATCCTGGAGCCATTAGAGAAAGCAACAAAGTGGCATATCTAGTAAAATATTATTGTTAAAATTATGATAAACAGTAACGGTTTTAGCATTTTTGTTGTGTGTGAAGTTAACACTAATACAAATATTAATTTAAGCCAGCACTAATTCAAAGTATAGAAACTGTTATTTTCAGCTGAGAGTCTTCAGTAACTCCATTCTGATTTCGTTTTTATTCATACCTAGAAAAGGCTGCTATTAAGCATGTTACTATTCTGGATGTTTGTCTGTTTTCTCAAATGGGGATAGTTTTTAAATCAGTGTAACACATCAGCTGTGTCCATTTTTCAAAAGCACATGTATCAGCTGTTCCTGGAAATACGTACATAATAATAACAGCACCTTACCTGGCTCTATCTAATTTATTAATAGCACCAAATGATCCCCTGTCCCAGATGGCATCAAACTGTCCTGCAGCTGAACTGAAATTTACAACAGCATTAATACATGGGAGATATTAATCTAATTCTATCAACATCTTTTAATAATAAGGTCTGGGCTGGTGTCTTTATTGGTTCAGTTATGAACTAAATCCAAGTTGACAGCAACCAATGTATTCAAGTTACTGAAGTGGATAAAAACATTTACTAAAATTCAAAATTAACTTATCAGTACTCCAAATAAAGTTACCATGCTAGGTGTTAAATAGGTAAGATTTTTTAAATGTATCATAAATATAAAACACAATTTGCTTTCTCCTTACAGGGGTCTGACCATCTTAAATAGTTCTGATTCATAATTAACCAAATCAAAGTGGAAAGTTGAACATATTCCTAGGATATAAAATATTCTGACAGTAACTAACATGCCCCAACTGTGTGATTGGCCACACTCTATAACACCTGGGTCAAAACCCATCCTAAGCTATATTAGAAGAGTGTTTCATCTTGCATTTCATCTCATTATCTTTGTGCAGAAAAGAGCAACATTAAAACAACTAATTCAAACCAAATGAAACTGACATTATTAAATGACAGTTCTGTTAACTTTTTGCCATCCCTACTAACTCAGCATCTATTTAACACGTCTGCTTAAACATCAGTGTTACTGAAAGCAAACATTAAAACTGACACGGTCTCCAGAATATTGTAAAATTAATAACCTAGTTTTCTGTGTGGATCTGGTAAGCAACAATGACAAAGATGAGCTAAAATAATGACAAATGAAGAGTGTGGCAAGGATGACATCAATTGAATGTGAATATTAATCTTGGTAAGCTACTACCAAAGACGAAATAGCAAACCCTTTTTTGACTTAAATTAGGTCATGTATATTATGTTGATTGGTATTCTTGGTGAGAAATAAATGCAAGGCAAGTCAGTCAAACACATGCACGTATCACAACTTTAGGCTATCAAAACAGGTTTACTGACAGGCTTTTAATAATTGTGGTCCCTCATAGTTCTTCCAAAATGAATGGAATAAGTCTGGTAATAACCTGCTGAAATCGTATATATCACAAAAGTAGATGATCATTCTCCTGTCTGAACTCTGGAATACAAAAATAAAAAAACATTTGTTACAATTAATACCAACAATTTACCTAACTAGAAACAACTTTTGGGAAAAAATACTTGTTATATATTGGTCTTTGGCAAAGATTACTAGCTTTAATTTTTAAACTGATTACCTGATAAAGAAGGCCCTTAACACTATCAACTGCATCAACTGTGTGTTCTATATGGTTTTCATTGAAAAATTCTTCAACAGGTTTCTGTGCACCTTCAACACCAATAATTGTGTGCCCCAAATCATAAAGCCTGCAATACAGACATAACTAACACAACTCACCAACTTCTGTGCACTTATTTATAACTTCTTTAACCACCCACACACATACACACACTTATGTTTAACACTTCCAGGGCGTCAAGTGACAAGTGCCTCTCAGAAAATAGGAATTTTGGTGCCAAAAATTGAAACAAAATAGGATTTTCCAATAGAAGATACTGGTAGACATAAAATAGGGATTTGTTTGTATTTGATAGACTCCCAACTGCCATCCCAATCCACCACCATCTTTATTTATAATGTACAGTTTCATAATGTACAGTAAGGTTCAAAATACCGAGCCACTTCAGAAAGTTTGTAATTTGATATTTCAATTCTCCCTTTGATCTATTGTAATATTATATAAAAGTTTGTTTACAATAAATTAAGTTTGCTTTTGTTTTGGATTATGTTTTGTTGGCATCTTAAGTTTAATCGTACAATGATATAATTAGTTTAATGCAGTATCATATTATATATTGCCAAAAAATAGATACAGAATGATTATGACAACATACCAAGATAGATAATAAATATGAAATAAACACTTCTGACGGATTACATTCAAAAGTAACATGTTTCCTATGTCAGTATGGGGCTGGTTAATTTTAGACCCCATTGTAAACATGCAATACATCAATTGCTGTCCAATAATCATTGTTTCTCTTTGATTGTGTCTAGTCACTGCATGGTTTCCAGTAGTCTTCCACAACTTCTTTGATGTTTTCAGTAGATACGTCATCATCAGCTTGGAGGAGTTTCCACTCATCTTGCACAATGGATACATCCAGCAGAGGTTGAAGCTTACAAGAAATGTTCCAAATGGCAGTAACTGTTGTTTTCCATTCCCTTTTTGTGGGGTTGAGGCAACCAAGATCTCTCAGGATTGTGTTGCTCAGGGGCAGATCTGACTTCACCAAACCCTCAACAATGGTTTTCTTAAAGTATGAAGCAAGTCCCTCGCTGATGATGTATGAGGCACTTGTCCTAATTAAACTGAAGCTAGCTACACTTTTAATGCCTAGAAATATTTTATGGAAGATATCACTGACGTGATCAACTGAACATAGACTGTAGTTAAACTTGCAGTTTGCCATCTTTGCCAACCAGTATATTTCCGTCACAAGATGACCACTGTAGTTAATGGTTTCAAGCTCTACAATTGGACTTGGATCACTGTTCATACTGGTTAATTTGGCTGAGAAGAACAACCTGTTTTATGTATCATCCTGAAGGAATTTGATGCCTTGCTCATGCTTGCCTTTCTTTGAATGCTGCAATAGTTGTTGTTAACCAGCATTCACACTTTATCTCAGTATCTGCAGTAGGCATGAAAGTCATCATGTCCTCTCTTGCAGCACTCGTGCAAATATTGGACATTAGAATTACCATGAGTAAGCCATGATGCGCTAAACTTGGTGGGCCATTTAGACATTGTAATTGTAAATATACTACAAGATCAGCAGCACCAGAAATTATACCATGACACGTACACTACTAAGCACTGCAAATATAGAATTAAACTTCTACACTAATAAGAATAAATTAGCTGGTAGAAAGACAAGTTTAAGATAGATCAACTTCCATCCACTATGATTGGTATTCCCATTTGGTCAGAGTTTGCACTCATAATTAACAAAAAGGAAGTAAACGATTTAATTTAACGCAATTGCGTCGCAGATATTTAGCAAATTAAACTATACACATAATTCATGCAATGATAAAACCATCATCAGAAGTCATTTATAAAATCAGTTAAGGAATGTTTGATTATTTCAGCTTTGAAGTTAAGATTCAAAGCAGCATGCAGCTCAGATCAAGTGTCTCAGAAGCTATTACCCATATTTAAATAATAATTACATCTGATTATTTCACTTACGTAATACAAATTCAAATGATACATGTAATTATGTGCATGCAAGCACTTATCAGACACTTTTTCATGTGATGACATAATTTTAGCACACACAAACAGTATATCCCTAAAAAAATTGGAATATTCCTGGAAAATAGGAAAAATAGGAATTGGTCTGAAAAATAGGAATTGGTCTGAAAAATAGGAATTGGTCTGAAAAATAGGAATAAATAGAAACTTGGTGCCCTGCACTTCATCTCCAATCCTATAAATATTTTTCTGAATGTGAACAAAAAATAAACAGACTTACCACTTCATATCAACAGCCTTTCCACACAACGGAAAGAAGATCTTAATACTTTGTCGTCCATTTAGGAGGGTATCGAGGTGATCTACTAAAAACCTTTAAAACAACAAACAATAAAAATATTAGAAAACAATAAGCTCACATTATATATTAAAAATATTTGCTTAACTAAAGCGACAATTACATATGATGTTATAGCTGTGTCTGAAATAGCATTTGGTAGCTATTATATGTACTCATGTTTGTCTTCTTTGTGAAAGTCAGTTATTCCAGTTTCCCAACATTGATTCCATTTATCTCTACTCATGTCTGTATTTACAGCCTGCCCATGGAACTTGTTTGGCACAACTGGCACATTATTTTCATATGTAGACTGCAATAAACAAGAAATACACAGATAAATTAAAACACATAACTCATTCAGTGTTATTAGCAGCAAGTATCATCCATAAAACACAGTGACTGTTATACACAAAGGATAGTGTGACTTTTGGGAGTGAATATTTAATTTAGCCTTGCACTGGAGACATATGACTCAGGGACAGCTCACTAACGTGAAAGATGAGCAAAACACTAAAACATCCCAAATATACAGGAAACACTGGGAATTGATTGAATGACCTAGAAACATTTGGTACAGTGAGCTATCAATGACAATGTAATACATACAGCATTGCTTTTGGTTCAGGCTGAAGTTAATATAAAAAGACATGGCATCAAATCTATTTGGTCAATTCCAATTCCACTCAATTCCAATTCCACTCAATTCCATTTCGTCAATTCCAATTCCACTCAATTCCATTTCCACTCAATTCCATTTGGTCAATTCCAGTTCCACTCAATTCCATTTGGTCGAGTCCAATTCCACTCAATTCCATTTGGTCAATTCCAAATCAAATTGGTAAATTCCAATTCCAAATAGAGCAATTCCAATTCAATTCCATATATTTTTATATGTTTTTATATAGAATTGGTTATGCAATGTAATCCAAATATATCAAAGGGACTAACTGGATAAGCACTGATTGGCAATCACTGTTTATCCAATTAGTCCCTTATCGGTGATTGGAGTAGGTACTTGGCGTATAGGTACTTGTAGTATAGGTACTTGGAGAGTATGGGAATAAGGAATTCAAATTCCAAGTCTGATTATTACACCATTATTACACCATTCCTTTTCTTGTTTGTTTCTATTTACTTTGCTGAAAAATCCATGTTGCAAAAATACTTTTTAACAAACAACTGTTATCATTTGTTGGTAATAGAATAGCATAAGCTTTGCATCAGTGGAGTTGGTTGGTCTGAAGTTGTCAACATTGGTGCTGCCATCTGACGACAAAGTCTAAAATAAAATAATCCTAAAATCTCTAACTGCCACCTATCGACAAGAAATATCAACGATATTTTGGAATTCCCTTCGCTGGCATAACGTTTCTTCTATAAAGCGCTTTGGTAATATTAAAATATATACCACAAGGCCAATAATCTGTGATTTGTATGACAGAATCGTCAGCAACAGATTGCTATAGCATACTAAAAATGTACGCTATATTAGCTTAAACATTCATAGAACCATATTATCAGAGCGCTTCAGTATTCGAGTATGTTTGTCGAGGTGTCGTCAGTCAACGATCGTTACTCGCAAACATTTCTTACGTTCATCATTGACACTAAACATGTTTACTCAATTTTAAAAATAACACATCTTGTATTGTAATTGTGTACATAATTAGAGATACTTAAAAAATCTTACCATTTTAATTATGGAAGAGCGACGACGATAACTTCGATAAATAACCGAAGCGATCGGTCGTCTTATCATAGTAGACCAGGTCATGGTTTCACATATACTTCTAATTCTATATGGAAGTGAGAAGAAGGTAAAGGTCATTCTAATCTAGGTCAAGTCGAGTAAATATTGTTTTCTGAAACTTAGACGGGCTGGACTAATTCGTGCACTCTGAGTTCATTATATACGACTCCTGTTAGACGCTCGACACCTTTCATACGGATGTCGTGTTTAAGACCACGTGTACTGATGTAGCTAACAGAAAGAACGAAAATCTAAACCTTAACAAAAGTCGATAATAAGCCCATCGACCCGAAAGAAAACCGAATTGGAGTTCTCAATGCGCATGCGTTAAAAGTCACTTCCTAGTCATGATCACGGGATAAACAAACGCGCATGGCATTATCAGATGATGATGTTTTACGGCCACTTTTGTGCACAAAGTAGGCTAAATGGGCCGAGCGACTTCCAAAGGTAATGAGACGAAGTGAAAGACGAAACAACTTTCAGATATGCCCACGCCGGGATTCGAACACGGGTGGTAGTGATCTGTGGTCCAGCACGCTACCGCTAGACCACGGAGGCGCCCACATGGGTGACATGGCATTATCAGAAACTGAGAAAGCCGTCTGCGGATATAATTAGCGCGGAAATGAACATTTGTACATTGCTGGATCTAGAAAGACAAGAAAATATTTATGAAAATATTGGACTGGGAAATATATGTGGTTCTAATAAACAACTTAATGCTAGGTGAATTGCTGCCCAAATTTCTGAAATTTGATTTAATACATGCATGTATCATTGTATGGTATCATTAGTCTAGACTAGTACTACTACTATAGTACTAGTAGACTAGTAGTAAGTTTAGTACCACTACACAGCTGCTGACTGTTAGTACCAACTCTGTGGTATGATTGTTGGTCTAATTATTTGTTTTATAAAACAAATAACTGATGACATACGAATGATTCATATTTCGCCTTTGGACATTGCTCCAACAGCATATACACTCTCTCTAGATGGAGCCGGTTAACTTGCTTAGACCATCGGTATAGGAGGATTGATGAGGCATGTCAGTGTCCAGCTCCATAAACACTCCATACATTCCCAACTGAAAAGAGGGACCTGCAGCACGGCTCAAGTGGGCCAAGGCGGTTTATCGGAAACGAACAAATGGAACAAAACTGGCTACCACCCGCAGATGACAGAATTTGTTCTATCTATTTCATTGTTGGTAAGCCAACAGTAGCACATCCATACTCAACTCAAAATCTTGATGTAAACGTTGCTCCACAATTCTCCCGGAAACTACCAAAATTGAGACAAGAACCAGCACAACACAACATCGATCCATCGAAACATGTGGAAGATGTATGTCCAATGCCTGGCAATAACCAGCAATCACAACGTAATGACCATAGTTATGTCTTTACATGCAATTACTCTCCAGCTTGTCAATGTGTGGGTTGCAGTTCTCAACAAGTAAAGCTGAAAAACCTACAGAATGAATATGATGAACTTAAGGAAATTGTCACCTAGTCCAAGACACCAATTTTGACCAACAAGAAGCAGACCAACCTTATTAAGAGATTTCTGGCCAGTGATAAGAAAGTCAGAACATATACCGGGATTCATAATAGATCACCTTTCGACAGTATCCTCAATTATATTACTCACAAGGGACATATACTATGGTACTGGGGCGGATGTGGTAAAGTCCGTAAGTTGAGGAAGACTGGTCCCTTTAAGAGATCACATAAACCTGGCCCAAAGTGCCATACATCATTGCAGGAAGAGTTGTTGCTGGTACTGATGAAGCTGCACATGGCTATCATTACTGAGTTGCTATCAGATATATTTTGAATTTCATCAGCACAGGTTTCTCAACTAATCAATACTTGGGTGAAGATGCTGGCTGCTACTCTACATCCTTTAATCTTCTGACCATCAAAACAATTAATACGTCAACATCTTCCAAAAACTCTGGAAGACTACCAACACCTTCAATGCACCATAGATTGTACAAACAATTTTATAGAGTGTCCTCGTGATCTAGGACTGCAGGTCATCACATGGAGTCATTTTAAAAAAAACACATCACAATAAAATTCCTATTTGGCATCACACCAAATGGTACCATTAGTTGTTTTTTTCAGAGGCATGGGGTGGGTGGACCTCTGACCAGAAGATCATCGGGAATCTTAGATCTGGTGGAACTCAATGACATGATCACGGAAAACAGAGGGTTCACCATACAGAAGGATTTAGTTTCGCAGGACTCAAATTTTCTAATTTGCCAGCCTAGTTCTGGTATGGAACAAATGACAAGAGAGAAAGTGGAGAAAGGGAAGGCAAATGCAAGAATTCATGTTGAAAGAGCTATTGGATGAATGAAACGTTACACTATATTGAAGAATGTTCTTCCCCTAACATTAGTGCCACTCATCAATGACATTATGCTTGTTTGCGGAGCACTATGCAATCTGCTAGCCCCTCTTGTATACTAAATATAATTTGATTGTATCCATTTACTTAAGTAATTACTTCCCATCCTATTATTGTTATATTAAGAGCTACTCTAATCAGAATCGGTGGCATTATTTGCACAAGGTATGCTGTTCGCTATTGATATGTATTTAGTTATATAATTGAAAACAATTATAATAGTAAGTTAAACATTCCAACTATGAACATTTTGTAAATTTGCATTGATTTGGATGCATATCCACCTTAATATTGTCCACCCAACTGGTCGGTTCCCTTGATAGCAAACCTTTTCTGTCCAAGGAATATGGCATAGGTATCTGGTCTGGTTTTGTCACACCTTCTATATTCAATTTGAGTATATACATGTTCAATGTTATATATATATATATATATGTTCAATGTAAAATAAATCCATACTTTGGAATTAATACTGTAACAATCTCATTGACTCAAATACTGCAAAAATAGAAGTAAAAATAAATAAACAGAAATAATATTGTTAAATTCTGATTCAATGAAATAATGTAGACATAAGAAAATTAAATCTCACTGATGAGTTGTTGTAGTACATTGTACATAATACATTTGGTTTGCAATCAGGTTAAAACCAGCTTTGGCAGGTTTAAAAATCCATTTTTAAGAGGTGATATTACATACAAGAACCTGTTTAAAATGCATTTATTTGCAAATTTCTTCCAAACATTATTATAATCATAATTTGTTCAAATGATACTACTTAGCGTATAACTTCACATTGTCCATCAGTGTGATGTACAGCAATCAGCAAGTATAACTACGAGTATACATTCAGTTAATATTACTATTGCCACACAATCATGGTAATCCTCTCCGGTGCATAGCACAGTGACTTCCCATTGTTGGCTTTCAATTAACTTCACAGTTTTAAATGCATAGGGGTAGAGTTATGGTTCTAATATATGAAAAGTGGAGGGGATAATCTCAGATTTGGGGATTCATCAGAGCAATCGCTTCCCATTGTTGGTTCCAATTGAAAATGCTCATAACACCCCACATTTATCACAGACCCAATCGTTGTCCATGCCATTGTAACCTGCACAACCCCAGTGGCATCACATTAAATTGCACAAACCTTGCATTCCACATTATTGTCTTCATTGTCTGTGATATTCTCTGGATATTTACAAATATCCAGACACAGCATACATGCATACACTAGCTTTGCTTCAATACAACGACTATTAGTGTGTTTGACGTCTGCCGGTTGTTGATGGATCAATGATGGTAGATGAGTGACTGATCATGATCGATGATGGTCTAGTAACAGATGACACACTGTTGATAAGAGTGTGGATGATGAGGTCAGGGAAAAAATGATCTGGCAGCATTAAGCGGCATGTTCCATCTGGATGTATCTCGCACAATTTTCTGGATTAATGACCATATCTGGTGTTGACAAATAATTCACACCACTTACGCCGAGTCGGGGCTAGTTGTGTGAATATTTGACTGTAGTAAAGGTGTGATTGTTTTATATGCAGCTTTGCATCTAAATACTGGAGCTGTGCGTCTTTAGGTTTTGTATGAGCGATGCTGATAATAATAATATATAATATATAATAATGCATGTTTATATAGCGCCAGAACCAGGTAACTCTGTTCGGAAGCACTGTACAGTATTATTATCGCTGACTCAGACCTGTTTCCACCCAGCACACATCTCGACTCCCAAGGGAGCATACAACGCATGCTGCCAGTAAAGGCTCAAAGCGTTACTCAAACAGATAGCCATTACGTCCTGTTAGGTTCCCATTTTTATGGATGAGTGAACAAGTCGCCACATGACAGCATTGCAGCTGCTGAAGCCTCGAACCCGGAGAGGACACTTAATTTCTACTGGGCCCTCTCCATAGCAGCCACAGGAAATAAGTCCATCAGGGTTTGCTCCTATGCATGGCGCTTCTTCCATTAAGATCAGGCCTGATTCTGTGACACTTACTGCACTGTGTCCACGCTCCTTTAAACCAGTTTGTAGGCCTGCCTGGCATCTGGCTCCATGAGACGACCATACTTGAAGGCTGGCATGTTGATGCTTAAAGATGAATTGGCTCGATACCCTGATTGCTTTACTCTATATGGCATTCATAGTTCTGAAGGATCCAGGTTGAGCTTCAATGCAAGTTCTTTCGCTTCATCAAACATTATAGCAAACTTTGGTTCAATGGATTCACGTCACATTATCACGGAAATCCTGAACTATATCACAACGAACAGATCGTGCTACCTGGTGGATTATATTCAATGTTTCTCTCAGAGATTCCAAAGATAACTAAAATGAAAACTATAAGATGCTATTCTGTTGCTTAATTGCCTCATTTCTGGTAGACACAGCCTCTCATTCACTCATATGTTCCAAGGTTTCCACAATATACATGATAGCCTTGCAATGGTCCACAAACCTAGCTGTTTTCTGTTATAATTATGATGGTCCACTTTAATAACACGTTTAAGGTAATATTAAGTGTTTGGCAAGAACTGATTTGGATTTTATTACTGCAGTGACTCCTAAACGTGAACTGGGCATGGAAGATGCCCCATCATATATCTGCCCAAGAAGACATGCAAGATTCAAGGCTCGTCAGAGGCTCCCTACCTCAAAGCAATGTATAAACAGCATGCCCGATATTATTCAATGTCACAGGTGACCCGTCCTCAAACAAGGAAAGCTGTTTGTTTTCTGGAATGCTGACAAAGGCAGTGAACTCGGAAAAGATGAGGTTGATGACAATGGTGTAGATGATGATCATGGTCTAACCGGTGTTGTGGCATCATCAAAATCACTGAGCTTTTCGGACGTAGATCCTGATGGTATCATCGCCTTACCCCTGCCTTGAATTGTTTTATATGTATTTTATTTAGATAACAATAATGTATCTGTCTACTCGACTATTGTTACCTGAAAACTTAGCAGTCCACCCCCTTTTCTCTAAGCCTAGGTTTTTACAACTGGTTTGAAGTAGATATAACGCTTCATGTTGAAAACTGATACCATAATTTATTTTGCATTTAGCTGAAGCATCTGTCATGACTGTAGGTCTATAGTATAATTATATAGAGGGGGGCTAGCATCAGTACAGATTCATCAATGGAAGCTAGTACAAATATTTCGTGTATTCCAATATGTGGTGCCTCAATATACTATTGACAATGAAAACAAAATTAAGCCAAAATCTAGTTCTGGACAGGATGAAATATCAACAAAGCTAATGAAAACAAAAAAAGTCGCACACATAATTAACCCGATCGTTCATATAATTAATCAATCATTACAAAAATGTAGAGTTCCAAATAAAATGAAAATAGCTAAAGTTGTGCCAATATTTATTCTAATCAATCATCACTTCTGAAAAATTATAGACCAATTAGCCTACTATCAGTATTTTCAAAGGTACTAGAAAGAGCGTTGTATAATAAGTTAATGACATTCTTATAAACAAATTATTCTTTATAAGCATCAATATGGGTTTTGTCCTGTTACTTCATAAATTCATCCCATTAATGATTCATCTACTCAACGACTGTGGAGAAGCGGTATGTGATCTATCAAAGGCTTTTGATGTTATAGACCATGAAATAATGTTAAACGAATTATTTAGATATGGGATAAGGGGACAGTTGGTGACTAGTTCAAACGTTATTGGTCGAACCGATTATGATTTGTTGAAATAGATTGAAACATATCATCGACTGTAACTGTGCGCTGTAGAGTCCCACATGGATCCATACTGGACCACTGCTGTATTTAATTTATGTAAATGATAATAGAAATTTTTGTCAATGTAATATTTTGTCATTTGCTGATGATATAACTTTGTATACGTCACATTCAGATATTACTGAATTGTCTTCAATTGACAGGGAACAATTAGATAATCTGTTCGTGTGGTTATGTGCTAATAATCTGGTTTTAAACGAAAGTAAAACAAAATACAAATTTATCAGGCCATCCGGTATGAGACACATTCTGGCTCAGTTAAATATCACCATGATTAAATGGCATTTAATTAGACAAAATCGGGAATAACTGCAATGAAAATGTTGAAAATATCTTGGAATTCACATAGATGAAGACTTGACCTGGAACAATCACGTCAATCAAGTCTGTAAGAAGGTTTCCAGGACTTCGTTTTCCATAAAGCAAGTGAAGCATGCGTTGCCCACCCACTGATTGTCTCAAAACATCACATTATGCTTTAATACATTCTCATTTCGCGTATGGTATCATAGTCTGGTGGGGGGGGGGGATAATTACAAATCTATTTTAATTTTTTTAGTTACATTGCAAAAGCGAGTAATTCGTGTACTACACAATGCACAGTGTAATAGTCACAATGAACCAAAGTTTAAATCATCCTCATTTATTGGTGTATCAATCGCTTATATTTATGGTCGGCTACGTTTTAAACAAACTACTACCTTCATTCAATGGAACCTTTACCGTACACTGAGACAGACCAAATATAGGTAACCAATGAGACAGTCAGACGAGGTCATTTCTATCTAAGGAGCAGTCCTTTAGCTCATGTGCTGTATTTGTTTATTGTACCTCCATAAATGAAGAAACATACTAAGAAACAATTGTACATCATCCAATACATAAAACAGTATTAACAATATGGTGAGATTGAAGCTAACCAAATAATATCAATAATAACATATTATAAACACAGCACAATTGTTCACATTTATATAACTGGCGCAATCAAGAAAAAGTATATATATATATATATATATATATAAAATGGGATATGCTACTAAAAAGAACGTGGTAAAGCTTGAGTAGAGTATATTGATCACTCAAAATTATCATCGCATAATAATGGGCGTAGAGAATCTGGAGTACCACCGACATATGTATAATCATGTTTATTTTGAGTAAATAATATCTTTATCGGAGACCGACCGTAACCAATTAACCTATCAATTATTGTGCCTGGGACTAATTGGCCTGATATGATGTAGGAAGATAATTGTTGCATGTCAATCTTCCGAATTAGTGAATTAACATTACATATACGTTTAAAGGTAGATACAGTTTATAATAAAAATCGTCTACATTTGTTTATTTTGGATTGTGCAAAATCAGTGAATGTGTCGTTGGGATTGAAAGATACCCCAAGAATGTCTAGTTTATCAATAGCTTTTAAATCAATATAACCCAGGTGCCTAATAAAACAAGTGCATAGTACATCTACGAATCCGGGACACTTAGCCAACGGGCATTTAGCCAATGGACATTTAGCCAATATCTGCAGGGGGGACATTTAGCCAACATTCAACATTTTTGATTATGTTTATGTGAGTTTTCATAAATGTAGTTGTTTCAATAAATACAACACATTGTATGTAGCTGTATTTTTGTAATTCATTGTACAAATGTAACACACACAAAGTGATGTCTCATATTCTAAAACTTCAAACACGGATGTTACATATAGTCCACAGCTTTTATATTCAATCCTCATAGTGTATGTAATTGAATTTTATTCAATTCATTGTACGAATGTAATGATTACAAACAAATGTCTTATACTCTAAAATCTGAAAACACATACATTGCATATAATACATTCTTTATTTCTGACATCAGAGGGGTTGTCTATAGGTGTAAATTGACAATATTCCTATTATTAAGTCTACTTCATATACTTTTATTAATATATTTGTTTGTGTTATTTATATTATTTCCATATTTTATATTTCTTAACTGGGCGCTAAGAATAAATATACTTGAATAAAATATTGAGTCATTTAAGAACAGAAAAATAAACCATAGTGAGCCATAATAATCTCATTTAAATCTCATTTTTATTAGCACACTACTCAATATTTGGAGTACGGACAGTTGCTCTGAACTTTAATTCCCTAATAATTGGTAATATTCATCCCAATAATTATATAGGCAATATGATACCAAGAAATATATTTCTGAATTAAAAATCATTTAATTTAAAAAATAAATTTCCTCATTAAAATTCACTGGTGAGCAGGTATCCACTTTTTCATTTTGTTTGGGTGAGCAACTATCCTACACCCTAATATTTGACACATGAATGTCTACATGAATAGTACTTTTAGTAGGAATATAACAAAATAATGACAGTTATTTTTCTTCTGCACACAAAGTAAATATTGTCTATCTGAACAGTTAATAGTCTAATTCAACACTGCCTCTGAGAATCCTATAGCAGAATACCATCTTAAAAGCTTTACTGTTGCATAGAAGATTGTGCACTTTAGTGTGAATATTTACAAAGTTTGAAAATATTCGCTCACTTGATGCTGATGAAACTGAATCCATTGAACATTTTGTGTAGTGGACTATTACTAGCTTGCTGATGATCTCACTTTTGCACTTTGCACATTTCTTATTTCCAACGGCAACATGTAAAAAATGTTCCAAAGTGAATTCTCTGGTCTTCCACCTTTATACAGTACTAAAGGCTGGATATCAAATAATAATCACAGTATTAGTTCAATAATTTAAGCCAACATGTAGGTATGTATCAATGTGATATAACACTATGATCATGAGAAGGTGGAACTCCGCTTCAAATTAAATTCAGACTGGTTTTCGAAACTGAGGCAAAATGAAGTCACATTTTAAAACTATGATATATCACCTGGGTTATGCAGTCACATCTTAACAACATTACAATACATGTAAGTGTCAACATTGGATAGAGGATTATTCTGAGACTAGTACTAGTAGTAGATTATCTGCCGTATATACAAGTAGTAATAACCCACATACCAGATATAGTTAAGTAGTTAACGGTGTTAATAACGTCTGTAAAAAACACAACCCTGACATATCATTATTTATATTTATGTATAATAGTGGAGAAAACAGTATACATTAATATAAATATACAAACTGTACAAAAAGCAGCAATAATTATTATGTTGCTAACATCTTATCTAAAGATAGGCGTATATTTGCAACATCCATAAACAGAACATAATATTAACAGATCATACACAAACTCAAAAATATAACAATATACATGCAGATGTAAGATGAAAATTTTGAATGTTGGCTAAATGTCCCCCCTGCAAATATTAGCTAAATGTCCGTTGGCTAAGTGTCCATTGGCTAAATGTCCGAATACCTACATCTACAGTGCGAACACCAGATTTACAGCTATTCAGCTTTTTAATAAAATCGGAAATAAATACATTAAAAACACTGGTGATCAAATGCTACCTTGCCTGCTACCTCTTGTGACCACAAAACGGGCTTTATGATGCACCTGACCATTCCACTTCAAAACCACTTCAAGCTTGGAGTACTAATTATATATAAATCACCATTGACTGTTGGGTAATGTACTGAACATTTTATAGAACATGTCATCGTGCCATATCGAATCAAAACATTTCTGGGTGTCCATGCTCACCAGAAACATATTAGAGTAAGAATGGTTAGCATTATATATAATGTCGTTCAAAAAATTAAGTCCATGTGATACACTATAATTATCACGAAAGCTAAACTGATTTGTTAACAAAGGAACATTTCTGGGTATAACAAGAAGTTTTAATAATTTTGCATATATTGGTGACATGGTGATAGGTTACCTGGGTCTAAGGTTTTTTTTGTGTTGAGTATAGGTACCATGAGGCCCATCAAAAATAAACTTGGCACCACATTATATGTCAAGATATTCAAGTATAAAATAGTCAAATGTTTACATAACATTGGTGATCTGCCATTCAGCAGTAATTCAATTTCTGGAGAGCTTTTTCGTTTTAGTTTCGGGATATAGTGTTTCGGGATACAGCAGCCTTAAAAATAGTTGTCCACAGTTGCTTGAACAGAGGATTGTCCGTTTTCTGGGATGACCAGCACTGCCAACTATTCCAGGGAAGTCGTTACAGTCCTGACATATGATTCATTGCAGGCGTGATTTTTCTCGTTAGCAAATGGGTAGATTGTTTGCTATAATCTATGGGTCACTGGGTATCTCCAGGTCAGTTCCATTACGACTCTACTGAGTAGGTGATCACTGACATTGTCGCCATCTGGCGGAATTATGTGACATGATGTCATACTACCCATGTCGTACTCAGTACAGAGTATGTGGTCGATCCATGTGTTCATTCCACGTGGTATATTAAAATATGTGTAATTCATATGTTGTTTAAAAGCGAAATCAGCAACACATAGACTGTGTTGAAATCTAATTTGTTTGTAGGTGATACACATCTTTTTTATTCTGGTAAGAAGTTACAAATGTAATAAGTATAACTGGTTTAATGTTAATAAACCGTCACTATATGGTGTAAACTTTGAAAGAGTACATGTTGCTAAATTTTGGGAAACAGAAATTAAACAAATCTAATCTGGAATGATCCTGCCAGTTGATATTCCTCAAAATCATAACTGTATGTAAACATGGGATTGCACATTAATGTGACCTTATAACAGTCATGGAACTAAAGTTTGTGGCAATACTTTTGGAGAAAGATAAGTAAATCTTGATAATTTACCCCCAAAAAAGCAATTAGGCCAGTTGATAAACATGTTATGGAGAAGATACTCAGGCACTCAAAACTGTAAATGTTACATGTCAAACAAGTAATAACATGTTCTTTGCTAATTTGTTGAGACTGTATTAAATAGCTACTTGTGTTCATAAACGTAATACTATATCTCACAATAATTGCAGCTTTGAAGTGAAATTATGTAGGTCTAAAACCAAACATATACCAGAGCATGGATGATGTGAAATTAGGGATTTGTTGTTATTGTTATATTCAATCAATGCATAATAATAAAAAGTTGTTAGAAATGTATTTTATCTGTATATATTCAGTTAATACAAAAGTACTGATAACTGAATGAACAAGTTTTTTTGTTAAGCTTCAGCACTGACCGTATATATGATCAATTAATGAGTGTATAGGGAAATATTTTGCAAACACAGATATCAGCTGGATTTGAACCAACAGTCCAGAGGTTTGTAGCACAATATTCTAATTACTGCACCATTGGAATACTTTGATAATATTGATGGAGAAATACTCATACTTCCAAGATTTGGCTTACAATTTGGTGCTCTTGTGTTTAAAGCACAAATAGTCTGCATGATTAATGTAACTTTTATTCTTGCAAAATGTACACCACACTTTAAAACATCAATATAACCAACAGAGTGGTATTTACTGTAAGTACAAGAATAAAGTTATATTCTTTGATGATGAGAATTGCTATAATCACAGTAGCACATAACAGTTAACAAATTCGATTAAAAAATACTTTCCACACCAATATTCATTCCACCATCTCATTATATATATTATATATATATATCAAGTACATAATTACCAAATATTAGTGTATCATATATTTGAACAAATCTTACCTAGTTTAATATTATATTTCACACAAATTATATCCAGTACACCTTAAAAATTGTAAGGAATAAGAACATTATAGAGATGTTGGTAATCTTTACAAAACAAATCCCTAAGTCAGTTTATATAGTATACTACATGAGGATCAAATAATGAAGTATTCAGAACATTATCAAAACAATTTGTATGTGTATGTGTGCACACACACACACAGGTGTTCAGACATATCCATGCCTGTGATAGGAAATTATAACAATTACCAGCAGATTAAAGCTACAATGAAGCATCAACATTTTGGAAGAAGCAACCAAAGCTGCTCATCAAATTTGTTCAATCCGTGGAGAACGGCACGTTCTGGAGTGAGCATGTCAAATGTATCCAACAGTTTTATGTCACACATCGAACCTTGGAGAAAAAAAAAAAAAATTCGAGACTGTTAGCATGCACACACATGCACATACACACACGCCCACCTATGATCTTAGTTACAATCACTTAAAACATATCACCGCATAAACAATTGATGGTGATAAATGATTCCCATTTAGCATAAGATAAAACTATTACAATATTTCACCTTATTTCCATTACACGTGTATTTACATGTTTATTGATATAGTCATAAAACAGAGTTGGTAATCAATATTGAATAACAAAACTATCTATTAATAGCATTATTATTGTGCATAATTTTAATAAAGTATACACATATTATCAGGTTCATCAACAAGCATCTATTCAGTGCTGAAGCACAGTTCAGATTGTCTGCACAGTGTGATGAATAATAATTATAAATATCACAAGGTATATTCTATTTGTATGGTGTATTTATTAGCAACCAATATAAACAGTTAGCTACAGCATTTTCTGCAGTAGATAAACCAAACTTTAGCAACAATTAAAGGCAAAATTCTAATCTGATTATCATAAAAAGAAGTCATCTCTTAAAATAGGTGTTCATAACAGTAGATTTCATCTGAACCACAGATACACTGAGGGTTCATATAAATATATTCTATACTTAGATGAGTGCTATCCTTGAAAATTCATTTTTAATTTAATAACTTGGTGCAAAAATTAATTCCAATTATCCATTTATTCGAATTTCAAGAAACCAGAGATATCCAAATATCGTGTGTGTGTGTCTGTGTGTGTGGCTAGGTGAATAAACTGGTGTATTTCAGTATATAATATATCAGCTAGTTTAAATGCTATCATATCTTACCAAATAGCTCTTGCATATCTTTTTCTGTAACATTTCTTGGTGGACCTGAAACAGACAAAGTCTTTTTGGTTGAAAACAGCTGAACAATTTAAAACCATTCTACAAAAATCATTTCCTTCACAGAAACAAAAGTGTCAAAGCTAAATAAACAACTCACTCTCACTTCAAAGAAATCATTCATCCATCAGTCTAACAGTTACCTATATAATGTGTTTCATCATATGAGAAGTTATCTAACAAATATCTGCATCCTGGAGCCATCATAGACAATAACAAAGCAGCATATCTGTAATGTATATGTGACAGATTTAAAACATTGGTACAAATATGTAACATGCCTTTATTGTTTTGAAAATAACATTGGTGCATTCTTATGAAAATACTGGTATGCAGTGAATTGATTTATAAAATTGTTTAGTTGTTTACCTATTTATATGTTGCTATGATGTTTCATTTTAGATTTTAAATAGTGGTGCCAGATGGGTTTTAAATACTGGGGAATGCCAGTGTAACAACAAACACTATTTCATCATAGCATTCATCAACAAAATGATATTAATCAATTCATCTGATAATTTTTCAACAGAATTTTAGTGGGTGTATAATTTGATAACTCTCTCTCTCTCTCTCTCTATGATGATTGATGTTTTATGGCCACTTTTGTGCACATAATAGGCTAAACGGGCTGAGTGACCTCCAAAGGTAATGAATCAAAGTCAAAGATGAAACAACCTTCAGATATGCCAACACCGAGATTCGAACACAGGTGGTAGTGATCTGTGGTCCAACACGCTACCGTTAGACCACGGAGGCGCGCCCCCCCTTCTCTCTCTCTCTCTATATATATATATATATATATATATATATATATAATTAAAATGGCCGTTTGAGGAGACTAAATAACATATCCATCAACACAAATGGTCATTTAATTAAATTTTGATTTCATAGAATCATGAAAATGTGTTTTCATGATATAATTTTGATTATATTCATACTTACTTACTACACCATTATAAAGCTCTCTGGTTCGACTAGTATATGCCTTTTTTTAACAAGCACACTTTGTTATTCAAAATAAGCTATACTGTACAGATTGTATTTTCTCAAAAAATGCAATTTTACTATATATGAAAACAACATTTGTATCATTAATATAGTACCCATTAGGTTGGCATAAAATGGTAACTAAAGTAATTATTAACTTTTTCTGTAATTGACTATGGGCAAGATCAAGCATTTTCCATGATGCATGTTTCACATTAATATACTTTGTACTACCTGGCTCTCTCACTTTTGTTAATAGCACCAAATGATCCTCTGTCCCAGATAGCATCAAACTGTCCTTCAACTAAACTGAAATAAGTAACAGTATTAACACGGGAGATGTTAACTAAAAATATAACGGATAAAGTTGTAAAAGTATGCCTGAGTGTGTATCAAAATGTAAATTGCCAGTGTCATATTTCAGAGAAATGTAGTAGTGTTGATATTTTGGACAGATCTGCTTTTTGGGTAAGCACAATCACAAGTATGCAATATACTAATAACCATGGTAAAAACCTTTTTCCATTACGGAAGAAATACTTTCTTGCCTTCCATTTTGGGAATAGAAGAAACCCCAAAATGGTACAAAATCATCATCCAAATTTAGATTTGCCATTTTCAAATTTGACAAATATTAATATAGTTTTCATGCTATTCATACACATATGCCCCTTTTAAAAAAAGAATAGGATATAGTCGTCATACTTTATTTGCAACAAAGCTTTGGGGACAAATGGAAGAAACTAAAATTGATTAGTTTTGAGCAATATATAATTGTACCATACATACTCGCAGTTAAGTTAATTTTTTAGGAGGAAAAAGGAAGTTCTCAGAAGCATCTTGACTTATATTAGTGTCATATTTCTTACCAGCTGAAGGAAAGATGTTTTGGGCCATCCTTGACACACAGCACTATAGGATTCAACCCAATAACTGCCAGGGTCGGAACAAAATCGCCACATCACTGCCTATTAATCAATCATTATTCAATAAATAATGATTAATTTTCACCAAACTATTACAATAAATATTAACTGTTGTGTTTTAATTTCATCTTGATTTTATAAAGGAATGTTTTTAAAGACATAATGGATGACAACTAGCGATTGACGTGTGCGTCATGGAACTGCTGATGACGGGATTCACTAATTGATTAATTTGCTTGGATCACTGGAATCCACTTGTTCATTGATTAATTGCACTAAGACCCTTTAAAAGGTATTCCTCACTTTGTACACAACATTAGTATATGATTTGTTAAGAAATATTTCAATCAAGCCATCACAATGGAGCACTTTGTGGCATATGCTCTACATTCTAGTTACAAGGGTGCTAAATTCTCACCAGATCAGTTAATTGTTGTCACAGACTCTGTGACCCTTGGGAGTTTCTTCACAATTTCTTCTAAAAAAAAATGTTTTCTTCCTGGTAAAAGACCAGTTTTTTACCATAAGAAGGGAAGAAATAACCTTTTTCCCAGAGGAAACCCAACCCTGATAATCATGTGTATTAAAAACTCATTTATGTGAGTTGTTCATAATTACTATATTTAGTACACACACACACAAACAGAGATACAATGCCTCAGGATGAAGATTAACAACCTGTTGAAATCATAAATATCACAAAGATAAAGGCTTATTCTCTTGTCCAAGCTCTGAAATAAATAAAAAAAATGTTTAAAAACAATAGATCTCACAGTGACAATCTTCTAAGAAGATAAATATTTATTGGAATGAATAAATAAGTACTTTGTTTAGAATTAACAGTTGTCTCTATTGGGACATATGGCTTAGTGGAGAATCCCAGAGAAATGCATGCGATGATCATATGAAACATCCCACAAGGTCAGGTTGTTGTCGAGTTACTTAGGTAACATTTGGTGGTGACCAAACCTGAGACATATCCAATGGGGCGACTTTCTAAGGAAACCCACAGGCTGAGGTATAACCTGAATTCCAACCCTGACCTGAAGTTTCACACCGCCAACTACATCACGAGAGTACCAAAACATGTAGAAAATTATATACTAACCACTTCTTAATGATGACCCATATTAATATTCAGTTATACAAACATATGCTCAAAATTAATTACTTGATAAAGATGACCATTAACATCATTAACTACATGGACTGTATACTCTATGTCGTTTTCTTTGAAAAATTCTTCAACAGGTTTCTGTGCTCCTTCAACACCAACAATTGTGTGACCCAAATCATAAAGCCTGTAATATATACATAATGAGATTAACAGTAGTTTGTTCTTCCAGTTATCTTGTACATAACACCAAATATGTTTTACAACTTCAAAAAAGCTAATACATCAACAGAAATACATACCACTTCATATCAACAGTCTTGCCACACAGCGGAAAGAAGATTTTAATATTTTGTCGACCATCCACGAGGACATCAAGATGACTTTCTAAAAAACTTTGAAACAAGCAGAACATATAATACCTCTTCATCTTATTAGTTAACTCTCAATTATTAAGCACAGTTAAACATGAAAATTAATATATAAAATAATAGATACTTTCTGCGATGAATGGGCAGTTCACATTTACTGTCATTTGTGGGGGGTCAGTGAAACCATGTTGTAGCATCGAACAAGTGTAATTCACTAATTGTTTGTAAATTTACATTTTGGGGGATTCACAGAATTAAACAGATCTACAAGTTCTTGTAGCAGTTTCATTAAATATAACGTAGAATTATTTTTACTAGTAGATAAGATTATTTGTATGGGGGAAACTTGTATGGGAGAAAAAATACATGTTATTAATATTGAAAATAAATCATCAAGTTGGGAAATGTAATAGACATGTTATCAATGTATGAAACATATTGTGATCTCACAATTGGTAAAATAATGCTTTTATCATATGGTTCAGTGAGCTCAGTGAAACACAACATGCAAACAGACATTTTCTAGATAATGTAGCTGTTGTGGAAATTGACTATAATGTGTAATATATGTTTTTTAAACATAAATTATACATACTGGTGTTTGTCTGTTTTATGAAAATATGTTTTTCCAGTTTTCCAGCATTTATCCCAGCTGTCTCGGTCCATATCTGTTGGTGTTGTCTGTCCATGGTATTTGTTGGGCTGAATGGACATTGTGAAACCTTTAAATTTAACATATCACATATGGTTAACATATTATAAAAGATACACCATAACAGACAGAAAAAAATGTATTCAAGATCATTATTCATAGCAATATCAGACTATTTAAGCCAGATCAAGGTGATGGATGAACTTCTATTTTTTACCTAGGACAAAAATTAGTACTTCATTTCATTTATGAAGTTAATTCTTTTAATTAAATGTGAAATGGAATAAATCCATTTGTTTGATATATGTGAAAACTTGCATAAAGAAAGTTTGGGAATGTAGACACAAACAGCATGTAATCGTTCAAACAGTCTGTTAATCTACCTTCTGGAGTTGACAAGTTTGTTATAAATGATGCAGGGACTATGCTATTTTGTATACAACATTTTTATTTTAAGTGCCTGAAACTTATGGCTAATTGTTCATTTTGTGTACATTCTTTTTACATGCACCGACCTAAGCACAAATACATAATTGTAATAATCTAAATTGTACTTAAGCTGAAGAAAATCTGAAATTAATATATATTTGACAAATACTAACGTCAGAGATATTGTCACATTTTACTAAGAAAATTGTCACTTGCACATATACTGATACCTTTCATAGATCCACTGGCCCATATATACAAATTTGAAGTTTTATTGTATCATTATATTTACAATAATCATGACATAAATTTTCCAGTATTTAAAATATAGACATACATATATTGAAATCTATAATATCGTATTATTCTGTACAGGATTCTATACACTTTTTATCATCTCAGTACTTACAATATAGTTAAGCCTAAATTTAAAGAATTAGCTTATTTTTCCACACAACATATCAATTTATTAACAATATAAATCTAATATTTCATGAAACAGTTAAATTAAATTTGAAGATCTTTTGGTGCGAGATCTTTAGCCACAAACTTATCTCACGATTTCATTATTTTTGCTTGGTCTGTGCATGATTTTTGTATTGGATCCTCAACTTATCTTCAGCAAGGAACTGGGCCCATGTGTCAACCAACCCAGCTTCATTGTATAGAATGGTAATACAAGGAAAGGTTAGATCTGAGTATCTTTTATTAAGCCTTTGGTTTGGACATTCATGTTGTTTAGATGTAATCCAAAAGTTGGCACAAAAGATGAGAAATTGGGCGTGGCTCGCATTTCCAAAGAAATGATGCTGACGAACACGGGGAGAATATATTCATATGGCAAACACATTAGGTGACTGACAAACGTATGGACTTGGATTTTCTCCATATGATTAGTAGCACGTTTTAGTGTCTACACATTATGCCAAATAGGTGATTGCATAAAATAAGACATTTATTTAAATATAAATTGTACATTATTTTAATGCACATTATATTTAAGATATCACACAAATGTAATACGAATAACTGTATATTACTGAAGCTTACCATTTATATATATATCAACTAACTGGGTTTCAACCATTACAAGCCTTTGGTATATCTTTATCAAATCTAATTGTCCAATGGTACACAAGTATGTATAATGTTGCTCAAAACTACAAACTTCAGATATGTACCCAGTGCACCATGATAAGATACACAGGGGCCTATAATGCTGCTAGTGACATTCTGAATGACACTATCATTGCAAACAAATGTAACTATAATTTAAAATCAGAGTAAGTGGGAAGTATCATAAATTATCTGTTATATGCGCATCAGGAAAAAGATTTATATGGAATTCAATGATAAGTAATTTGTTTATGGCCAGAAATCATCTCTTTTTTATTACAAATTGAATTTGAGTTCTTTAGCCATGATTCTGGTTGCACCTAGAACATATAGCCAATCCCACAACATACAGATATGATCTGGATTCAAACCTCCAACCTACAGTTTTGCAGTGCTGTACTGTAACCCTGGCATCAACATAACACCCAAATTTATAAGTTTTATCTAGTCAATATAAGTAGGTTCAATTTATATACCTATTGTTTCTATAATATACATCAATTGCAATTATCAGCTACTTCAAAAGTAATTTAATTTTAAAGTTATATGATAACATGTATATTCAACAAACTTAGATAATGATTCTTGTGATCAGCGCCAATGTCTCTTAATCGTCTCTCCTTCGACTGTGGATTAATTACTATTGTCAACCATCAAAGCCACTCTGAAGCAAAACTAAATAATTTCAAAGTTATTCAATAACGAGTACATTAACATGACTTCAAAAACATTCAGCAACTTAAGAAATTCTAAAAAGATTGAGTTTTAGCAAAACTAAAAGGATTATCAAAGTGTGTGTTAGCATATTCTATTTCGACTTATGCACTATATATGGTATCACCAACTGGTATTGAATTGAATCACCAAAGTTAATCCAAAAGTAAATCTATTTCCATTTATTTGTATGTTTTATTATTTGCGTTGAAAGTGCTAAACAAAACAGATGACAGGCATAGATATCATAATAACTAAACTGGTAATTGACAGTATTTTTCTTATGAATGGCAAAATATCTTGGGTGGCAAACTGTCTAGTCTTTGAATGGTGTTGATGTGTCCAGATCATTGGCTGGCACAGTGTCCATAAGCTCTGAAAATCTGTACTGTAGCCATAGATTGTGATAATTAATACTGATATGATTATCACAGCAGTGACTGAGTGGAGTGAGCAATGGAAGTAACATACAATTTATAGCTTTATCTATTGCAAAGCAGGTTTGAAAATAACTGGAAAAATAATATCACTCTCCGTTGCTACTATTTTTTTGTTACTACTATGATATAACGCAGAGACATGCACACAAATACAAGTAAAGGTATATGGGCTATTTCATAGTATTGTAAGCCATCCAGACAATTTGCTTGTGTTGATGCTGGTATTATAAATAGTAACTGAAGAAAAAACAAACTATTCTGCTGCAGGGTTACATGTAACAAATTCTCAGTCTCAAATTACATTATCATATTTTAAACATATAATTTATGTGATACTACATGGATGTTATAAACAATGTATACATTATTAATAAAGCTGATGGTTCCTATTAACTGACTGTAAAATATATCGACATTTATTTGATAATTGTGGCCACAGCAGATCTTCAATTATTTGATGATATTTTCCATCCATAATGTCCACTCTGATACATTGGTCTAAAATGATACTACTAAATTAATGAAAACATATATTATAATTTGTTTTTATTAATAAGATATTAGGTCAGACCAAATGATAAAATATTTAAAAAAAACAATTGTATATTGCAAAAACAAACTGGAACATGCCAAAACCCATTCCATCCAATGGTGTCCACTCTGACACAATCAATCATATCATGTTATTTTTTACTAAACCCAATTAAATATAAATGTTTGTGGTCATGATGTGACAAATGGTTAAACATGTGAATCTTGAATGAACAATAAATACAGCTGTCCACAGTGACACATATAATGAGTGATCATTATTGTTTGCCAATAATTGTCTGTCAGAGAATATATATATATTTAAAATGGTACCACTTGAATCTATGGAACCTGGATAAGGTTGTTTTCATGCAAATGATGTGGTATCAATAAGTTTAAACACAGCTACTAGATGAAAACAAGGAATATTAATATTTCTTGTTTGTAATATGGGTGTATATTAGTTACAAATGTGGAATTTGGATCTCAAAATTAATGTTTTATGGAAACTTTTAAACTTGAATATATGTCTTTGATTCTTGGAATCATACACATCATTAACAGTAACTCACTTAAATGGCACTTTCAGTTGTGCCTCAAAATTGTGTGTTAATGTGTCAGAGTGAACACTCTTTTGGATATTCTTTGATTGCTTTATTGTCAATAATACTTTTGTTTTTTTTAAGGAAAGCTCTCTGCATGCATCCTAAATAATTTTACCCCATTTCTTCACATTTCAGGTTTGGTTGCATTACATAGGCAATTAGTGACTAACAATTAATTGGTGTGCTCATCAGTTTGTAATGGCTTTAAAATGCATGTTATTGCTTGTGTTTGTAGGTTAGACAAATTAGTGTGGTAGAACTTCATGCAAGCTTTTACTGACATTTGATCACAATCATGACCTTGACTTGTATGTATAAACTAAAAAGACACAAAAGTTTGCCAACCTCACAGCATCGTTTCCTTGGAAACTCAGACAATCTAAAGTTACATTGAACTTATGCGATCAGGAACAGAACCATGAAGGCTCCTCAGTAATTAAACAGTTAACAAGCAAACCTGACCCTGAGCAGGTCCACAAAATACAGACAAAAATTGAAAGGAAGCGACCCAATGAAGTACAAGGCCCAAAAAGAAACATTCTTGTAAAAAATTCTTCAGATGGGGACATCAAGGCCAAGTGCAGTCTGGACAGAACAAAAGTGACAACAAAGATAACGAATGTAAGGAAAAATGTGTGAGACGCATTCTGAGCATGCTAGGCCTCTGCAGAAAAGAATGTGTGAGATGAATGATGCTGAGAAAAGAGAATACTTGAAATTAGAAACAGTTTGCATCCCAAAGCCAGAGTTCACCTGTAGTGATGGCCCCAATAATAGTTGCCTGCACAGCCATGCAAAAAAATCAACCATTCATGCCACCATATATATCAAGGTTCAGGCAATAATGGTGAGAATGACATATTCCCCATGAATTTGTCAAAAAACTGTTTATAAGCACCACACTGATACCCCGAAAAGGAGCTGAAATATTATATTGAGCCATAAAGAGAAAGCGCTGTCTAAAGGAGAATGATGTATTATAGAATGCTTCCACAGTGTTACAAGGTGGACTTACTTATCAGAAAGAAAGCACATCTACTGCCAAGGGAATGGGAAAACGAACCAAAGAAAACTCCCAAAATACCAAGTACGGGAAAACGAATGCAACCAAGTCCAAAGCTTCTGATATAGCACATGAAAGGAGTACCCTCACAAACAACTTAAGAAGAATAAGTCAATCTTTGTTCTCATCTCAAGCTACACACAAGTATTCAGAGATTTCAAGCGCAAACACCCTATACACAAGAAAATACTGATTTCAAGTAATAGCAACTAGTGTTCTACAATATTTTACAAGATGATGATTGGTGTTTTACAGCCATTTTTGTAGGCTAAATGGACCGAGTGACCTCTAAAGGTAATGAAGTGAGGTAAAAGATGAGACAACCTTCAGATATGCCCACACCAATAATTGAACATGGGTAGTAGTGATCTGTGGTCCAACACGCTACTGTTAGACCACAGAAGCACCATATACAATATTTTACAACATATTGTCATTGAATGTCCACAAAAATGTTTACGCCTACCCACTCTGTCAGCTCCTTTTGGGAGTGGAAGTGCACTAATTTAATTTTAAAATGCTTCTAAACTAAAGCTATTGTGTGTTTGTCTGGACGTAATTAGGTAACAGTTTGATAAGTTAGACATGTGGTTTACTGTAAATTATATACTTGCACAGACAAGTAAAATTAAAAAAAGAGGCTTTAATGTTTAATTTCTATGCTAAAATAAGTTTTTTCCCAAACTAATGACGAATGAGGCAAATATTCAGTTTTCTGTTATAGTTATGACATACTCACATAGCTATACCATTATACTTGAAAATATAATGTTTCTGCCTTTATGATTAATCTAGGCCTAGATAAATTTGATATTTAAAAAATTATTTTATGCATTAGGCTGATTAGCTGGGGAATAAACGTCATTTTAATAAACTGTGGACTAAATTTATTTAATATTTGACATAATTTCTAGGTTGATAACATTGTTTTTTTTTAGAAAATATAAATCTAGTATCTACTGCTTTAAAAGTAAAAAAAAATCAAATAACTTTATTTTTGTTGTTGCTGTGAGACAATACTGTGAAATAGCCCGTATTGATATGCTACTGCTAGACTAGATCTAATACTGATTCAATGATTGCTCGTCTATCGAGCGATAATATGCAGTTTATACAAACTTAAATAGCATAGCAGTGATCTATTTCAACTAATCTACAAAGAATTAGTATGAGATGTTTTTCCTTTACAGACAATATTTATTATGTGTGTCTTACATTTGTTTCAAAAACAAATATTCCTATCAAACACAACCACTATCAATGCAGCTTAATGAACTTGTTCCCGTTCTTATGATTACACGAAATGATCTATACTCTACATTTTTAAAACAAGCGCGAAACAAATGATCTCCATCTCTCATTCTCACTAGATGGCAGCATGCTAACATGACCTAATTATAGCCGGATGTTGTGAACTCTTGTTAGACAGCTGTCAGGAGGTTGTGTCAAAATCTGATTTTGTGGTGCAATATATTGTTGTGTTATCTTTGTTAAGGGGAACAATATTGCAAAACATGGGTATCACTGGAAATAGGAGAGAGTCGCGCAACTTACAGAATGTTGACAGCTCGTTAAAGTGAGTGCCATTTATTACCCCCTGTATACAATATAGTGTAACGTTTTTGTATTAACATATTTTGTTTTTGATCATTCACATTCAATTTCAAACATTGTCACTGATTGTGATGATTGTAATTTGTATGATTGTTATTGATTGATTGCTATTGATAGATTGTTTTATTTGGTAATTAAATGTCGTAATGTTGATGCTTTCGTTTGTTTTTGGAAACCAAGTTAATGATACAAAGAAATGAAGTTAGGTAGTCAGTACGACAGTACTCAGTAGTGTTTAATAATTAGCCATGCCCATGGACATGGTATATGGTGGTTGCTATGCCAATACTGAATGCCTAATGATGATAACAATAAAACGCTTTATGTTTAACTAAATAAGCATAAGTTCAATTCACACAACTTCCAAATTTTTAATGATTGTGCAGTTACCTTCTGAAATTAATAGTTTGTCAGATAGATATAGTTACTTAAAGCTGAATTGCATGAGGCATGTTTTGCTAAATACATTTAACCCATTATAAGGTTATAATTATTACAAAACTGGCAGGATTAGTTGTACCAGTGGAAAGCAAAATATTAATGCTTTTATGAAAATAAGTTTATATTTCTGCATTGTTAGGTCTAGATCTAGTTGGTAGCACATAGGACCACAGACCACTACCACCTGAGTTCAAATCTCGGCATGGGCATATCTGCTTTGTAAGCTTAGAGAGTAAATGAAGTATGTCATTTATATGCACCAAGTCCAAATGAAAATACTTGGCTAATCTTAGGTGTTACTGATGAGCACTGGCATGGCATAGTCAGAGGTATATTGTCACTGTCAAACAGGGTTATAAATACATATACAAGCATGCAAAAGTTGTAAGAGCCTATTACCAAAACAACTTACATAATTACACCTTTGATTTTTAAACTACCAGTATGTATGAAGTATTAAAAAAACCTCAATCTGTTGGCAGAATATCCAAATGTATATGTAAATGATAATTCATTTACTGTAGATATCTGATATATATATATATATATATATATATATATATATATAGAGAGAGAGAGAGATAGATATGAGCCCTAAACACTAATATAATAAAATTAAACAGAGATTTGCTGAATAAATTAGAAGATCTAAAATAAATTTGTGTGTGAGTGTGTATGTATATATATATATATATATGTATATATATATATATATTTATTTATTTATTTAAATATGTTTATTTACTGATCAGTCTTCTTCACTGATTCTTTGATTCTGTCTAAAAATATGCCGGCAAATATTTATGTATTTATTATTATACAAAGTGAAATATTGTCTAAACAATAAGTGCATAAAGTCATTATATTAATTTTGTCATACCTATTAATAATTGTCCATGCATTGTTTGGAAAAAGGGAAAAACGGTTAATATAATGAAAAAGTGTAGTTCTAAAGCTGGTTGATAAAAGAAACTGTGGAAATCATACTCATTAAATGTTTGCCAAATATGGGTGTCAAAGCTACTTTATAGCTGTCAATTTGAAAACATCAACTGTTACATAGCAAGCAGAAAATAACATGCTGTCTACTAATTTGCCAGAATATAAGTATTGGTTTACTACTCATTGCTGTGTATGTTCATATCCTTTAAGTCATATTGAAGACTATTTAGAAGAGGATCTGGACAATAAACAAGCTGATATGGCAGTTAATAACAGTCCTGTTAGGTCTAGGAAAGTGAAGAAGTCACGTTTTTATAAGTGCTTGTTAGATCGTAGTATCCGTGCCAAGAAGAAGGGTGCTAGGCAGGCAAGAAGAGTGGAGAACAGTGAGTGCTCATCATATGCTATTTAAATATCTTTTAGCTTTTTTGTTTTTTATAAAAAGAGATGACACAAGTTGTCAAACATTAAATTCTTTCCAAAGTTTACTGTTAGATGTACCTCACATGTATTGCTTTACTGTTTTCAGCCAATTATCTACTGTGTCAATCAGAACAGGATGATCCAGATATCCCAGATGTTGAGTATGTGGAACTCATGGAACATGAACTTACTCCATTTGCTGCACTGTTTGTTGAGGAAGAGAATATGCAGGTAGGGATTGTGTAATGTATGATATTAATAAATATTATATTTGTGATCATTATTTATAAATGTCTTTTACACCAAGCTTCTAAATAATGTGTAAGATTTTTATTGGATGTATAGATTTGTATAAATGTTCCCATTTGTAAATGTAATAATCTCAATAAAATGAGCTAACATCTGAATGTAATATTTCATTAAATGAACTACATCAAAATTACTGTGATATAACAGGAGTTTTACATTGGTGTGTTTAGATTATAAATTGTAACTATTGGTGAAGAAAATTGTGAGAACCATGTTGTAAATAGTAAATATCTTGTATTAGCAGTGTACAGAAATATTGATAAAAAATTGTTTTGTAAAGTTAAATGATTTTGAAAGCATTTAGAATTTATCTGAAAGAGGTAGTTTCAAATTATGTTAAGAAAAGAGATCCATTAATGTTTAAAGTTGTCCAGTAGTATTTATATTAAAAGAATAAACCTGTATAATGAAACGTACAGTGAATATGGTTGTGTATTTAATCTACTATAAATATGTGTATTATGACTACTTTTGTCTGTCTCACTGCTGTTTTGTAGCTGTTATGTTTCTATTTCAGCCACAGTGAAGTTAACTTACTGCTCTGACATCATGTCATCAGTATATCATGTTTATAAAGCATCAATACAAGTGTCTCTGTCTTTAAACCTGTAGTAATCATGGTTTATTATTTATGCTTTTTATTGCTTACTTGCCCTTTACTATATGACAAGATGTTGTGAAATAATCTGGCAAACACTGACATCAATTAGCTTTGTTTTGGAGTATCAAAATACTGGTTCATGTAAATTAGTAATTTTCCGTGTGTCATTTATGAAAGATGATGATAATTAACACATTTAATAATGTTTTTAGTTAAACAAAATAATCAAATTGTAAATTTAAGTGTCATGTAAATTAAGGCTAAAAGATTATTGTAATTGAGATATACAGGAAAGAAATTTGTAAAATATTAAAGCTAGTGTCAGTTATTTTGCATCATTCTTGTCTAGAAAGGGAAACTTGATAAAATACCTGACTTCATTTGTGTTAGAAACCATGGTATATTAGCCTTTGGTTATATTAGATTAAATAACCATGACAGAGTCTACAAATATGAAGACAGAGTAGGACTTGCATATGCTTTGGTTTAATCAACCAGCTTCATAACCAGTAAACATTATAGTGTGAGTTACTTTAGCTAACTCACTAGTGGTGTGATCTGTTTGATCACATGACTTGCTTCCATCAGATCTGGAACGATTTCATTAACCAATCAGAAGATGAGCAGCGAGAGATGTTGCAGAAATTCAGCGTCAGGTCAGAAGACCTCGAGGAAGAAGAACTTGCATATGAGAGGCAGGACTCTGCTAGCTCCTGGGAAGAGCTCGGTGACAGTCGATTTTGTAAGTACATTAGCCTTTTAAAATGGTGCTTATCCAAATTTCTTTCAAGCTCAATTTTAGTATTTTGCTTTGCAATAAACTGCCTTTTGTGCTTATAGACAGAGTAGAACCAGTAATAATGTGTGGCTAATTCTGGAGAATGTTTTTGATGATACAGACTCTGAGTCAAGCTACAGATGTTTTTCTATTATTTAATTTATTACTGCATTACTACTTTCAGTGCATCCTGCTTACAGCGCAGAAGAATGTTTCAAGAGGATAGACAATCGATTAAAATCATTCCTGAAACGACGTCATTTACCTCTGGTAGGTGTTGTTCGAACTCTAAATTTACCAATTAGGCTTTATTGTTAGTGTCATTAGAATGAACCAGTTATTTATTATTTTTTGGTTGTTGCATTTTTTTGGTTGGTTTCTTTTCAGGGTACACTGATGGATCTTGAAGAGGAAGTCTGTGCATTCTTTACAGAATGGCCTCAGTCTGTCTATGTTTGTCAGCTTGAAAATAGCTTTGAAAGGATGTTACTTCATGCACTTTGCCAATATCTGAAACTTCAGTCCTCAAGTTAGTATAAAGAAGACTCCTACTTAGTTTCAAGTAATGTGTGATCTGTTAATTTCTCTACTTTTATATTTAGTTGTTTAAAAAAACTAACCCTTGTTTTACATTTGTTCAATTTATACTATACTATTTTTGGTATGATAATTATGTTTTGTGACTCAGTTTTGAATTGAATTATTTATTTTGTTTATTAATTTTGACTTATTGTGTAATTTCACATTAACTATTGAATTTTCTGGAATCAGAATTATTTTAATTATTTTTAGATGATAGCTGTCTCATTATGAGCATGTAACTTGTCAAGAAAACATTTCTTCACCTCACTATCTCCCAGAGTATTAATATTTAATGTCCACTAGCTCAACAAATTTCTTATTAGCCCCAAAATAATGTTTTGCGAGCCCTTTGAATAATATGTCAGATCTTGAAAGCTGTTTTGCTAAAAATGATTACTACTGCCATCCACCAATAGTTGGCGGTAAGTAATTTTGACTCTTGTGACATAAATTTTGTCAATATCAAAATATGTATGTACATTCTTCTCATACCTCCTTCTCGTGCATATGATTTGTGCACTAATGATCATTATCGGTGGCCTCTAACACAATTTCATAAACTGAAAGTTCTTGGTGTGACTAAACAGATAAAGTCATAGAATTACGTGTATTTTCTTTCACCCCAAATAACTCACACAAATACTTGGCTAATCTTAGGTGTTACTGATGAGCACTGGCATGGCATAGTCAGAGGTATATTGTCACTGTCAAACAGGTTTATAAATACACATACAAAAATGAATGCAAAATTACCACATGTAGGTGTTAATAATAATAATAATAATGTTTATTTAATAAAGTGCCCTTACTAGCAGGAGCCATACAAATAATATATAACATAATAAGACACCAAATAATATGTCTGTAAAAACCCTGTAAGTAATTTAAAAGATAATACAGAGGAGACAAACTAGAGGTTGAGAAAGTACAGAGAAGGGCAACTAAACTGATCTTAAGTATTAGCCATCTCCCATATGAAGACCAGGCTTAAATTCCTAAAGCTGCCATCTTTGGACTTTATAAAGCGACAAGGGTATATGATCCATGTATTTATGATTATGAATGGTATGGACAGGCTAAATCCCCATAACTTCTTTATCTTCCCACCTAACAACAACACCATAGCCCACAGTAAAAAAAGTGTTCATGGGACGATGCAGGCTTGATTTGAGGAGAAGTGTCTTTAGCCAAAGAACAATTCATGACTGGAACTACCTGCCTGAATATGTGATATCTTGTGCTGGTCTGAACAGCTTTAAGTCAAATTTGGAAAACATTTGGAAAGCGGAGTGCTATAGATTGCCATGATAAAATCAGATATATGCACTCCAGAAATACAACCATGAAGGACCGGAATATCATAACAAGCATTGCCTTTTAATTTCGTATATAAGGTATCAAGGTATCATCATTATTTATCTGTGAAAGTGACCTTGACCAGGTGTGTTTTTAGAAGAGATTTAACATTTTTAGGAGAATTTGGATCAATCACTAGCCTGTATTACAACAAACTAATCCAGGGCTATCATTTTTTTCTGGCTCTGTCATTTAATCATAATGGGATGATTAACTGGTTATGATATTTTAACAGATAATTTCTGACATATTTGATGATATTGATGTTTCTTGTTGGTTTATCACAGGTTTCAATAGTAAAGCTGGTAGTCGTCAGACACAGGTGGAGAATCTGAACCAACATTTTATCCTTCCTTCAATGACGCTCTGTGACTACATTGAATATCGTGATGCCAAACATTAATAGACACAGAGATAATGGTCACTGGTATTATATATCAATTTATTTAATTGCATAATTAAGGAAAACATTACTTTGAAAAATAGCAACAAATAATCATAACTCGGATAGAGCTATTTTGATGTTGGCTTTTCAAGATCAATCTGGCGACCGACAGGAACACATAGTAATGAGAGTGATTGTTTTGTATCTGTAGCAGATATCTTGTTATGGTAACTGCTAAGATCAGTTTGTATATATATATATATATATATATATATATGTGTGTTTGTTTATTACAGGCTTGTTATTGTTTACCTTTATGCATAGATACAGGAAACGTACTCTCACACACACAGACACACACATACTAATGCATGCTCAAATGCATGCACACACTCACAATTGGGATGACTTTGTTGTTTTGGTTATGTAGTTGAAGGTAACATTTTTTAAATTTATTTTAAGGAGGAATTTTATTATTTGAGACTAACTATTTTATGGCTAATACATTTGATAAATTGTTCATAATAATTTGGTGAAATAGGCCTGTAATATAGTTTTGCCTTATTTTTAAAATTGTATATTTCAGTTCATTTAGAATTCTAATAAATGTTGGTGTCCAGTCTAGTACAGACTAGTGTTTTTGTACAATCCTCACCAGTGACATATTGTCACCATGGTTGTGCAGTAGTATAATGTTTGTGAAAATGAGTGAATGTTTAGCATATTTAATATTTACATATCACATAACATATGTACTTTAATATTGTTAGTGCATGATAGTGATATTTAAGGAATATGTCTAACACTAACATAGAAATAATGCCATTGTCCAGATTATAATGATGCAGAAGTTGGCGTGGTATTTTGTATTTATTTATTTAATAAACGTAGTTAAGTGTTTCATTTAAGTTTTTATATGTTTCATAGTTTATAGCTATTTATGTAATTGGTGGTACATATGTACACTCATGTGTATATATAATTCCAAATTAAAGTACCAAACAGCATTACTAATGAATATTTGACATTAGTGTTCAGGTATTAGTGTAAAGCAACAGCGATGATAAAACATGACCAGGTGTCTTGGTGACATGACATTCTTGAAACCATTTGCACAATTCTTCAGTGACACTGTGACATTATAGTGTAACTGGTATCCAATGTGTAAACTTTTTTTGGAATAGGCTGGGGATATTGTGTTGGTGACATATGCTAACAAATTACATCTAGGATAATACGCTTTGGTACTATAGACTCTGTACAATCAGCCTCAGAAGTTACAGTTTTATGGTGATAAAATTTCCCAAAGTATGGGTTCAGAAAAGGACAGATTCAGGAGCTTGACTGTACTGATCTGGGATCTTCTATTTTCTGTATCACCCACTGATCTATCTGAATACCCTAATGTGCTTCTGGATTGCTGAAATTTGTCTTTTTAACTTGTAATGGTTAATTAGAGGTATCAAATTCCTATACAAAGTGTAATTTATGATAATTCATAACCTGCCACTGAATGGTATTTACCACAATATGATCGAATTGATTGGTAACGTAAAACATTAATCTAATTTTCCATGTAAAGTAACCTAGTGATGGTTCTTCATATTTCATGATATTTGCTTATGATAATAATTTTATTTTGACATTTGTATGGCTAACAGAACTTAGTTTTCAAGTTTACTAATACGTGAGGAGAATGACCTAACAATTCATTTCTGGTAAAGTTTTTACCATGGATCTGAGGAGTGACTTCAAATTTTTCAATAAGGGTCTCATTCATGCGTCCCATTTATCCATTTCTGGGTGAATGAGAAGTGACCCAGCAGTGTAGTTGGTATTGCACTGTGCTGCAGAGCTCCACACCATGGTGTCGACTCTACAAAATCTGTGTCTGTGGTTTGTTTCATCTGGTCAGTTCAGCTCCCTTGAACTGTAGCCCCATGACCATGTATTTCAGGTGTGACAAATGCCATGGCTAAGCACAACACTCACTCATTTACTCTGGGATGAATATTAAAAGACGTTTGTGCTAGATATTCAAGACACAGAATACTGCCTTCTGAATTTACGTGCAAAATATAACGTCCCAGTCAATGCAATCTCAGTGTTAAGTTATTATGGATATAATGACAATATAGAGCGTAATGTCAGTTGTCACTACGGCTATTTGATTATTTATTGGTTTGACTGTAACATTCTTAGTATTGGATGATGATTAAAAATGCCCATATCCTCCTTTAGATTGCTTCCCAAGTTCAAGAAGTACATAAATACCAGTTTCAGGGGTTGGTTAGCATTAATATTCAACAAATGTTACCATACAGATAGATGTGGAAGTTGGCGTTCACTTGTAAGCAAGAAATGTCACGTTTATGTGCAGCAGCGTTACTTTTAGGCTATGACATGTTAATACAATATTTTGCTTATCGTCTTCAAATTCTGGATGATGGTAACCATTTTTCTTATCCATAATTGTAAAATAATCCGATTCACGAAGGTTATCCAAAATGTAGGCTAGGGGTTAATGTGCCACAGCCGTGAATATACAAATGTTACCATACAGATAGATGTGGAAGTTGGCGTTCACTTGTAAGCAAGAAATGTCACGTTTATGTGCAGCAGCGTTACTTTTAGGCTATGACATGTTAATACAATATTTTGCTTATCGTCTTCAAATTCTGGATGATGGTAACCATTTTTCTTATCCATAATTGTAAAATAATCCGATTCACGAAGGTTATCCAAAATGTCAATTATTCGTAAAAAATAACAAGGATCTTTAACAATACTTAGTTAAATGTTGCTAATTTTAGTCAGCTTAAAATGATGTTCAGCATCGTTTCTTCATGTCGAGCAATGTGGTAATAATTGATAAACTACGACTCCTTTTGAAAGAATGGGATTTTCTGGCATATTTTAAATATGCTGACTAATAAACAGCAGCATTCAAGTATATTTGTAGACAAATAAATTGAACTCCATAGGAAAACAAATATAGTTCTTTATTACCGATCATGTCAAATGTTTATTTCGGCAGGCAGAGATTTTTCAAAATGGATGTTCCGTTTAATTATCTTTAGTTCCCGAGTTGGGTGTAGATTGTCTTGTAAAATATCCCGTTAATATTAAGGTCTAAATTCGGCGGAGGTCAAACCAACATCATGATGTTACTGTTAGATTTTCCTTGGAGTGATAACACGATATTTATATTTTATTGGAAACTGTAAATAATTTGGTTGCTAAGTATTAGAGAAGATAATTTTGGCAGTTCTTGGTATGGAGAAAGTCTATATCGGAATTTCTCAAAAAATTTTGTTACTTGCAATCGGAAGTCGTGGCTCTTTTCCGCTTCACACTTTCTAATCAGTAAGTATTATATCTGTAGTTCCATCCCTATAGGTACAGAGAGTGACGGATCTTGATATTTTTTAACTCGTACCGTAGCAACCTCTGTATTGTAATTATTAATTTACAAGTAAACGTTTAACACTGTTTCTTTTTCATTAATTACAGCATACATCATGCCCGTAACTATTACCTTTACTCGTTATATTATTAGTACACTACTCAAAACAGTTATAAGGGAGCAAATTATATTTTTCAATTATTCAGCCAGTTGTGCGTTTCTCAACTAAATATTACCTTAATTTAGGTTTTGTTTGATTTCAGAATGAACTACGTCCCAATGTTAACGCAATCATGCCTTTTAACCCTAATAATTATAATGTTTGGTAAAAGAGGAAAACAGTAGTAGTTTCTAAACACATTTGGCTTTATTAATTATTTAACTAGTCGCGAACCACACGCCAATAAATCGTAACTGACATTCATCACCCGACCTGGTGTGCTTCTGATCATTCCAGCAATGTCACATTGAGAAAGTTCGTAGAGAGACCAGCAGTATATGTATGATCATTATCGTGCCAAAAAATGTATTCGTTGCTCAATGCAACGGCAAATGACCATATGATTGGTTGCAGTACTTCATCATGGTATCTCGATCCCTAAACAGATACCATTCGGCCATCTACCTATTCTGTTCTCGACTGAAGTCCAAATCGTCTGTACGATGACCTGCTGTCAAGGTTTTGTTGTTCGAGGAGAATCCCCAGGCTGTCGCTTAATCAGCACAGCCTCTATGTTGGAGTGGTTGAGAAACTCTCCTCCCCCACCACTCACAGGGGAGCAGTACGGAAAGATGGAGCCGAAATACCCTGAGGGTGGTCACTATGTTTTACGCCAGAGTGTTTTATGTCCCCCTTTATTTTAAATAATTCAGTGGAGACGGCAGCGCCATTTAACGTGTTCAGCCACCCACGATGTAGTGAGCCGAGAAATTAATCCCTGGAAAAGTTTCGACCTCTTACGGGGTTTGACCCTGCGACCGTTGGCACCAAGTGCCGGGTGCTTAACCGCTAGGCCACCGGAGCTCACTTGCTGTCAAGATACCGCCCCTGGCTTTCATACGTTCCTCCTGGAGTCACTGACGCGTGTGTTAGTGGCATGGCGGAGGTCATGTTGCAGTTGTCTGGCTGTCATGAACTTGTTCCGTAGGGCACAGCCCACTACGTAACAACACTCCCTGGCCGTAGTACACCTCTGACGGTCTTGACTTGGTCGTCTTGCAAAAGCAGCCATCTCTTGATATCGTATCTACTAACATCTAACCACCTCTGATCACCCAATCTCTGAGTGGAATCATCTTCCTTGAAAGAAGCGTCTATGACCATTAACTACTACCGAGTTCACACACACACACACACACAACACACACACACACATATATATACACACACACACGCATCGAATAACAAGGGTATAATTTTGCTTCTTTGTCCAGAATTCAATTTCATGGCCTTTAATTTATAGAGTACAGGCTGAGAGTTAAGTAGTGTATGACTGACTTTCAACTAAGAGTAACTCTCCGGCATTAACCTATTTTGGTCAGATAATCGAGAATAATTAGTAAAAATAATTAAGTCCCTCGTTTACATCGAGTAGCGTATCTTTACAAGTGTACGCCTCGTAGGTACCACTGTCTACGGCACATTGGTTCGAGCACCGCGATGCAAACATGCAGGACGGGGTTTGAATCGGGCATGGCGCAATCAGTAATCGTAATCGATTACATTGTATTAAGTTACAAAACTTTGAATCTGGGATAATCTCTCGTAGGCCACATATCCCAGGTGAAAGCTCTCGGACTTGTATACTTTTGTTCAAATTACAAAATCCGTTTCTTATTATTTTCAGTATTGCTTTGCGATGCCATGTTGTTTTTATTCTCCATACATAAATTAGAAACTAAAATATAAAATGGCTATCTCACTCTAAACTGGACTGTGAGTAATATAAAATAGTAACATCATTTATGTGTATAAAGTAATAATATGTCTAGAACAGGATTTTATACATTACTAACGAATTAATGTAAGACATAAAATATTTATTAGTAGGATAATTAGTTTTAATGAACATTACGGAGCCACTGAAATATCGCATTTTCATTGGCTGCTCGCCATCTCATGTTGTGTAAGATCAAGTTTCTGGCGTCTTCTGTGCTATTCTTCTCGTTTTCTTTTTTTGGCGGGTGCTTGGAGATGAAAGCTTCGAACTGAAATAATCACCGAGATTAGATTAAGATAAATAGTTGTATATCCTATTATCCTAGTTTAAATCTCCAATATTCTGTTCTAGGACACTGAATGGCCTAAATTGTGCCGATGTGTCGTTAAACAACATTCATTCATCCAGTCTTACCCTTTCTAGGTCGTACTGTGTTGATAAACTCTCGCATAAAGATGAAAAGATGGTGTGTTTACTTCGCCTGAAACATAGTTAATATTTTGTAAACAATAAAAACGAAAAAATTGCGCCATAGGCCAGTGTGATAAAGATCATGTCGATAATCATTTAAATACCCCTTTTACGGTCCTTAAAATATGACAGACTAGAGATATGAACTTAAGATACTATTTTAGTTGGAATAATGCTCTTCTATTGTATGTGATGCATGTAACATACCAATACAACGTGTTTCATTTAACTGGATACCAATTTATTGTATTTACAGAAAACTCGTAATTTAATTAAAGAGTGCACAAATGACCCCCCCCCCCCAATCACACTGACTAAAGTAATACATGTATAACTTACATAGTATCCCATTGTGCATCCAAAGCCTCCCACGCTATATAATGTCCTACAGAAGTTTTGGCAATGTATCGCATTATAGTGATTGCTCCTTCGGGATCATGTGACATTATTTCCTCATTATTTGAAGCGGCCATTTGAAAGAATCTGAAATGTGTGACGATGATTTTATGGTATGTCTGAAAAAAAGGGTATTGATGGAAACTAATATATTTATTGCGAAAAATAAACGCCGAAATGTTTTGTTATAGGGACAGAAGGATTTTCTTCCATTTGAGCGATAAGTGAACCTAGAAGTGTTTTTTTTACGGAGAAATACAAGTGGTCCAGTGTTAGACATTTACGTAATTTTTGAAAAACGCGCATTATCATGATCGTGTATTATCAATCATGCTAATTATAACAGTCTTACTATTATAGTTTTTAAAGCTTCTAATCTCTTAAAACTGATGAATGTGTAACTACCAAGTGTTAATATTTTTGTTAGATTTTATAGCAAATAATCTTCCAGCTTCATTTTCTAGTATTTTGTTATATAATCTGGATACATGCACGACAAAGTAATCTAACGTATTACGTCGTGCTAGAAGTCGGATACTGTGTTCATTTCCTGAAATATGAAATAGTCAACCAAGTTACTTGATAAATGTCCATCTCGTTTACAATTTAAACAAAACCAGTAAAAAGTCAACGTTTCCGTTCTTACTCTGATTTTAGAAATTATGATAACAGGAAGTATTCTATATTAAAATATTAGCGGTAAGTTAGGTATTAATCGCCTCATATAATGGTTCCTTGATCGTGGTATTCATTATCATTAAGAGCTAATGGGAAGACGGCAAATATTCTACACCGATCCCTCAATTTATATTTTATAACTAAAACATATTTTTATTCTTATATAAATAACACACGTGTTATTGTGTGTGTATCTATATCTCTCTCTCTCTCTCTGTGTGTGTGTGTGTGTGTGAGAATAAACTCATTTGTTATTGGGATCAGTAGATTTGAAAATACATTTACGTAACAATATTTAACTTGTGTGATACAATTTTTTCTTAGCAATCACTGATATTGTATATCATCATACTATCTTAAGTACTGAATTAAAGTTACATATCATACGCTACCTGGCTAGTGTAGCCCTATCGCTGCTACAAGTTAAGGCTCTACATTGTCTACTCTTTTCGTTGCTAAAGTGCTGGAAGTTCTTATAGATGTTGAACAGGAAGTCCCAATCCGAGGGCAGACCATAATGGATCGCTGTACAGTAAACCGTATTCCGAATATTGGGATCAATACTGAATAAAAGATAAATAATACTAATAAGTGTAACTATCTTCTTGACTGATATAATAAATTATGTTATGAATGGAATGTCGGCATCTACACCTGGCACTTGACTCTCAATAAAGTTTCTAAGTTTGAGTTCTATTATCCATTAAACATATTATTGGTGATCTTTATCTGCCCAGAAAAGGCTCTCAGATTATGTAGCGGTTAGAGAACTCTGCTGTAAATCTCCAGGTTTTGAGTTCGAATCCGACTCGTATTCGTTTTTCTGAGATGTTTCAATAATGAGTTTATGTATTCATAATAGCAATTGATGTGAATGGCACCGAAAACTGTTGTCTTTGTTAGAACAATTTGTAACAATAAACACGTGTACGAGCAATTATTAGTACACATCCACGCTTTCTCTGTGGATGAAAAATGGAAATCAGATAATACTTAGATGTCTTCTGAAGCATTACAAAATCCGAATTTTTCAAGCGTATACTGTGTATAAATACTGGCAAAAGTAGACATTCCTGCGAAGAAAGACCCATTGTATGAGAATTTGTGATTCGTTCAGTGTATAGACAGAATGTTAGGATTATTAGGGGTTACTCGATTTGTTACTAGAAACATGAAAGTGTCCCCACTCATAATGTGACATATTGTGCATTATGTCACTAAAATATTTAATGAGCAGACTGACCATTTATTTCAAGATGCATTCTTATGAGAAAGAAACATGGATGTTTAAAATACTTATTATCTCATGTAAATCTACATCAGCTAGTCTGAACAAACGTCTAGGTTGTTATTTAATTAACATATCTGCATTGTTTTTTAATCGATGTGTTTACGGTAATGCATTTTCATTAATGTTAAGGCAGAAAACCTTGTGTCGGCCAACTAGCTCCACAAGTGGCTTTTGATTAGCTTCAACACAGAGAAACTACGCGTTGCTTCGGCAGATGTGGCATGTAGAGTACATGCTAATACGAGTATATCCTAATACCAGTAAAATTATAATGTTCGGAAAGGAATATGGATATGCAGACACTAAGGATTTAATCAAAGTCTGGACCACATATTGAACAATCGGGATAACTCATTATATAATGACCTCTGAGTTAGCAGGTCGTCATGCCATAATTCAGATTGCTCTGGGGGAGGCATCCCTAATTTGACAATTAAAGATGGTATTCGACTCAGCAAAGCACTCACTGGCCAACAGTTTGCAGAGAAATGGTTCTACAACTGTTGCAGTTAGATATCAATAAAAGGAATACCAATTGATGTTTTGTAATAAAGAAGAGGTGTGTCAGAAGGTATATTCGACCTATTACACTTAATCCATCGAACTCTAGGCATTTCCTCTTCAGTACCTATATGTGAAGCCAGTTCCTTTTCTTCGTCGTACCATCTCTGGAATTCTACACCAATATCATCCTTCAAACATTGAATCTTTGATTTGATATTGTCAATCATTGTGTATGTCTCAAATATATCAATATCTCTTTTTTGTAGTTTAGCTGACGAACCTTTCAAATAATCCAAACTATTCTGTAATACTGTGAAGCCAACAGTAACTCCAAAACTCTGCAGACTACTCTTTAAACCATGAGCCGTAGTCTTGGTTTCACTATCCCAATTTCAACGACTTTAATTAACCTCTGGATAAACATGTGCATTAACCATAGCATCAAGGCAAGTGGCCACGTGTTTATAAACCTTACCAAATGTCTTGCGAAAACCTTTCGGTTTCTCGTGGCGAGCATTGGAGCAATATTGTTTGAGTGTAAGCTCCAGGACTTTTTGCCTCTTGGAAGAATTATCAAACAATTGTACTTACTAAGTTATTATTTAACAGACAAATCACAATTATACTTCATTTTATACTAAGTAAAATGTCTGTTAAATAATAATGCAATCATACACATATTACACAATACTCGATGTATGATTATTTAAGAATGACAAATTCGCAGTACTACTATTTTGTTGCCAAATGATATATTGCATTTAAAGATGGAGGGTCCCTATTAGAGATGGCGGTGAGGTTCTGACCCTCTGAGAGGTAGTGATGTCCTAACCCCTCTGTAGATCCGCCACTGTATGGAGCTGACATTTCCTGCGGCGTTGAATGAAACAATAGCACAATTTATTGCGAAGAGCCATCCGAGAATTATAATGCCCAACATTTCTGAGCTTAGAAAATAATATCGGAATTGGCAACTAGTTGGATACCTTATGGCCCATTTTAATTTCTCTCTAGGGTTAATTACGAACCTTGGACCGGACATATGAATAGCTGACCCGTAACACACCTGTAACTCATGCGCCATGGAAGCGCATCATAATATCATTACTATTCACCAAGAAGGTTTTCACGAAGTTCAGACTGTTTTCGATGAAGTTCAATAATATTCGAATGTTTATAAATTCATTTTATATCAACTTACATCGTAGTATTAGTGGGATCATCCTTCCACCTCCTGAAGTAATCCAAAGCGGTTTCGATGCAATCCGTGTTGCCATAGATACAGGAATATTTGGTAGTTAATTCTCTTAAATACCTAAATATGAAGAGTAACTAGAAACGTACCAAAAAACACCAAAAATAACATAAAACTGGTTTTGTTAAGGTTAGCTCATGATAGTTATTAAAAATAACAAACAGATAAACAACACGTACACATCATGATGAGTATCTTCCAGTCTCTTCTTCCAACCTAATGTTTTATAATTCTTTAGCATCAAGTTTCTTGCATATGTCTGCAAAAACCATTAATGAATGTGTAGGTATATAATAGACGTAAAATAATAATCAGTTATATAACATTTAGTGTATTTGTTTACCTTGAATTTAGTATTACACCATTGAACCATATTAAATTTGCCTGATCTGATGAATTTCCTTTAAGCAAACAGATAACTATCTTTATTAATGTTTAGTGATGACTAATTATGTTTATCTCTGTATGTTTAGATGTCTTGTCGTCAGTCTTTGAATTTTAAGTACGTAGTTTATTGTGGGACTTCATACTCGAAATAATGGAAAATTTGCGGAATATCTGAATATTTTCTGAAAGAACTCAAAAGCTTCTTCCGCGGCAGCAACCCAAGGAAGATGATCTGTCTCATCCCTCAGGTACTCTGTAACTCTTAAACTGATCACGTGATCTAAATCTCCGGATCTAAAATAGAATATCACGGTCATGACAGAAAGGGGACATTTGAAAAAGTCATCGCGTGGAAATTGTTTAAAAAACAAGAACATAAACGTTTCTATGATCGAAAAAGATGCATATTACACCAATAAAATACCAAAAATAATTGTTCCATGTATTGCAGATATTTTACACAATAATGTCAATTCATTTACCTGCCTAGGTTAAAACTATCCTGAATAAGTTGACCTCGATTTACGACGTGGAAAACCTTAAAGAAAGTATAGGCCAAGTTAACAATGATGTCATTTCGTCCGACACGCCAATCTTCCAACAGCTCGTTGTTTCAATGATTTAAAAGAATATTTTCTATGTTTTTTTTTCTCCCAAAAGATTTTAACTGTGGGGGGCCAGCAATACGATATCTTTAATGGTTAATGTCAATGTTAGTCTTAATGGCAGGTCGTTCTCAGACACCATGGCAGTGGTACAACGTAGCTTTGGCACACAAACAATCTTTGTTCTATCATCCCCGAGCTGCAGTTGTATGGAATATATATCGGGGTGTTTTGATGTCCTATTTTATTATCACCGAACTGAAAGTATACTGCATCACATATAAATCGTAGGTTCTTCAATCTCATCAACTTTATACCACAACTCTGAAGTTTGTTACGCGCTTAGAAAAGATAGTGACGTCGATATGTTTACTGTAATACTTATATTAAGGTTGTAGGTTCACGAGACTGTCGGAACTATGGATTGTCGAAATATATCGGAGTCAATCATATATAGGTATACTTTTATTCAGAAAATATATGCCAGTCATTATTTCATTATATGATGCATAACAAAGTATAGAAATGAGTGAATTTAATGCCCAGTATTTCAAAACTTCGTCCTACTTTATGGTTTGACTTTAGTTGGCTGATTAGTAAGTTCCAGTTGACGATATCGTAGTTCACCCGGTATAATCCGTATTGTAGATAGTTGCCTAGCAACCAATCGGAAGACGAGAGGGGGTGTTGTAATTTTATTGTCTCTGGAATAAAATTGTTTAAGGATAATGATCTGTTCGCCATGTAGGTTTCAAACATCAACGACAAATATTGTAAGTAAACAATGAAAGTATAATACATCTATTGTTATTATATTGTTATTGTATTACTTTATATTACAAAATACTGATACATACTATTTTCTCTGTGAAGCCATTCCAAGTTTACAGAACTTCGGTCCCTATTTGTTATATAAGTGACTGGTATCTCCCAGGTATAACTGTACGATAAAATACAATATGTAGCACACACAAATGTGTGTGTGTGTGTGTGCGCGCGCACACACACACAGACAAACACACAGCTGCAAAAACAATAGTATGGGGCGCCTCTATGGTCTAGCGGTAGCGTGTTGGACCACAGATCACTACCACCCGTGTTCGAATCCCGGCGTGGGCATATCTGAAGGTTGTTTCTTCTTTCACTTCGTCTCATTACATTTGGAGGTCGCTCGGCCCATTTAGCCTACCTTGTGCACAAAAGTGGCCGTAAAACATCAATCATCATCAGCAGCAAAAACAATAGTATATTGCATATATTTAACCAAACCGACGAACAGTCTTTACGTATAAGCTACGAATGTTTGTTTGCCCAGATAATTATTGGTTCTGGATAATTAATCAGGGAGATACCTCTAAAATTCAGATCAAACATCTACCACTAAAAGTGGCGGGTGGTTAACGTGAAAATCGTATTTGAAACAACGAATTAATTTTGTTTATCAGAGTTGTAAAAAGAATACATAAAGGTACTGCACATGGCTTAATTTGTATAAAGTTAGTTGTAAATATTAACACCAGTAAAGGAATAAAGAAGAAGGAACAAACTGAAACAACAACGATTAATTGTTGAAAGGAAAAACAAATTTTAATAAAGTAAACAATTTATGGCTAATATGTAAAATGTATGGCTAATAAATCATTAATCATCAAAATGGATTACAGACATATGCGATTCAGGCGAAATTTGAAAATATTTCGCATTCTGGCTTCACGAATCTACAACATGCACAAACCCAGGTCACTGCATGTACAAGTATTAGTGTTATTATGTCTTATATCCTAAATGACACTTACTTGAACGGCGGAGTATAAGCCTCATAGAGAGGGCGTTGAGGATTCTGAAGAAACATTTTCTGTGTTATTTTGATGGTGTTGTTATTGATCTTCTCCATGGTAACCAACGGGTATCCCATTTGTGTGATCCAGGTCGCCATCATCATACTTGCATTAACCGGAATATCGTCTTTTTTAGCTTGCTAGGTAGAAATTATATAACACATGGAAGTAGTCACTGATCTCTGATATTATCATTATGTCTCTCTCTCTCGCTATCTCTCTATCTCTATCAATCTATCTATCTATCTATCTATCTATCTATCTCTGCGTGTGTGTGTGTGTTGTGAATGAAGGTAATAAGGGTTGGAGTCAGCTTCTCTGTTAATTTGTCTGTACTGATAGACGAACTTAGTTAATCTGATATTAACAAATATAGAAAGATTCCGTCGTTACATTAACTTACGTCATCGAACGCTCGTAGAAGCTCCACAAATGTTACTGAGTCGTAAGCATTTTGTCGTAGGTACAACTTCAAACCAGATAATATAATTATATATAGACATATTAGGACATGTATTAGATATGTTACTACTGCTGCTAATAATAATAATAATATTACAATCATCATCGTAATAAGTATAATTAAAATATTTATTATTGTTACTATGATTATGCTGATCACAAACATAAATACTATCACTATTATTGTCAGTAATTAGTAGTCACACCTGTCGTGCTGATATTAAGTAGACAGAGTAGTGTTAAATGTCGATAATCTACGCCATGGAACCTCCTAATACATAGAATGTCTCAAGCAATTACTACACATAACATGGCCACCTTCTTTCTATATGTAACTCAGCGGTTATCAGATATTGTCACTTTTTATATATAAAAAAGAAGCGGTGAGATAGTCAGGTGTTTTCGGAATCCTCACTTAGAGGATCAGTCTTTACTGATTCTTATACGTTCAGCTTACCCTCATCGCATCTTGATAGGAATCCTTCAGAAGTAGCTCTTTCAGCATACGTATTACACAGCCAGCCTAGAAACATTAGGACATTTTATTTTGTGGATTAACCACTAATTAAGGACTGATCGACCCATTAGTCCTACGTTATATATCAGATGACAATTGTGGAGAAATATAAAACGTGCTGATGTACAGTGTGCCATAAGACATAATGATTCTTACTTTATTGTATGTTATGGAGTTGAACATTCTTTCTATTTCATTTGGCTTCTCGACGGGATTGTGCACGGGATAGCTATGGCCTAACTGGTCACTAGCCAACGCAGTATATATAACTTGTGCTGCAAATATCTGATCCTGAAATGTATCCGTATTGAGCAAATGTTTATTAATTATAAAACTATCGACGATCTCTCACAAATATTCGGACTTTCAAAAGCATTCCTGTACAGTTAATATATATATATATATATATATATATATATTAATATTGGCTGCTACACACTGATTGCGTTCTAGATTTGTAGACCCAACCGTACATTCTTTGTTTCAAGAAATGTTCACGTTGCCTAAAGCATAATGCAATGTTTATTTTATTTTTATATTTTTATTATGTCAATTCGTACAATCTCACGCCATCGTCAACTAACAGGTCACGTGGAAGAATGGCGGCACTTTCTCTATTTCCTGAACATGTCTTCCACCAACAAAAGGCCTGATGTATTGTCTGTTCATTTATTAAAATTGGGGTAAATCTTCAAACCCAGTTTATTTCATTCATTTCTGCGGAGTCCCTCTTTATATTGCTATATTATATTAGTTAAGTTTTTTTTGTATGACATCTGTTGATGTTTTAGAGGACCTTCTCTATCCGAACAACTTGTGGTTGGTAGGTTCCTTTAACTACATCTGTTAGTTGTTTCCAGATGTGTCATGTAACGAAGTAAAACTACGTCGTTATTCTACTTTAGCAGTTTTTCGTATAACTGAAGTAAAATTTCAACTAATTACTTTTACTTGTAATGAAGTAGTTCTTTGTTGTTAACACTACTACTTAGTTCCTTACTTTCATTTACTTCGAGATATTTTCGTTACCTATTTAGTCATAACATAGCCTATGATTTAAGAGATAATTGATAGAGTTGCTGCATTACAAGTTGTCGCCAATTAACTTGTGTATCCTTGTTGAATTTATGCTAAAGAAATACATTTTAATACGGTGTGGTATTGAAATGAGTTTTATAAGAATGCCGACATTTGGTATACATGTTTCAGCTGATGATCACCGATATTCAAGAATCGTCATAATTTTGGCAACATATTTTTGAGAATCTGCTGAAGTCGAACAGGGGCTTTGCTCCCTGAACTGAAGGTGGGAGCACATCTGCACGTCTGTGGACGCAATGAACTTAAAGTCGCAGCATATGTCTGTGGACGCATTGAATTGTATTCACTCCTGTGCAGTTTGTATTTGATTTTCATATTTTGCGCTACAGTAAATTCTATCTTCTACTTTTACCTCTACTTTCACTGAACTACTTTTAGAAAGTAGTTTTACTTTTTACCCAAGTACATCTTTACAGGTTTAATTTTACTTCTACTCAAGTAGTTTTGAAGAGGCTAGCTTTTACTTCTACTCAAGTACAAAATAAAAGTAGTTCAGTCACCACTAATTGCTTCTTTTTAATCAATGTCAGTGGGCTCCTGAAGTTATATCTTTATATTTTACTCATATATTTGATTAGTTTAGTTTAGTTCACCCTTTTTATATATTAT
>JAODUP010000203.1:65000-87500 GCA_025642065.1 Paralvinella palmiformis
TCACCAAAGCTACATAGAGCTATATTAAAATTATAATATTTTAAATGGGCTTATTACGGGACTAGAAAGAAACAACGACTCAGTGCTGACTAATAAATTTAACGATTTATTCAAAATTAAACAGTTGATCCTAGTACAACTGTTTCTGCATTTAACTAAGACTTATCCATGCGTAGTTAAACTTCTTGAAAGTCCCGTATGTGAATATTCCTAATAACATTATCATTTTTAGCATCGTAATATAATAACATTTTATAAAATATTATAATTGTTTTTACGTCATAAACTGGTATTTCACAGTGAATGCAAAAAAAAACCAGTTTCTGAAACATTCAGAAACATTCACTGTGATGGCTGATTAGACCATATATAATAGAAAGTGCACAAAACGTATATTCACTGCTATCAGAATCGTTGTCAATTTTCAATATTCAGAGATTAATAAACATGTTACATGTGATGGCGATACCATGGAATACGGTAACAATCAATACCAGCCCCCCCACCGTCATAACACCATCCGTGATAGTATCACCAAGAAAGCAGTAAAGTGACCTACTTACTTCGTTGCGTTTTCTTCCACATAACGGCTATAATACATGCCGACCATATCCGCTAACACCTCCCCGTGATAGCTGATTGACACCGAAATGTTTTCGCCGACCTCAATTGGCCGATCCAGATAAATCTTAAACAATTCCGTCACGTTCACGGTCTCCGTCTTGATGACGCCTATGATGACGTCAGCACTTCTCACGTCAATCGGCTGCTCGATCGTCATTTTCCGAAAATGGACAAATATGACGTCACTCCGTTCGGTACATTCCAGATGTATGACCACGCGGCCTTGGTATAAGAATTCTTTGCCATAAATGTCTGGTTTGATGTCAATATTATAATGTCTCGGGAGGAATGTTGGCGGCAAACGATAGTTAATTACTTCGCCAGGTGTCGTTTGGTGACAGGATACTGGACACGGCAAAGCTGAAACATCGAAAACCGTGGGGTCATCAATAAGATGGGCGATAATAAACTAAATATCGGTATCATGAATAATCATATTCAAATATATTATGGAACGATGGCGAACTAAATGGTTGTAATAAACGAAATCGTGCCTATTGTTGTATTTGGAACATCTGGCGTGTGCTTCCTAATAAGCGAAAATACATAATTAACAACACAATTGCTGGCTTTCTGCAGTGCTGCCTGCTACAACATTCACGGGATTTAAAATATAGATTTTTTTAAATGTCTAGATTTCATATGATAAGAAGAGAAGCTTATTGATATAAATAACTATTTGTTTTTCTCAAGAAAAATAACGTTAAAATTATTTTATTTAGTTATTTCACATATATATAACTATTAGTCTATAAACATTAGAAAACTAAAAGTCATATTCAATTAATAGTTTTGTAAGTAACACCCGAAGATAAAAAAGAAAATGCAATATAAACGCAAAAAGAGCGAAAAAGAATTAGTCAATTAGCTAACAGCACAATCAGTGTACTATCATACGACGTGGGATAGTATTATATATATATATATATATATATATATATATATATATATATATATATCACACACACTGACACACACACACACACACACACATTTCAAAAAGTGTCACAGAATAAGTACAGTTTTTTGTTACAGGAGTTTGAAATTACTTTAGCCCGACACAGATGACTATTACAGATGGAGAAAAACACGAACAACAAACCAAACACAAACGAAAACAAAAATTCAAATAACAGATCCATATCCTGAACCGATGCTTTTAAATTACAGCGATAAGATCACAAACTGTCAATGATAATAATGTGAAGTACTGGAATTAGAGACCACAGCCACGAATGTTGATGGTACGAACTTCTGTATGTTGATGGTATTTTCATCTAAATGTATTATAAAACTTGGACCAAAGCAAAAGGTTGAGCAATAACATCTTTAGGACAAAATTCATATAAAATACATCAGGTGGATATTTAATCTTAATTTGTAGATACCTATTTTCCATGTCTTATTATTTTAAGTGTATTACTTAATTCTGTACAGATTAGATACATTCTTTAAAAATATTATTATAATTAAAAAATCAAACATAATTGGTCGATTGTATTCCTTGCAGATTCAGCTCAAAGTAATTGCGTTCATAGACGTTTCAGATTTTCATGGCGAACTCAGTATTGACGCATCATTTTTACTTTTAATTGAGTAGTTAGATTTAAAGTCACATCGCCTTTTAAGAAGCGCACCATTCAGGCATTAATTTAATTTGCGGCAAACTATAATTTCCACAACATCTCAACAATAAATGAAATAAGAAAACGTAGTAACATACACAGAAATAAACGTCAGTTACGATTTTGACCAACAAAACAATGTCCAGTTCTGAACGTTAAGTTAAGCGTAGAAACAATATACACATCTGGCAGTGTAACGCATCCCGCTAACAGTTATGATAACAGATTATCCAGATATCATTCGGAGATAAACAGAGCCCACCGTTGACGTGATTCACCGATAAAGCCATTTCATGACATGGTTATGGTACCAACGTAAACCGTGCTCTACCGACTCAACATCGGCAACGCATCAACACAGTAACTCCAGCCGCTGTCCCGTGGATGTCCGCTAACAGGTTCTTTGGTGTTGTTTTTATGACATCATTATAGTAACAAATAGGATGTCACTTTATAGTAATAGGTGTTTCTATTAAGAGCAACAAGTGATACTGAGGCTGAACCATGCCAAACGACATAAATTAGTGGTGTTTGGTCACTAATGCAGTTAGCGTTTTCTAAATCTAAATCAAAGTATTATTCATAGACTGACATACTTATATACCTACATACCTACATACACAATACCTACATACACAATACATACATACATACAGATATATACGAACAGATAGATAGACTAACAGACATATGGATATGTAGCTAAACCCACAGAGATGTCCGCCCACAGACACCTAACTCCACACTGATAAACAAACACACCACATTAACCGAACTACGTACACGAATACGGATACAACGACGCACTAACGTTGACCTAAATCTAATGCAAATTTCTAGTCTGTACACTTACTTTCATTCCTGGACAGCGACATATTCAAACAGACCATCCATAAATCATCGTCTCCGATCGACGATGACGTCACCGTGGATAATGTCGTCACTGGGCATCCATCAACGCTGACGCCTTCCGGCGAATGACGATCGGCGCTCTCCGACTGGTCGTGCGTGCACGGTTTGACGAAATGCACGATGACGCCGACAGCGACGGAGAGAAATATGGTCACCAACACGTAAACGACCAGAACGAGAGGACTTATGTAGATGCCCCTCTTCTTCTGTTCAAGGACAACGACGTCGTTATCCATTCCATCAAAAGTGAACTGTTCTCTTTCGACCATCTTTCTAACTGTAGGCGACACTCTCCGGACGGAAGGAGCACGTCTCGGGTCGGAACATCTACGCCACACTCGGTCCGTTCCGCCTCAAACCGCCACTAAAATCATCGGACAAAAACCCGGGGACCTACAAACATCTCTCTTCTGACAGCCCGAACGGTGAGCCCACTTCTTGACTCTGTCTTAGTAGCGTCAGCTGAGTCCCCCCCCCCTTCTCTATAAATCTGCAAGCCGCTTAAAACAATCCTACAATCTCTCCTCTCCGAGTATCAGTTCTTATCTCGAATCATTGTAATGTTGGAATCGTAACCAAGTCGGAACAGTTCATTTCTGGTGTTTACTGCTCGGACTCAGCGTGTATTATTTTAGGGAACTGTTGCCGATGTCCAAGTTTAGACATCGATTTCAGTTCGTTGTCAACGCCCATTTTTGTGTTGATCAATTTCAATGTTGGGTAACTGTTCAAAGAGATGAAAACGATTTTTTTTAAATCGACTACGTCATTATTGCGATTGTACGGCGAAGGATATAATTGCGTTGTCATTTTCGTAAATGCGCTAGAAGATTGACCCGTTTCAGTGTTTAAATGCTATTACATCTGTTATAAATTAAGATTATTCCTTCAAATGTGTTTTTATGGTAGGGGGGGGGGAGGCATTACATCTGTTGTAAATAATCTGCATTTGGCAAACAGTGGCACCGAAAGGAGCAAGCAGAACCCGATGTTATTGTACTTATCAGTATGTTTGTAAATTTCGTTGTTTCTCCTGCAAATGACAGTTGTAGGTTTATCGTGGTACAGATAACGATTTACATTAATGAGGTCTCTGTGTTATACATGTCTATACGAACGTTGTCAGGACAAGTTTCTGAATTACATCGGCGTACATCAAAACAAACTTATTGTACTAGTCTAATTTGGGATATCGAATAAAGTTGTTCGTGCAAATAAAATCGTTGGATCCGATCTTCATGAACTGAAAGAACTTATTTTTTCTCCGATGTTGTAATATACATCAAACATGAGAGTGATGTTTCTGAGTTATTGGTGATTTTATGTTCATCCTTGTCAAAACAAAACCCCAGTAGTATCAGTATATCGGATTGACAGCATACGGGAATAGCTTCGTAGTCTTTATAGCAATAGATAGTCAGCAAATTATTCAGTCAGTTTGTACAGATATATTGAAGTTGGTAAATTATTTTGTTAAGTATCATGTACGGGTTTATTATTGATGTGTTACTTACGAGATTCTAAAATTATTGCGTATAACATTTAAATGAGACTATGATCCGAGTGTTAAATTTAGGAATTGCCTTACAATATTTGTCGTGTACGAAAAGCGAATTAGCTGGGTCCCACAGGCTGATGATTAGACCATACACATGTATAGGTCTACATATATGTATCGATCTGTGGAGGTGTAGAACGTTTAAATATGGTGATGTTCTGTGCCTGTGCCTTTCTATATGTATCCTCAATCACACACACACACACACACACACACACACACACACACACTAGTTCTTCAGTAAAGCATCAATCTCCCAAAACAAAAAAATCTCAACCCACCGTTAATCTATTTGTAAAGCAATGGGATACCTTAAAATCAATTGTCATATGAAAATTTACGACTAATTGTAAATATATTAATTCTATTTAATTGTCAGTGGCATGATGTCTAAACGCTGGGTTACGAAATTACGCAAGTGGAACAAATATATTTAATAACACACGTCCTTTCTTTTGTTTAAGATATCTACGGGCTTAAGGGCGTCGCTTCTTTGTCAAATTTGTGTATATAAACGTTGAGCAATGTGGTAACGTTAGACATTCTATGCAACCGATAAGACTTAAATAGGCCGAAACCGGTCGTTGCTATTGGGTCGAGTCGTGTTGTATCGCTGCGACGAGTATTGCTCTGAATTTATTCTAATTTATGCTTATATCATTCAATCATACTGTGTATTAATATTATTAGCAATTTTTGACATTGTTACCTCAAAAAATTTTGTTTTTTTAATCGAAAATAGTGATTTATTTATATTTAAATGATCCTCTTCTGGATTACTTTTAGTCATTTGTTTAAATTTTGTTCTAATTATATTGAATTGATTTCACATAGCATGAGTACAACGCACAAATACACAAACACAATGGCAATAACAATGAAATACATTTTTAAAATATACATAAATCAAGATTGACATGTATACTCCTATGTGAGTAGACAGTGTAGCCCTAGTACTGTCTTACCACTGTTACCCGATGGTCATTTTACATATCTGTTATTTATTCATAAGGAAACTGGAATGCAGTTTACAATAAATAATAACAGTAATGATAAAAATAAATAAATAATATTTGCATCCAGAGATATAAATTAAAGACACTATATAGTAACTAACCCAGGTAAGATATGTACGTTATAATATATAATATTTTGTGATAATAATATACTTTTTTTTTGTCAGAGACAGTTCAGTCCAACAAAAGTTATCTACAAGTCGTATTAACTTGTATCATCCTATAGGATAGCATTGTCTACAATATTTATTTGTGTATTTAATGCTATCACGGTATTTGTTTAATAATAAGTTTTAATGGATTTATGCACGTCTAATATTTCCACCCATTTGTTCCACATCTTTGGAATAATAAACTTTGGGAGATTTTCATAGTCATACACAAAAAGGATAGACTGTTCATAAATGACTGATATTTTTAGTATTTTATAGGTTTTAAACAATGGATCAGTGTGTGATCTGTGCGCCATCTTATTTATTATTTGAATAGCCATTTTTAGAAGTTTAAATGTTTTATTATTTTCGTTAGTGTTAATTACTGGACCCCATACTGTTATTCCATATAGTATCCGAGGATGCATTAATGAAAATAATAAAGTGTGTATTGTCGACTTAGGCAAGAAGTTCTTTACTTTATTTATTATGAACAAACTTCTTGATGTTTTATTATTTATATGTTGAATATGGTACTTACAGGTCAAGTATTCATAAATTTGTATTCCCAGAAATTGTATTGTTTTTTGCCTCCAACCACTTCCAATTTTGAGCTATTTCGTATTCATTTATAGTCAGATGTTGATTTGTTTGATCATATTTCATCTGTCTTGGACATATAATGAGATACTTTTATCGGCATTTAGGCATAGCATATTAACACACAACCATTTAAATAAATTTTGCAAGTGAAAGGTTAGCATTAGAATAGAGGAATTTGATATCAGTGTGTGAAAAATATAATGTTGTATCATCAGCAAAAGATAATACATTGGCTGTGGGAAGTGCATTAGCAATATCATTGATGTAAAAGATAAACAGAAGGGGGCCTAAAATGGAACCCTGGGGAATCCCACATGTTACTTCCAATACTTTCGACGAATGATTGTCATAATTTATATATTGTTTTCTATTTGTCAGATAGCTACGTAACCAATCATTTGCAAGCCCTCTACTCCCATATCATTTAATTTTTGCAATAATATTTCATGATTTATTGTGTCAAAAGCCTTCTTTAAGTTAACTAAAATCAGAATTATAGATATATATGAGCTTCGCTATTTTCATATTTTCCGGAACAACTCCCTTTGAAAATGACAAATTAATTAAATAGGCTTAGTGGGTAAGCGATGTCTTCGTTTATTTCAGATAATAATTTCGTTGATATTTCATCAAATCCGGAGCTTGTTTACCTTTTTAATGTTTTTGCTGTGTCTGTGATATTTACCGGGTCCTTAGGTGTTATAAACATATTGCTTGTAATGTTATGACTTATATATTTTTGGTGTTTTGCTTTGGACGTTTTTCCTACATTAACGAAATAATTATTGAAAAATTCGGCAATTTCTGTTTTAATCGGTTACTTTCTTATTATTGATGACAAAGAAATCAGGACATATATTTTTGTCGTTTTGTTTTCCAAATAATTTCCTTAATTCGATCCACGTTTGTTTGATATTGTGTTTATTTGAATTGAATACCTCATCATAATACCGTATTGTCGTGTTATATAATTTATTGAAGGTTTTATATTTGGCGATATTTGGTTCAATAGGCTTAGACAGTTTCTTATTGAATAATTTTGCTTTATTTATTGATGATGTTAGTAGACCCGTCGTCATCCATGGTTCTCTTTTGAGATATTTGTTTATGCACTGCGATCGTTTTTTTCGGAAATATTTCCTCGTATATGTTGACTGAATCATACTCAAGAAGAGATTGTATATGCCTTATCAGGATTTTCTTGCAGATTTATATCGGAGAAATTAGGGTGTTTAGTTTGATCCTGAAACCTTTTAATGTTTTGTTCGCTTAACGGTCGTTTATATACGTATTTAAGCAAGTTGTTTTTACGTGAATTCTCCAAAACATAGAAAATGCCAAAATGATCTGCCATAGCCGTGATAATTATACCCGAATGAGAAGTACTAGTGACATTATTTGTATATATGTGATCAATAAGTGTCCCGGAGGTATGCGTTACTCGGGTAGGCTTGGTTATAACGGGCACTAAGCTTTGGGAAAAGGTGCTATTAATAACATCATCAGCGAGGTTACGCTTATTAAACTGTAGTAAATCTATATTGAAGTCTCCCATAACTACACTTTCTTTATTTCCTTTATTAAGTATCTCTAGTATTTCTGAATACGTTGTTGAGAGTTTATTCAAATCTGACTTCGGTACAGTACTCTAATAATTTTATTCCTTTGATGCTTATTTACCACCTCAATAAAAAAAAGATTCAAATACATGTGGAATAATGTTTCAGTGTGCATTGTACGAATTAGCGAATAGAAATTACACCAATGTGCTACTAAACCCTGACAGTTAATATGTAAATATATGACTACGATGATTTTAGCTGACCAGATAATGTTTTAAGTTCACCCGGTTCATCATATTTACGATTTACATTGACTATATCATATGGTGAAATATCACAATCATCCATATTATTTTCTAAATTTTGATTATACATTCGAGGGACTGTCCCTGATCTGCGAAAAAGTTACGTGACCTGCGATTGGCCATTCAAATTGTATATATTATATGTTCTCGGGTTTAATCAAAATTGCCAATTAGTGAAGTTATACATCACATGGATATTTTCGAGATAAATTTGATCATCTGATAATCCCATTGAGACTTGAATTCTATGAAGTAAATAAAACAACAGGATCTGTCCTAGACCATAAACTGGTGCAAATAAAGAATTACAAAGTGAGGATACTGCATACACGTGGTATATATATATATATATATATATATATATATACGTAATTAAATATATTTTAACTCGTTTCAAGTTATGATTCACTTTTGAATAAAAGTATAACACCTCTGCCAGCTCTTTAACTATCTGTATAAAACACACACACACACACACACACACACAGATAGTGCGGCTGGCCACATGTCTCTAATACTTACATTCAAAACTCGACCGGGCTAAGTGAGAAGGTTGTTTCATCTTTCAACTAGTCTCATCACTTCTAAATATCGTTCGGTCACTTTTAGCTTATCTTGGATACAAAAATGGCCGCAAACCAGCAACATTTCCATTTTAATACATCGACAAAGATAAACATTGTGTCTGTGTTCGCTCGCATGCTATCAAAGTGGTTTTTATATTTATTTGTTTGAGACTTGCTCGAATCGGCATTTAATGAAACGTTTCTTGTTGAAATGAATGCGACCAATTGGCTTTTTAAAATTATTTAACATGCTCCATAATCTGGTTTCCACATAAACACATATACATGACACTTCGCTCGAATCTTTCGGACGTATTTTTCTACCTCGTGTACAGTAATACATTTTGAAATAAGGAACTAGGCCAGAAAGAAAAAAGGAGATTTAGTGTAAATATGTATAAACATCAAGAGTTACGCAAAAGTCAGAACAAAGAAATTATTCCAAGAAAGTGCATTTAATATTACGATGAAATTATTTAAACGCATGAGATACTTAAAATGTTTCTCACAAGATTCTTGAATTGTATTTCTAAATTTTCCATTATATTCTAGAATAAATGTATTACTTTGAAATGGCGCTGTTGGCAAATTCGGTAAATTCTTGGTAACCCGTTACAATAATCGCCAAATATTAGCTTAAGCAATCTAGGTAATTTGGCATTGCTAATTTCAACCAGATGTTATCAGCTGATCTCTGCGTGTCCGTAAAGCTAGGTCGAGTAGGAGTCATCGTTAGGACAGACTGTTTACGTTCACCAGATCTCATTCAGTAGAGTAGATAAGGTAAACCAAAATAAGTGATCCTATCAGTTTGTTATTATTATTATTATTATTATTATTATTATTATTATTATTATCATCTCATCGGATGTTATTTGTAGATTATTATTTCCTAAGCATATACTTCTCCTGTTTTATTTTTGGACCAAATGCAAGAATATTCGTTATTAGCTGTGACGTGGTTTTGTTGTCATCAGCTGTCAATTCCCCCCCCCCCCCAGAGTTGGCGAATTGCCCCAAGCAAACGTTCGCCGTACGGAGTGCAGCTAAGGGGTTTGTCTGGCAGGTAAATATTGGACGTTTATTGAAGGAAGAAAGGATTCTTCGGAAATAAAATAGATTACGTCGTGTGGTACCTGAACATGATCATATAAAGAGATATAGTAAATCAATCAAAAGCAGGTGTATTATTATTTTCTCGACTGTTGTTAGTAAATTATATTCAACGATTTCTTGGTACTCACTGTCATTGTCGTTTGGGATAATTTCTGAGGATAGTAACGTGATCGTCACCTTAAAACGACCACGAAAGTCGTTATGACAAGTGATAAAGTCATAACGTTTTAATTTGTAACATCGTCTAAATGATAGAACGAGTTTCGTTATGATGACACTAACAACGACAAATTAAATAATTACCCCAAAGACACGACTGATGCAACTTACTAATTTACCATCGTCATAGTCGAGTATTTGCCGTAAATAAAATTAGCCATTATTATTATTAAGAGTCAACAACTTACATCAAATATATGACATAACAAAAATATCGGGTTCTTGCCTCGTCATCAGATTGGTAGCAAGTGAATTCTGGGTAAAAGAGGATTGCCGGGGATTATTCGATTTCCGGCAAACAATGTCAGAGAAATAATCTCGCCAAGTGTCAGAGCATGAGAATTGTTTTGATTGCTGATAACGGCCTCTGCTCTAATACGATTATATCGCTTCGGTTGCGGGAGAGGGTCATTTCCGCTTTGAACCGAAAACAAACAAACTCCGACAAGCTTCTTGCCCCAATACACGTCACCTTGCCGCCGTGTGGTGGAGTTGGTCTTCGCGATAAGATTTAAAAAAATTATCTTGTTAGTTTCGAATTTTGCCAACTTGTAATTGAAAATGACTTCCGATTGAATTATTTTCCCTTCTGTTTTGTAGAAAAGGGATGCAAATTATATATATATATATATATATATATATATATATATATATATTGTGTGTGTATGTGCGCTTCCGATAACGTGCGTGCGGGCGTGTGTGTGTTCATCATTATTAAACAGAAACCCTTGATATCCTGAAATGTAAAAATTCGGAAAGTTTTGGATTTTTATCATTCGCACTTTATATGAACTTTATACAATAACGCATCTTATGCCCAAACCGTAGCCAAATGTGTACAATAATCCCATATGCAAATACATTAAGATGGCTGCGGCTAATATTATGAATATTCGTTTTGGGCCAAATTCTTCATCCCCCCATCCCCACCCCGTTATTCAATGGCATCCGGGATTTTGCCAGTTTATGTAAAACCTTGACAAGTTACCTTTATCCTACTTCATATGCTTCTATCAAAAAACCCAAGGACACCCAACTGTCAATCTGCACCATCTCTTTTACCGGCATTGGATGAAGTACCCTTTATTCGGCCCTTTGTTACAAGTTGGTGTGCCCATTGCCATTTTTGACATGTTCACGACGAGAAAATCAGAATTAATTAACTAATTAACAGAGAGAACGGGAGAGACTCTGACGTGTATTAGAGCCAACAGTAGTCACCTGTTTGAGGCAATATTTGGTCAGATTTAGGATCGTTTCTGGCGATGTTAGTATCTATCTTGTACTAGAGGGATACCGATTAGCAGCACCGGTACCAGCAGCAATAGCAACGAATACAACGACAACAGCAAAAAAAGGGGCATTCAAAACTTCTCAAATTTCAGAATTGTCGACCTTAATTAACTCATCAACAATTTCCTCTAAAATGCCACTCATCGATGAAGATCGATATCTTCCGTCAAACTTAATTGTTACGTCATGAAGCGAAATTAACCCATAACGATATACGGATCGGATCAAATAAGATCATTTCACTTCAGTTCATAAAATTCATCTCACATTCCCTATTCATGGCCACATGACGTATTCACTTGCCTGTGAGGCCAACTTCAGCACGCTCCACCCCCGCCCCCCATTGTCATACGCATTAAAGCAGAAAGTGGGACATAAATCAGGTTTTTGTCTAACTGGTCACAAACAGCTGTCATCCATTCACAAAGATTACTCGTTACCAGGTTCTCTTTATACATTTGCCAGATGCAGACCTCGCCACTGATACCGTCTTCCTGTGCGAAGAAATCCCAATCAAAGTGAGTCGACGTCGTGAACTGAAACCATCGCGACTAGATACGAGCGCGATCTCCGGGTTGAGAAGCCATCGACTTTCGTGCGACCGAGGCGAGAGCTTATCGATTGCGAACGATTTCCTTCATAAAATCGCATCGAGCACAATTCATTTGTCGGCGACATTATCGTCTGGCGATGAATCAAAATGAGCCGAGTTCGCCTTCCTTCGGACTTCACATCGCTTCGATTCGGCGCGGTGCGTTATGGGTTTGGTGGACAGAGGCGTTTTAGCAGTCTGTGGAAAGGTACTGGCACAGAGAAACACAGATCGTGAATACAACCTCCGGCCGATTCGTCAGGGTCTTTAGTGTTGAGAAGCGATGTTTCACATTGATGCCCTTATTGTGTATGTGCGTGCGTGCATGCATGCGTGCATGCATGCGTGCGTGCGTGCGTGTGTTTGTGTGTATATCTGCGGATGTGTGTGTGTGGTGCTATTGTTCATGTGGGTTACAGTTAATTGGTTTTAATTTTTGTGTGTTTGCGTGTTTGCGTGTTTGCGTGTGTGTGTGTGTGTGTGTGTGTGCGTGTGTGCACACACGGTGTCAGTTAGGTCTATAGTTCACCAGCCGGAGGTAGATTCCATGACGACAGTTAGCAGAGCAGGAAGCGACCCGTTGGTAATATGCCAATAAAACTTTATCGGTTTTCCCACACCGAGCACGTGTCGCTGAATTTAATTATCAATCAGCAGTGTTCGATCGGAAGACGTCTAGGAACCTTTCCCTCTGAGCCGAGTCGGTAATCTTTATCGCATCCATTTTCATACTTCATTATCGGACTGAGATGAGGGAAGGCTATCCCGGATGTGCACTACAGGTAATAAATTTTCTCGGCCACAAAAGCGTCGACGGCCGCTTGACTTCTTAATTCTGAATCACCTCAAACGATCCATCAGCTCGCCTGATTGGCTAATGCAGTTTCGTTCGCACCACGTGACAAATTAAGTCGCTTCCATTGGGCATTGTGGAGAGGAATTCGGTACAGCGCGACCCGTTATCGGATAAGATTAATAGACTGAGGCGAACCATGTGATCAGTCTAATTAGTATACTCTATTATCGCCAGTTCTTGGCTGATTAACATCATTGTGGATTGGCGCGAGGAGATAAACACGACGATCGAAAAACCACCTGAAGAAAGTCTCATTAAATTATTTAGCATAAAATATAAATGTTGATTAATGGCGAGATAGTTGAACAAAGACATTTTTCTTTTTAGCGGTGATTCATAAGAAAGAGAGGGAGGGAGCCAAAGAGAGAGAGAGAGAGAGAGAGAGAGAGAGAGAGAAAAATTTAAGAGAGAATAAGAGAGAGAGAGAGAGAGAGAGCGAGCAGGTATTCACACAGAGTAACACAACTCCCTAAGTCACTGTGACTTGTACAACTATTTTTGCCTTTCGCCTGAATCCGTCTTTGTGTCGTGGTCAGCAGTTCGGGGAGTGCTCTGTTTCTAACCCCCCACTTATTACTGGGTAATCCATAGTAATCCATTTGTCTAACAAGGTACTTATTTACGGCTGAGTCAACTCAGCGGGGAATTAGTGGATCCGAATCGTGATCCTTTCGTGTTTTACTCTGCCCCGGTGACACACACGTAAGAAAGGAAATATAAGCTAAACAGTTGTGGTGTTCTGGTAGAATACGACTATATGAGAACTGTCAGCTGGTAAAAATATCTAAGGTGATCAGCTAACGTTGTATACTTATAGCTGACTTCCTATTTGTTATATATGCCTTTAAAGCAACAAGTCCTGCTTCGTCAACCTACATCGGTGTTTTATACGACGAAACCTCAATCCACCAGCGGTTGTACTAAAACGACTCTCGTCCGAATAAACTTCTAAATACCAAGTATGAAAAGGGATACTTGTTATCCAGTAATAATTTTTTGTTGTTGTTGAGAAACGGGGGGGGGCTCGGATACTAAATGGCTAATCATGTTTTTTTTAACCCAGTTTAATCCGTTGTCTCTCATAAGATAATTTTAGGTCTTCTGTAGTATATACTTGTATGAACTCGGAAGAGTGGATTATATATCCATTAATTTAGTTTTAATAGATCGATTGGTAATTACCTCAGAAGTACCATAACTCTGTCGTAAATTGTGGAATTTAACCGTAAGTAAGACGTATAACTCGGACTAGCACTAAATGACGTATTACAAACTAAATTTGACCCGGTTTGGGTTTGATAATTATGTTGCCACCAAATCAATTTAAATTCACTGTACACAGCCCAATCTGTAAACACAAAAGTGGTAACCTAGCCGTGTTCCTTCTGACCTACGAACCGTCTAAATAAACCAATCATACCTACTTTCTTAATCGCGAGGCGCATGCGTCAGGGCGTTAGTGCCCGGAAAGGTATACATACGGGTCTGTTGTAAAGGTGCATGCTCAGACCTGTGTTTTTCATATCCCAGTCGAACGATCTTTATTTATAGATTGTATGTTATTGACCGCGGGAGTTTAGCACTTTCCTTCGACCTTAGCCCTTCATAGATATCAATAATAGACGCCTAATCGAAGACACGTCGACGATAATACAATATTCGACCTTTTACACGAGATACCCTCTTCCGGAACAGATTGATGTTGGCTACAGTAAGATATCAGCCTTTGTAAACAGCAGGCACCGACGTAATCAGGTCGTAAACATCTGGTACGTCGAACATATGTCATGCAGTTATTGCAATTTAGTCCAATTTTTGTTTATATTTGACAGACAATAGAGTAGATAGCGTAGTCTCATATCACGGAAGATATATTGGATGGCACATGTTTGTGACAGCTATATGTCGTTCACAACAGACGTTATTTAGTATTCATATAATAAATAAATAATCTTGTCTAAATAGAATTAAAAAAACAAACAACAGCAACACAACAAACAACAAAAATACTTCGTATCTCATTAAACAACGGGTGCCACTTTTATATCAATTAAAAATTATTAATTGGAACCACACGAACACTTATAAATTAGTATTTGTACACTTCTCGCACATACGCACGCGTGCGCGCGCTCGCACACACACACACGGCCTCGTTGTGATTAATCGTACAAACACGTCTATTCTCTCCTCCTACTCCATGTTGTGTCCGGATCAAGCAGTTGGTGGCTAATTACGCCAAGAAGTAGTAGAGAGCACGTGCCTCGTTACGTCATACCACGAGCAGAGGACTTCGTACGCGGATCGCTTCATGTCGGGATCGGGTACGTGATCACCGCGCTACGGTCGTAAGCCGGAATGTCCGATAAAGCAATTTGTTAAGCGACGATAAAGCGGATCTGGATTCCGAGGACAGAGCGTCCGGTGTCTCGCGTAATCCTCCGCAGGAAGTAGATCGCCGACCAGCGGACAATGGCTCAGAGATAAGACATCAGCCGGTAATCGATGACAATGGCTGGATGGGCAACATTGACAATACACAGAGAAATATCATCGACAGCAATAACAACAGTAACAACAACAACAACAACAGGCCACCTTATCACATAAGATAACGTCTGTGTATTGTCAACTGGACATAAGAAAAACAACGACAGGTCGTTAGGGAACGTGGTTTGGGTGGAACGGGGTAATTGTAATGGGTAGGAGAGGTTGGTTAGAGAACGTGGGTTAGTGGAACAGGGTAATTGTAATGGGTAGGAGAGGTTGGTTAGAGAACGTGGGTTGGGTGGAACAGGGTAACTGTAATGGGTAAGAGAGGTTGGTTAGAGAACGTGGGATGGGTGGAACAAGGTAATTGTAATGGGTAAGAGAGGTTGGTTATAGAACTTGGGATGGGTGGAACAGGGTAATTGTAATGGGTAAGAGAGGTTGGTGATAGAACGTGGGTTGGGTGGAACAGGGTAATTGTAATGGGTAGGAGAGGTTGGTTAGTGAAGGTGGGTTGTGTGAAACAGCGTAACTGTAATGGGTAGGAGAGGTTGATGTGATGGGGGAAGGGTTCTAACGGACTGATGACTTTTGTGAGAGTGTTACGAGATGCGAGATGTAACACGACAAAGGGTAGCTTCGAAGGGCAAGGCGGCGAAATTCCTGCTGGGGAATTACTTGGGGATGCTAAAAGAAGGTAGGATGAAGGAAGAGCAATGGTTTGCTCAGGGAGAAGGCGCCCATTAGGGAATTAATGGAACGCTAGTAGGAAGGGAGTTAATTCGACTGGGGTGTTTAGGAGAAGGAAAAATTTTAATAGATTTTCTGCTACGAAGCAGACAATGGACCGTGTCTTGGTTTGTCATGAGGGGGATTGGGTGAGGGGTAGATTTATGTGGAAATATTGCTGGGCGTATTAAGGGCTGGATGGGTATATAAGGTACAGAAACTGAACGTGGACAAAGAAACTAGGGGTGACGTTATTTGACGGGAAAAGAGGGATAAAACGCTGATAGGATTGAGAAACATGTAGACTGATAGATGCCAGGATAAAGTGGGTGTGCCGAGGGAGGGGGGTTGGGCGTCAGAGGATGAAGAATGCCAAAAGAACAGAACAAAGTCTGGCTAATCTCCTAGTATACCGTAGCATTAAGGGGAATTAATATTTGATGTCGCTTGCCAATCGTTTATGAAGCATATTGCTGAGTAAGCTAAACCGGTGCCGGCCTTTGTCAGACAGCCGTGTGATCAGGAATTAAAAGGTGGGATTCACTTCGGCGACGCAATTCATCAAATTAAATCAATACACCTGCGCCGTACCTGTACTAGCATCTCGACGGAGGCGATTTCTGCCAGGTCGACTTACGTCTGCTGTTGGTCTAAATCCGGACGTAGTTGGTCTCTTGTCGCAAATGGATCCGTCCTAGTTTACGCTATAATATTGTTTATGTTTTTGGATAGCCTACGTTCCGTCACCAAGTAACTGGTTTATTGTCGCTCCGCGATATTACTCTCTGACGTCATAAACCTTATTATGCTACAATATTCAGTCGTAAATTACAGTCGGGATAGAATTGTCCAGAATCCCCTTCCTAATTTCTCCCACCTTGATACAGATTGATACAACAGAGGCCATTCCGTTCTCATCTTATCTTCACGTTACTGTTTACCTGATTCTTATCTTTTAATTAGTGGAAGCCCGGCTGTTTTTGACGAGTCACAAGTGCTGCCATCTGGTGGGTGCGAATCTGCTTTAAAATAATTTCAGGTTAATATAAACAGTAACAAGTGGCCCGAGAGGCGAGCGCCCTTAATGGGAGCCGGTGTTTGCCGCTAACTTGAAATTAAGTACCACCAAACGTCTGGTGATTTGGTAATGAGCAGTTAGCACTTCAATGTCGGCAAGCGCCACTTCCTGTTCATGTCGTGGACTTGAATAAATTGTATCTAATCTGCTGACAGCTGACTGCTGACAGGAGCACGTGTTAATATTGACAGTACTTATGGCAACAGTTAAACCGACTATTATTTTTATATATCTGATTTGTTTTCGCACGTGTGTGTGTGTGTGTGTGTGTGTTAGCAGTGGGTGTACAACTGTCTCATGAACAACTGTGAATGGAACATGTGGATGATTTATTTGGAAACAACTTTCACGCTTTAACCAGAATGTCAGTGTTTCGCTGATTCCACATGCGTGCGTCAGCGCGTACTTGTTCTCAAACAGTAACATGTGCCTAATATTACGTTATATTTTCTGGACCAATTTTCTCTCAATCCACCACCAACTCGGCCCAAGGCCGGGTGCTTCTCTGGACGTACGTAGCTCCAGCAGTGATCCCGGCGTTAAGCCGTTTATGATTAGGTGCGTGCTTCACTCAGCGGGAAAGCTTTGATCCGATTCCGAAACAGGTGCCATTTGGCATCTGCGGATGGCCGGGATTGGGAAATGCGAGAAAATCTCCGCCGAACGCGACATCTTGCCATCGGGCGTATCTCGTCTCGGCTTAAGTAGGTACGCCGTGCCTGATGGTGCCGTTGTTCGTCTTGAGGATGAGCCCATCTTCCCGACGGTTGCGTCCCGTTCCGAAGTGTCGCCGTTTCGTGGGGAGAAAGAGATAAAAGCAAATCTTGACGATTCTGTTAAGGATCTCGAGCGGCATGAACGTGCATAATAAGGGGCCATTCTTTAGCGAGCTCGCTGTTTGTTTTATGCTATGACGCCCATTGGAGTGTGGTCTTTATCCGCGGATCAGCAGAATGCAGAATGCGGACGGCGGGAACTGGAGTAGGCAGATTGGACGTGCTACAAGCTCCTCTATTTGTCACGTTGTCTCCATTTTGGATGTCGTTATCTGGGGAGTGGGTGGGGGGCGGTTGGAGGAGGAGCGGTGATGCCGTTACAAATCGCGTATCGTTATCTGTAAGCATTCCAGCACGAGCATACGCACGCAAAACCTTAGACTCCCGAGTAAAATGTAAATATTAAACACAGATAAATTAGCTGTTATCGCTCATTAATTGACTAACTGGCTGGCTGACTGACTGAGTCACTCACTCACACTCACACTCACTCACCCACTCATTCATTCATCTCTCTTTCATTTTAGTATAACATTCCGCTCCTCGTTTCTCATCCTTTAACCACGTATCGTCGTGCAATTAGAGTCGTTGTCTGTGTACCAATTAGTATTATATAATTCCATTAGAAGGGCCACTTCTTTCCCACCTGACATCTCTACCCCGGAGAGAGCTAGAGCGCATTAATTGAATCCTTCTGAGCCAATTTACGATGTCAGTTCCTACCCAGCCATCGTCCGGCATATCGCGCTAAATAATGTATGACGAAATAACTCAGTACCATCGTCCACGGGCCGATCCGGCCCCTTGTCACCGTCGAACCTAGCTTCATTATCCCAACGCTCATTACTTCCTATGTCGTACTAATGAAGCAAAAATCGTCACCTCCGTATAAGTCAACTTCTCTCGTCGAGCGGACGGTGGGTGGGGGCGAGTGATAAATGGCTTTGTGAGCCGATGTTAGGGGAGGGGAAGCGTTATAGAGCGAGCCATCCGTGTAGTCGCTGGCTACGTATGTTTGACAACAAACGACACTGACACCTGCTGCCAATTAAGCCGAAACAATACGTCATGACATCCACACACGCAGTAACCGATCTGAGAACTGGGCTTCTTGTTATTTAAGTACGCGTCTATGATTTTGTTTCTTCGTCTGCCGGGCCAGGATAAGTCATTATGGTTTACTCTCGACATATCGAACTTCGAAATACCCAATTTCAAAAATAAACAAATATAATCAGCTACTTCGGAATTATTGATCCACAAACTCGGAAATGAATGGCGGCGTTCGACTGTGATCGTTATTTCATGGATTGATCATTAGACACTACGTCAAGTAGTGAAGTCTCCACAATTAGAGACAGCTACTAATCCAATTGTATTAGTATATTCTTTATATACATGTAGCCATTCTTTTATATACATATGGTGCACCTGTCACACATTGTCTAACCCCCCCCTCCCCTTCTAAGTCGGCTCCAGCTCGAACTACCTACACTCTCGCATCACAGTCAATATTGAATTGCACTGTAGCTTTCAAAATGTTGGGGGTCGGAATAAGGGGGGGGGGGTCGATTCTGGTTGGGTGATATATAAATTTCTTTCTTGTAGTTTCTTTTGCTTGCTTTTGTTCTTGTCCTATAGTAATATATATATATATATATATATATATATATATATATATATATATATATATATCACATCAATATTAATGTTTTCTGGAGTTTATTTGAGAATGTACGCCCTTCTCTCCCTTTATGGTTCTGTACAATCCAGCCTTGTCATTAGCTCCAATGGAATCACCATTCTATTTCATGCCGTCATTTCAGTAACACATTCCATAGTAATCCAGCTAATCCATCAAAGTATTAATTTTCTCATTTGATCCATTCCCCACATTATTCCATTTTAGGAACAATCCGACGATACTTAAAACCTATATGTTAGCTTATGTTTAACGTGATATATATATATATATATATATATATATATATCAATCTATGCTACACTATAAACATTAGGCCATATCAGGCAATCTTGACATAAGCGGATTCAAAAGTGTATAAAGGCGATGCACGCCATCCCATTTTAGGGAGTGGTTCTGTTGGTTCTGTCTATTTGACTCGTATGGCAGAACCTACTGTCCAGTTTAATTGGTACGGTCTCTTCACGTGATATCTTTGAAGTCCAGCTGCTAAACAGAAACATAAGGAATGTTCAACTGCTAATAGTTGAGTCATTAGCTGGATCGTTTGTTTATGGTTAACAGTGTCGGTACCTAATTCATTTTAGGATTAAATCAGTACATGGCTATGTCTGTATGTAAACTATGTACGCGCGCGCGCGCGCGTATGCGTGGTGATCTTGCAGTATAACAAATAAGTTGATTGACGTTCAAATAATAATTAAAAAAACCCAAGTACAATTACTAAAATTATAGTCGACCTTGATTTTCAGGACTAATATAGCTATACTCACAAATATCATAAATAATATCAAAATGTGTAAACGATCACTCACATATTAAATAATACAGTTCAAAGTGCTGATTAATCGACTTTTAATGGCCTGTGGGCGCCGCCATTTCGAAGCTAGACAGATACCGTAAGCCCCTGAATGCTGACGTCACTTCAACGTATCCGGTTAACCTGAAGTCTGTAGAGTCCGTACAAAAGCATGTAAACAAGTGTGAGCAAAGGATTATTCCAGAACATAACGCAACTGCGTTGTTAAAATTACGTCATGAATGACATACAACCATATCAGTTTGAGCTAGAAGGAACTTGACAAGAGGAAGATGATTCAAAATGGCTCAGATATTAATGCTCAAGAGAAACTATAATCCGCATCAGTATAGAGATCGCCGATGTGACGTCAGAGAATTTCAGTTTTCTCCTTCCCGCCTTCGAATCTGGCTTCCGGTGCAGCCGTAATGGCGGCCCTCCAGTAATTTGGATTATTCCCTTATATCTTTGATATCAAGTATATTTCGTGATTATAACTGTGGAAGTTTTGGTTACTGTTCTAAGCATTACATTTTTTTTTAAATTCTGAGGGTGGACTATCCCTTTAACTATGATCTAGCCTCCCCATTGTTCTAAAAGCTCAACAAATTAGTATGAATTCCGCTCAAATGTTACAAATGTCTGAATTTGTTTACATCCCTTAGCACATCTTTTAGCTAATCCAATCATGTACCTGTATAATCCATGCTCCGTGTTCAGATAAAAATCGCGTTCACGATCAAGTGGTTGAAAGTAATCGATATTTCACGAACATGTATATCCCTCATCCGGTTATATTTCTGACACAGTTGTGCTATATAGGAAGAGAGAACATCTGTTCAAAGATTAAAAAATAGGCTTTATCAATTTTGAAAATTGTTTTGTTTGGTTGGTGTTGTCGTTGATTTGCATGTACCATGCTGAGACGCAAGAAAGGGTCGATAACAATTGGCAGTTGCAAAGAAAGAAACCACATTGGTTTAGACCAGAGACAAATACAGTTGAAGGATGTCATTCATCCATCATCTACGTCTTCTGTTGATGGCAATGCCAGGCATGAAAATAAAAAGATTGTTTTCCATTAGATTTGGACATCCAAAGAATGCCATCACATCTGTCAGCATCCACGTAGGTATTATCACTTCACGGATACACGGATACAGATCATCCAGTTCCGACATATGGATAGTGAGAAGTCTTGTCAAAAAGTAAATCATGTTTAGTTAGAATTACACGGCTGGTGAATGTCGGGATACCGTACATTACCGGGCTATTTCCTGTCGACATCTTAGCCGTAGAACACAGCTAGTTTTAACCGGAATAACAAACGTGACATTATGAGATGAGTGAACTTAAGGATTGCATGAGGAGAAAGTACTGGATAATCGTGTCATGAAAATGTGACCATCAAATCGTAACCGCACAATCCGATGTGACATCATTTAAAGTATTTAATGCGCGTCCTGTAGTTCGTACCAGCACATTTAGTAAACTACAGCATCCAGACAAGTCAAATATGGCTATAGTTCGATTTAGTGGAGTACCTAATTAAACCGCATATTTATATGTTGTTGTTCTTGTTACATGGGATATTTAGGTGTGTTTGTTTTACTCATGTGTGTGTATGTGTGTGTGTGTGTGTTTGGGTTATGCATGTAATGCCCTAATCTTTGATCGGCAACGTATCTGTAACAAGGCAGTAATTACAGATGAAGTAAAGCCAAAGCCATTTTGCAATCAAGACAACCACAACACAATGACCCTGCGGCTGAATCCACGACGTGGCACAGTCTCACAGATCAAGCATTCCCTTCGTCAATTCATCACTTCTAATACATTGTATTTTACAATAACATATTTGACGTGTCAATCTCTCTCTTCTCTCTCTCTCTCTCTCTCTCTCTCTCTCTGTCTGTCTCTCTCTCTC
>JAODUP010000203.1:92500-175000 GCA_025642065.1 Paralvinella palmiformis
ACTTCAACCACACTCAACACCACCCCCCCCCCCCACCGAACAATGCGCCGAAGAAGAGGGTGCGGCTGAACGGGGTCACGCATGCGCAAAATTCCTACCGGATCTATTTCCCCTTCCCGGTTCGATCAACTTTCCTGATATATGGCACCGAGCGGAAGGTGTTATTGTTTCACTTATTGCAGGGTGCACGCGATGCGCGTGCCGGGCGCGAATGGCTTAATTCTATTATAAACACACCTGTCCGGTATCAATTGTTGATCAGACAATTATGATGCCAAGAGGCGCTGAATCCCGTGCTGCCACCGGATGCGGATTATTGCAATCTGTCTGAACCGACGTTCGTTAATTGCACGTTCGTCCGGAGGTGCTCCCGGGCAAGCTGACGCGAGACCAGATCGAGGGCAAAGAATAGATATGATACCATGCCATGACGAACATAAATTGTGTCACTGATGTAAAGAAGACCTGGAATAGGGGATGTCGCTTGAAAACTTTATGTTTGGATAATCTAGGAAGGGTTTAGGTGTATTCTGGTAATAATACAGTTAAATGAATAAGAAATAATACCCATCCATCCATCCATCCATCCATCCATCCATCCATCCATCCATCCATCCATCCATATAGATTGATGTATAGATAAACAAATATTAACCCTCTTTAATAAATCCTTGACCTAGGCAGACAGACAGATAGACAGACAGACAGACAGACACATATATAAATAAATATCTAGATAGATACACAATTGGATAGCTAATTAAATAGATAGAAAGCAGGAGAAATAAATTCAAAGAAGAAAGGAGAGCCAAGTCCAGAACTCCAAACAGCAATATTGCCAAATAGAATGGCTGTTTATCACCGTAGAAGAGATAGTTTGTTAGTGCTACCTGTATACAGGTAATGCTGTAATATAACGAATATTACTACGATTAACCACAAGGTGATAATGTGTCATATCATGTGACATTTTCCTATAACATTCATTAAACAGCTTACTTCATACCAGGTACAGGATTGTTGATTTATTATCGAGTATCCTAGCGCTTTTTATCGATATTAACTGACAGCCACATCAGAAGAGAACCAAAATCAATTATAGATCTTTGATCATTGATTATGCTTAGTTAAACTATTGATGACCCATGACCTACCGCAAACAAACAAATACCGCAGCGCACACCCATGTGCGAGTAAATACGACACTCACGGACGTACAGAAAACTAGATAGGCACTGAGGGAGCTTCAGGAACAACCTCCGCCCTGTACTTGCATCCATCACACACACACGCACACACGCGCGCGCGCGCGCACACACACACACACCAAACACACTTAAACATTGGATAATTTTGTGTGAAATGAGGATTATCTGATCTACTTGAGTTTATCAGACAGACAGACAGACAGACAGACAGCAGCTCTAAAACGACGCCATTGTAGATCTGCCAGAACGGCGCGATTTACGAAGATTTAATTAAGGACACACGTATTAATCCGACAGATCGTTCTGATTTATAACGAATGACATACGGGAAGCCAGAAAATGTGAAGAAGATACGATATTCTTGTGACACACAAACAGTGCACGTAGTGAAAGCTATAAATTAATATTATTTGTCACGCTGGGTCCGGCTTAAGTAAGTTCGTGATTAGGGAACGAGCTTCAAGCGGCAGACATTGTCTTCTCGAGAATGGCTTCCCCATCCGTACCATTGTTTAGACGGATAAGCTTCGGCTAACAATTCTCTTCACGGGCAACTGGCATTGTTTGCTCGCTAGAGGGCGATCCATATTTTTGTTTTCATCGCTTGTCGATACCTGCATCAACACGGGCTTTTCGGAGAATAGTTTTCTTTCATCCCGAAACGGATCGATGGAATTGAGCGACCCAGAAAGACACGCCTTAAAGTATAGTTAAAATCGTGTTCGCTTATATATATATATATATATATATATATATATATATATATATATATATATGAGAGAGAGAGGGGGGGTGATAGATGATTGATGTTTTACGGCCACTTTTGTGGACATTGTAGGCTAAATGGGCCGAACGACTTCCAAAGGTAACGAACCGAAGTCAAAGATGAAACAACCTTCAGATATGCCCACGCCGAGACTCGAACACGGGTGGTAGTGATCTGTGGTCTTGAGAGAGAGAGAGAGAGAGAGAGAGAGAGAGAGAGTGATCATTTTGAAATATTTCCTCTAACCAGCTGGCCACCGAAAGAAACCAAAATTCAAAGCTACTGATCCGTGTAACCCATGACCTATCCAAGACAAACCTGGTAGTAGATCGAATTCGATATCGTGTGGAGTAAAATCTTGCATCAGGTCTTTTGCCGATGGTATCAAAGTTTGACAACATCAGAAGTCGATGTTTTAAGCGGTAATGCGAATTCCGAGGTCAAAGGTGGCTACGAATCTGATCCAGGGTCGGGCATCCCGCGTCTGAACAGATCGTCTTCTGGACAGATGCAAGGCAATCCGAGTAGTGTTCGGGATATCTGGATGGCTGGCAGTTAGACATGGCCGGATGAATAGGAAATAAACTGTGATCTGAAGCTGTCTGATCCGGGGGAAGGTTTCGCGGGATCATTATCACTTAGAGGAATGCAATTCGATACTGTTGGGGGGAGGTGGAGGGGCGGAGGCGAAGGAGAGAAGATGGGGGCCGCGGGGGGGGGGAGCTGATTACTCGTGAGGGAAGGACAAGTAAATATGAAAACTTTATCATTTGCCATGAGTTTGTTTTGTCGACTTACAGCAAAACCTGCCACTAGGATTACCTGCCTTAAGATATCGTCTTAAAAGACGACAGGGTGGCCTGTGGTGCAGTTGGTATAGCGCTTCAGGATCATGCTTCAGTCACATTTCTCAGGTATAACCAGTATAGAGTCTAAATAAACCAATCACTCAATTTCTTAAAAGAGAGCAAAAATGTTAAGGGACAAAATTACGTGATTCTCTGGCTGATCCTATGAGACAGTTTTAATACGCCGTGGTGCAACTTTTACCGACCATCAACACGTTTAGCTGAAGTACTAAAACTTTCCCCAAACAAAGATAGTGAAAAGTAGTGTGTGTATGTATGAGTGTATATATATATATATATATATATATATATATATATATATATATTGTGTGTGTGTGTGTGTGTGTGTGTGTGTGTGTGTGTCTGTGTGTGTGTGTGTGTGCTTGTTCGCGAAGGAGCAAGAGCTACACGGAGTTGGGAATCCGATGGCACGTTCTTTGGCGATCGGTGAGAAAGTGCAGCTTGTCACGTGACAGTTGTCCTTAGAATCAAAGAGGAGGCGTCCTATCAAAAAGCTCGACGTGGCAGCTTCGTCTTAAAGGAGCACTCCCGTTCAGCGGGCGCACCGGGCTTAATATCACGTGGTCTATCCCGCAGGTGACGTGGCACTCCGATCGACTGGAAGATCGTAATTCCGTCGAGATTCGATAGTATTTACGTCGTGTTCGTCAGCCAAGTCGGCAGGACATTGGCAGTCAGTTGGATACTCCCCGGGCCGTTGATTAGCAGCGCTGCGTGTAGGGCCCCGGTCTACGGACGTGACGAATCGTGGAGCTTAACGATTGCCACCGGTGGGTGGTCACATGACCGCTCAGATGACCGATCACGTGACCGCTCACGTGCCGGCGGTATAACCATCGACGTTTTCTCGGCGAAGCCTCGCGTGACTCACTTCCGCCCGATTACAGTCGGCCGGCGCGCGGCCCGCCTCCCGATATAGAAGAAAGCGACACCTGGTGACGAATACCGGTTACCCTATGACGCGTTCCTTGTATACCGACGGCCTTCCTTATCTAGCCACGTGTCCCTTATCTATCCGCGTGTCCCTTATCGGCCTCCCGCTAGACTTGGCCAATAAGGGATCAATTGGACTAAATATCACACGCTAATTGTGGGTAATGGCTCCATATTTATTCCCTGCCTAATCATACCGGAAGTGGCTGCAGATGGGGAATCAATTTCGGCTCTTCCTTTAGCCGCCAGTGGACGCTCGCTGCCTGTCACGTGCAGGCAGGCGGACGTACATATCGGCCGATATCGGGTGCTGAAGACATCTGTTCGACACATACACAGACAGAGCCCTAGCACGCCACCTACAGCGCAGTCAATCAGTGGACGTTAATTAAGCGCGGTAGGTAAGCGATTATTCCTGCAATATCGCCCTCTGGTGTCGCCCTCTGGTGTCGAGGCCTGTTGCTTAGCCCGCTTGCAGCCCTGCGCGGGCAGCCAGTCAGCGGCCAGTTCGCTCGCTCGTTTTGGCGAGTACTTGCGAACGCTCACTCGAGCCGCAGAAGCGACGGATGAAAGGTGGCGTTCTTAGTTAGATTAACGCCACCTATCGACGAGACACGACACCGGCGTGCCACCGCCAGGAACTCGGCCATTCTCCACTTCCGGCAGACCCATGTCCGCTGTCGTTGGCGGCGACGTCGCTAGATGGAGCTCGACGAGTGAGCAAAGCCTTATTGAGTTGGGGAACAAAGGTGTTTGGGACAACGCCGTGTCATCATCAACATTTAGAGGTGAATCTGGATAGAGGTGGCAGTACGTTGGATAATTTGGATCTCAACTGAAGGCGCCAACCCTTTCATTCGTCGATTGCGTTTAATTTGAGTTTCCATCCGGAATAATGGCACCGCTAGAACTGAGATGGATTATCACCTTTACCTGGACTTTTCTCATCTTCATCACGGCCTTCGTACGGGCTGCCAAAGGTAAGATGATCGCTTCACGTGACATACATCTTGCTAGTTTGTTCACCCCCCCTCATACTCACATCTTCAGGTGAGTCTCCACTTGATGAAAAATCGATGCTGGAAATGAAGTTAACTATCAAGTTACCTGTATTACGTGTCATCGTCAATTGGCATTTGATTGGCGCTCACGTGATTAGTGTTTCGCGTTCGTCTCATTTGATAGGCGTTCGCGTAGCACAGTCGGCTGTGCACACTGTGTAATAAACTTCCAGCTATAGGTTCGAATGCCGGTGTTATGCGCAACTTAGAGATGTTTGATCGGCCACATGTTCCAGGTATGACTAAACGAAAACACATTTCGTTAATTTCTTTTGTTTTGTTAGCTTCCGCTATCTAATCAGCCAATTAGGTGAACCACTATTTCCTTATTGCGCTGGGAAAAGTAACAACAACTGAGAATAGATTACTTTCAGTTTCAGTTCACGTTTGAAAAAATCATATATTTAATAAAAATCATAAAATAAAATTAGTTCAATACTGACAATGAGAATGTCAAAAATAACAAACTTATATATACATTGGCTTGATAAAAATAAAAGAATGCATATATATATATATATATATATATATATATATATATATATAACACGCACGCACGCACACGCATATATATATATATATATATATATATATATATATACGCACACACAACTAGAATAGACAGTTGCTTTACATAGGCAGACATTATTTTGCGTTTTATTGTGACTATTAAAAAATATTAATGATTTCAATTTTTTGTCAGGTCACACAAACCAATAAAATCCCGAAAAAGGAAGAATAATTGCCTAGATAATTATTACTTCGGATATCATTTCATGTTTTGATTTCTACTGAAAGACATCGTATTTGTCATGGCGGCGAAAGGGAAACTGATAAAATTAAGAAACGGAATCAATTTGTTAAAGCCCGTCTATGGGCCGACCACGGACGAAGGTAGAGCCCGGCGGGCGCTGGGCTGGCTAATTGGACAAAGCAATCCTCTTCGTAATTCAACCATACCAACCATAAGAGCGGCCATATTTGTGGACGATAAAGCACGGGCCGTAGTTTTATTGTGTACCAATCAGCGGCGCTGTTTATCTTGTTTTCGGGACGCCGTCCGCTGGATTTCATCCCCGCTAAGTGCCGGTGTGCAACGCAATCCGGCAAATATGGACTTCAGGAGACCGTCGAGAGCGGCAGTAAATCAAGCCGGTCTCGGCTCGAATTGCCGGGAGGTCCTCGGCGCTAACCGCCCGTCAGCGCCGGGTCGAGTCATTCCCCGGATCTGCGAGACCTTTTCTCTCACAGACGGGTGCTCCGGTCGGGGACGCCACTTGCCTCCGGAATTCGTCGGGACGAGCGGTGGGCGGCTTCGGATAGACTTCGCCCTGTGGAGTTCGCTGATTGACCGGCCGAAAATATCCATTTCCTCGACGCATACCAAGTGAAACTGAGCGGCATAGAGCAAACACGGACGACGGATAGTTGGATCAATGGTGCAAGGCGAAACGGGATCGAAACCGGCTCCCGATATTCGGACTATAAAAAAACTGTACAGGAGCGAATGGGGATGTGGGGGTAGGGGGTGGGGGATGGTCTGTCGTCAAGGCGGAGGCCCAACTACGGGGAAGCAGTCGGCAGTCTCGCTCTGTCGTGCTATACGTGTCACAGCAGCATCGATACCGAGGAATATTAATTGATAGTTTGATTGAAGGTTCGTCTCTATTTGTTCAGCTCGCCTGAAGGATGCTCGAAGCGGCCGACGTTTTGGTTATGAAGCGGAGCCGCTGGAGAAGATGACAACATTCACGGCGTCTTCAGCTTGTGTCTTTGTCTCCATTAATTAGTCGATAATTTGGCTAGAACTACTTCGTCAGGCGAGCTGTTTATTTTTTAACACGGGTGTGCATAGCGTGCGGGATGGTTGGGGGGGGGGGGAGTTAACGGCGGCAGACGACGAAAAGGTGGTGCGGTGTAGGTTTGGGACTTCTAATGGCCAACGAAATGGAATCTGTTATAAAACTAATATTTGATGACACACAGTGTCAGTCTCTACTTTCATTAATGCTGCTTCTGAGTCGCTGACTGGTCGGCGTGGATAAAGGGACTATTTTTTTTCCCCGACGACATTTTAAGGATCGGATTGACGATTCGCCAGTTTTACGAATACATCCGCCAGCCGCTTAGAACAATGTTGTTTTTATACTCGAGAGATGGTCTTCTAGGACCGGTGTCGTATTAAACCGGTAGATATTCCGTATCACGTGTTGTTTCTGCGTCATTAACGCCAAGACAAAGAGAACGGGCGCGTTTAGATTAGTTTTTACAGCTAGCTTACTCTTAGGGCAGGGGGGAATCGTGATGTGTGTGTGTGTGTGGGGGGGGGGGGGTGCAACACGTCAACGGTGCACCGACCAATAAAACTATCCGGCCTGCTGGTATGGAGGGCGGATTTTACGTCAAAAGCTGATTAATCAGAGCGATAAATCGTTTTTGTAGTAAGATTATCTATCAGGAGCCCGGAAACGTGCAATTATGTTATAATTTCTTTTAATAATAATAATAGTAATAATAGTAATAATAATTTCATTACTGCTTTGAATGTTCCTCATTTTTCAGACTTCTAACATAAATCTACCGGATGTTTAGCGAAATAAATGTTTTGGCTAAATATAAAGAAACATGAATGTAAAATGCTGACAGGTTACGTCGTGGAATGTACCATAAAAAGATTGATTTCAGTAAAGCTAAATGCTTTATTTCAAATAATTTCACCGATCACAGGTAGTTTACTTTTCAAAAATCATTATTTTAATATAATTCATACTGATTTACGTTGCTTGTTTTCTGGCAATATGCCGTGCGTCGGTTATTAACTCACCTTACCTGTATACTGCGTTGGTTATTAAATGCATACACACACACTCACCTTGCCTGTATACTTAAGAACAAAGTGCTGCCAAATACTTATCCGTACGAACATAACTTAATTTATCTCTACTACTACTACTACTACTACTAATAATATAAATTATTCTGTTGTTATAATGCTCTTTATGCTTTATGAAATTGACCTCGCAGGCAAGTTCAAGCTGGATACTATTGTTGAGTTTATTTATCTGGTTCTAAAATTATTTCTATATTAATCATATGATATACATCTCATATGATCAATATATAAATAGATTATGTTCGTGCGGATAAGTATTTGGCGGCTCTTTGTTCTTAAGTACCGGTAAGGTGAGTGTGTGTATCCATTTAATAACCGATGCACGGCATATTGTCAGAAAACAACCAACGTAAATCCGTAATCGCGCTCGACATATCCCGAGATCGTGTGGAATGCGCCGCCGGAATTAAACAACATGACTTACTCCTGGCATCGGCGTGTAATGTAATTATTCCACCGTCTGCTGATCCACAATAAGCAAGTATAACTGTATTAATTAATATATCCGCCCAAAGTGTTCAATTTGTTTCTTATTCAGCGCACATTTAGCCGACTATTTAGCCGGTGATGTGATTGAGCCTCGCTCTGGGAAAACAGATTCGTGGGAAAGAGAAGGACTGAACAGCTTCTAGAGAGCGAGAGAGAGAGAGAGAGAGTAACAAACTAAATGTGGCGGAAATAAGCCCGGAGCAGTCGGTCTCGAGGCATTTCCGGGTCATATATCATAACCTCCGTCCGCCGAGTTATAAATAAAAGTGTCGAATCTAGATAAATGTCAGCGGATTTCAGTTTTTGCTTCCTCCAGAATTTTGACATTCCTCGATGACGTGTACACGAGCGTAACAGTACATTAGCCATATGAAAGCAAGATTGTGAAAAGAAAAAAAGAAAATGGCGAATATATCCCCCCCCTCTGTGTGACTCCCCCCCCCCCTTTCACCACCTTACTTTATATCCACCCGTTTAGGCGTGGACATCAGAAGCCACGATTTTCCTCCAGACATTGAATTCTTGACAACTTCAAGTAATTCTAGAATAAATCCGAATCAGTGCCATAATGGAAAAGAGAAATGCTATAACTAGTCCGAAGAACGTTAATCCTGAAAGATGGATAAAACAGTAAGGATATGAATTTAGTTGTCCGAGTGCATCTAGTTCATGACAAACTTGTCTCTTGATGCGTTTGCATTTATGCGCGACTGTATGCGCTGTCACACGTGTTTTGTTTATATATATATATATATATATATATATATATATATATATATGTGTGTGTGTGTTTGGGGGGGGGTTGCGCCATGTCAGGGCCAATTATAACACTTTCTAATATTTGTCGACAACAAAACATACAGAACTCTCGGACTCGTTGCCAGCATCTAATCTGGGATTGAACCTGTAGCCCTCCACATCGACGACAGTCGTTTAATCAAAGCCTTCTTCGTGTTTGTCAGTTGGTGAGAGGCGACTAGTCGAGCTTCCTAAATTAATATTCCTGGCCAGGTCCAGAAGTCTGTTTGACTTGGTACGAGCTGAGTTGTTCCAATTTGGTGGTATGTACCGAGGTGATGGGCCGGGGGCAGGATGTAAACACGGTAAAAAGAAACCTCGCCATTTGGTGACCATCGCTGATAACAGACGGTCGCTGTCCCTAGATGGTGTGAAATCAGACCTGTTCCGGAGGAGCAGTCTCCCGGGACGTGTCTAGCGTGCCCACTGATCGTGCCCGGAGAGCTAAAGGTCTCGAACGGCAAATGGGAGAAAGCCGAACCACGGGATGACGGTTTTACGCGGGGACGATTAGTGAGCGGGACGTTTCGTCGCGTAATGGCCGCGAAATGGAATGGACGTGCCGCCAGCAAGGACAACAATGGCACGACGCTGATTTAGGGGCGATAAGGCGACGATAAAAAGCCTTCACGACCACAGTCGTGTCCCAGGTCGAGTGGTCAATTAGGCTGCCATAGGTCTTAAGTATGCAGGTGTCCTCTTCGACTATAAGGAACATTCTTGGTTAGACATGGAATTGTACCAGAAGTGGTAGAGTTCTGTGTGGGAAAAATGTGGAGATCCATAAAGGGAAGATTTGGTGAATAGTTACTGAGGTGTGTCTGAGTTGACAGAGACCTGTCTAAAGATGATAGTGTTCTGTCTGAGGTATGACATCTGTCTTAAAAGGCGGGATCTGTATGAGGTCACAAATCTATTTGAGGTTCATGGGATCTTTTTCAGGTGATAGGTGTCTGCTTGATGTACCGTAGATCTGTCTGGGGTGGTAAAGGTATGTCTGAGATGACGAGAATAAAGTGACGGAGGTTGTGCTAGATTTCGAAGGTTTTCGAAGGACAATGAAACTAGCTATGAACTATAATGCAGGGGCCCGTGCATTTGTACTGGTTGTGACAATAATTTATTTTAAATAAAATAAATCTTAGTTGGCATAGGACTGTGTACGCTAATGGAAATATGTCTGCGAAAACAGAAGTCTCTGAGTTGATAAAGGTTTAAACAAGGCAGCAGAGTCTTGTACATCGCGTCGGAATTATATTTGTCCTACATTTGACAGCAAGCTGTATTATGTTTAGTATGGATATCTTTTAGGGATAGTGGGTATCTGTGAGCCAAGACAGTGGTTTGTTTCAGAAGATGCATTTTCAGACGCAAGAAACAAATGTACAATGATCTGTAATTTATTTGAGTACAGATGGAAATGACATTATAAATGTCAATGATCGTTGATGACTAGCCTAATTGTGTCTCAGAAGATACAGTAATATGTAAGAGGCAGCAAAGACCTATGAGGGATGGCAACGACCTGTAAGCCAGTTGAACCGGCGATTTCTGAGGGGTTACAAGGATCTGTTAGAAACAACAACGATCTGCTAGATTTTGTGATGATCTATATGAGTTACCTGAGTCTGGAAGCTCTGAGAGGCTGAAGCAATCAGGAAAAAAATGGTGAGGATCTCTAATCCGATTGAGCCAAGAAGCTTTGGGATGGGTCCATAATTTTCCAGCAGTGGACTTCAGAAAACAGTGAGAATTGAAACGGGTCTATGGTAAATCTGGAGGTTCTGTCAAAAATGGTAAGTATCTATGATCCAGTTAAGCTGGTCTACTTCACAGATGGCTAGAGTTGGTTTTGTTCCACGGAGAACTACTTCTCTCCTCACCAGAAGAGTAATTACACCCGAAAAAGGAGAAAGACCTTTCTGTCGTGAAAAATTAATATGGGGAAGAAAGCTGAGATGACAAGTTTGTTTGTTTTCAGCGAATGTAAAACTGCACTGTATTAGCATAATTATGAAAGCATTATTCGTTTTAATCCGTATCAATAAATAACATTCTGCAATTTGTTTGAGCACAGAGGGAAATGACACATGAAGTATCAATGATATCAGATGACTAGACTAGCTGTGTCTGAGAACTAATTTTGTGCGATAACTTATAAATTGTCCTGTACTTGGATCAAATAATGGAACAAAATTATCGAATGAATTTTACGATGTTCCATTTATCCAGATTTGATTTTTTTGACTACCAGAGCAGAAAGTATTTCTGCCATATCGCGGCAAATGCAACATAATTACCATGTATTCTAACCAATCTAACAGAAACCTACAAATCCTGAAAGTGTCAGAGATATGTGATCCAGGCGGTGGTTAGCTGTGTAACAGCAGAGAGAGAGAGAGAGAGAGAGAGAGAGAGAGATAAATCCAGCAAGAGAGTTTTGCTACCTGCGTATTTACGTCCATTATCGTACATCAGACTGGTCAGGGCAACTAGCGTCCGTTGTTTAGTGTCCGTCCGACGTTCCCAAGAGATGGCCATCATCTGTTGGTCTCCCCCAATTATCGACCACACGCTGCCGTAATCTTCGACTGAATAAATTATATTCTCCGCTCATATACCTGAGGGATGTCTGAACGTCTATAAACTACTGTCACTGAGTATAAGGACATGCTCGTTCTGGGAAATTTATGAAGGCATCGAAAACAAACATCATTTTGCGGTGCTTATTACTATAGTGAGCACCAACTGAAGGGTAACCATAGCAACATACTGTCTCGTAGACGAGGCAACAATTGTCGATTCTGATTTTTTCTGTCCTGGAAAATGTTAGATCGTTAAAATATCTGGAATTGCAGAAACTGGGGTAATAACACGAATAGATAAATACCGAAGTCACTAGTATATATATATATATATATATATATATTAGTAAATTTATATGCGCTTTTTTAATATGATCATTTCATATTTAAAGAGTTTAAGGTTATTTTTATAGTAACAGCTGTTATCTGACATGATTCAATTATTTCATATAGAAGGTATGTTTAGAAATGATTAAATATTTAATACGTCATATAATGCATTACTGGTGAAGGAAAGTTTTGATTTAATTATTCAAATGTCACTTAAAACCGGACTATCCAACTGGATCGTTTGGGAAACAAATTTAATTGAACTTATTAATAATAATATTTATGTAAAGTGGTATCAAATAATTTTGGTATCGACCAAATCTAAATGGCCTTTTTATTCAATAGAATCACACACACACACACGCACGCACGCACGCACGCACGCACGCACGCACAGAGTAACGTACGTACGTACGCATATATATATATATATATATATATATATATATATATATACTCATGGTAAGCCACTCATCCAAATACAAAGCCATGTAAATTGGTTCCCTTGACAAATCTAACAATTTACTTACCTCTGTTTATTTTGTGGGCAGCTTTTCAAAGTAAATAAAACTCTCCAATACCGATGATATTAGCCGAACCAAGTAGACGGTATTTATCTGTCGTCTACTGACAGCCATTTATCGGGTAGATTTGCCAAACTATTATACCTACCAAATTTAAAGATCCTTTTAAATTTCCCTTTCATGGGCGGAGGGACAACTTTGTAATAAGGCCTTTAACCGTTTGGTGTCGCCACAGTAGACTGCGTTTAAGAATCAACTCCCTGTATAAGTACGACACTGCCACTCTACGATGCAGAAGTACACTAGACTAGGGCCATTGTAATATGTATAAATACAATAGTGCCACTCTACGGCGTCTGTGAGTACGATAGTGCCGAGGAAGTGTGTGGTTTAGGAATGTCTGCGAATGCGATAAATAGTTTCGGATGGATGTCAAGAATATTATATAATTATTTATAAACTGCGTGACGATTCGTCGAAATATTTCACAGACATCATCCACCGAGTGTCGCTTAGGAACACGAAAAGGGAGATTACGTCCGTCCGTTGCTATAAACAATGGCATAACAATTCTTTTTTATGTTTATTTTTAACATATCACATAAAGAAAGGGAAACATTTAAGCGGAATGTCACATTTGTTTATACAAATGTCAGATGTCAAAAATTAGATGTCTAATGTGTGTTGTTATTGTTGTTGTTGTTGGCGGCGGCGGCGGCGACGTCAACGATGATAATGATGTCGATAACAATCTCTACATCTTCAATAAAGATTTCACATAGATCATTTATGAAATCGTGACATGCACACCTGATAGACTATATCATTATCTTCGCACTTAATTTAATAATTTATCCTATTTTCGTGAAAAACGATGACACACCTGATGGCTTTTTTCCGCTAAATAAATTACCATAACGTTTTCCCTGGCAAGAGATACATCTTCCTATTAAAAATAGATTTCCATGTTTACGACAAAGCATATAATAACGTTTCGTGGATTAATGTAATGGACCATTAATTAAGACAGGTGCTCTCGGTGCAGGCTTTCTTTATATCTTATTGTCAATTGGCTACATGAGCAATATGTCGCAGGTGAAACTCGCGCCAGATCTAACTTAAACACTGACTGACTGATTTACTATATATATATATATATATATATATATATATATATATATATATATATACACCACATCATTGACTTACTGACTCATTGACTAACCGGCTGACTTACCCCTTATAACACATATACAGACACGAAGTGAAAATTGCCAAAGGCTGCCCAATTATCGCCTTGCTTATCTCATATCACCTTTAATATTTCTTTAAAAAAATGGAAAGCAGCTTCAATGTTATTTATCCAATGAAGATTAATGGCGAGATATTAGCAACAAGAGGGAGTTGTCTGTATTAATCACTAAACAACATCACATAACTCAAGATGAGTCGGAAGAATTTAAATTGCAATCGATGATCTTATCATTCTCAATTATCACTAATTTAAGGCCGTCGAAATTACACATCGGTCAATGTTGTTAGAACAGTGAGTGACAGGTAGGGGAAGACATGAACACAGAAAGATGGGGGGGGAGAGAGAGAGGGGGGAAGCTAGTGATTGATAGATAGATAGATAGATAAACATATAGATAGAGAGTCATACTGAACAATCGGAGACAGTCATCATCATCATCATCAACATCATCACCATCATCATCACCACTAACAGCAACATCATCATTCAATGGTACCTTTCACGGTGTTGTTGTTCTGGACGAGCTGGCTTCGTCTCAAGATTTTATCATAATCTCTGTCGAGTACGGCTTAACCACCCCTCCCCACCACCCCCACCCCAACGTCCCCCACTAGTGTTACATGTATTGTGGTTATATTCCAGTACGGTCATCATCAGTTAGTGGTACACTGGGACTTTAGTAAAAGTGTTCATCTTGGTTCGTCTCTGAGTTAAGTTCGATGAGTGTACCGATTGACCTGGGACGTGTCAACATTAAGTGCACCCACGCATACACGAATACACAACAGCCGCGTACACTGGAACATGGTTCGGGACAACTGACCGAATTGTTGAGGGGACGGTTCCAGTAGCCGACTATAACGGCATACACAAAGTAGAACTTTTGGTCACATTTTAATCGAAGTGATTACAAAATGAGGTCACATCTCTCGTGTTAATAGGCCATTGATAAAATCACAAAGGATTTTTGTTTCATGTCACACACACACACACACACACACACACACAGGCACGCACGCACGCACGCACACACACACACACACACGCACGCACGCATACACACGTACATATATAGATACAACGACGAATAAGTTAAAAAGGTAAAGAGTGAGTGAGTTAGTCAAAGAGCATTATGCCAGTCAGTCAGTTAGTTGGTCCGTGAGTTGGCAAGTCAGTTCGAATACTAGCCAAACAGCTAGCTGATAAGTGAACGAATTAGTCAGCCAGTCTGTCACTCAGTATGTATCGCAGGCAGTGCAGACCAGGACGACCAAGAAATGCTTACAGATATCCATGAGTATCTCTGGATGGTATTTATATAAATGTCAACCCCCCCCCCCCCATCCCCCCGGGCTGACGGGTCAGATATCAACAGAAAGCTGTTCTTCGCGTTGTTGCTCTCAATGAGATTGTGAGGAGAATGTTTTTTTTGTGTGTCGTGGCCAGCTCCCGGAGACCATCGAGTGCTACTTCAAGCAGAGCATATCGGGATCGGTGAGAGAGCCTACAGCAGAATGGCATACATCCTTAAGCATGTCGTCCTTCACCACTACCGGCCAACGCTCGTCGGCCTCTCCACATCCAAGGACGGCCATTTTTCAGTTAAAGCCGAGATCAAGGGCCACAAGATGTGATACTCATGACCAAATGCCCGCCCGCCCGCTCGCCCACCTCTCAGTCTCACCAAGGTCCAATCCCCCCCTGCCTTCGGTCTATCCCTTCGTCGCCCAACGCGGACTTGAAAAGAAAGTAGTCAGCCTCAAGTCCCATGACAGATGCCACGATCGATGGCTGGCCATGTAGTAAGCCAACGATCAATGTATGCCATGTTTAGTCTCGGTGGATCCAGATAAATAGACAGCGAGATTCGGCCGACAGTATCCGGATATAATCCTGGCATTGTTCGCAAATTAAGAAAGCGGCACGTTTTCCATCCAGATCCATGTATCATCGTCTCCAGTCCCGACGCCGCATGTTCCCATCTCGGCCCTTAACCGGCTCTCCTCCGTCCGGAAGCTGTCACGATCCCGACGGCGGGGGCAGCACCTCCTGGTGACGTCCGATCTGGGGATGTTTCCCAGACTTCCCCTCACGGTTTGCCGTATCCCAAGCAGCTCGGCCGAATGGCCCAGGGCGGCCATATCTCGCCACCTCCTCTGAGACAGCCATTTCGAGTAGATTATATTCGTGGCACAGCAACGTGGATGACGTCTGGGCAGGCATTATGGGCGTTTCCGGGCAGCCCCCCCCGGCCGCCATCACTCGGACGAAGGCCGTTTCATTTGTTACCGCGGATCGGAGATTATCTAGGCTCTTTCCGGCCCGCTCACAAATTGTATCAGCACCCGAACACAACCGATACGAGTCGTCATCTTCTCTGACGTCATCAATTGCATAAAGGCCGCCAGTCAGTCGACTTGGCCTGTCGGGAGTCGACGCCGGGCGACCAACCGGAACTCGAACAAACACTTCCGGCGACCATCTTGGCATTTTCTTTCGACGTCGCGCTATCAAAGGATGACGTAACGGCTGCTGGCGGGTTACCCTTTCATGTAGCGACCTCTGGCTTGTGGCGGGACATGCGACATTCTGACCACAAAAGATATCCGTCGAGTACCTCCCAAGTGTCTTCCGCTAGTCAACGGTTATTTTATGACGAGATATGGTGGTGATGTTATAGCTTCTAGGCGACAGTAGGGTTTTTCTTAGATCTCTGGACACTAGTTTGACCCATCTTCACGCCAGGTCGGTGTCTTCATTCGGCCATCGCAAACATTTAACTATTGTTAAAGCGGGCTTAAACTTGTTTTGTTTTGATTCTATCTATGGCACGATACGGACATCGATAATAGGAGAACATCGATTTAAGTATTTACACGTACGGACACACGCGTACCCTAGCTCTCTTTCTAGCCCCCCTATCTATCTCTTGATTTTTTTATTGTTGATAGTGTTAGCGTTGTTATCGTTGTTGTTGTTGTTGTTGTTGTTATTGTTGTTGTTGTTGTTGTTTTAAGTGAACCCGCCAATTAATCCGAATCATCACCAGGAAATCACAGGTCGGGGGGGGATTACTATGGCGTGTACTTCCAACGTGTTTTCCTGTCATTTCCCATGAGCTGAATTCTGCTGATATTAAGTGAGATGTCCTGTCATTCTCAGGACATCCAAGGCCATCCGATACAATAGTGAATGTCCGGCTCCCAATGGGCTGGAGGCCAAATCCCGACACCGACTGACACACAATGGTCTCTCCAAATTTGGGAATTGTTTACTTCTCGTCAAGAAGGTAAAATATTATTGTGGCGATGTTTACTCTCGTCGTAACGGGAAAGGATAACTTTAATAAATGATAAGTGTTTTTTTTCTTCCGTGCCGTTCCTGCTTCCCTTTGACTGTCTATCTATCTATCTATCTATCTATCTATCTATCTATCTATCTATCTATCCATCTATCTATCTATCTATCTATCTATCTATCTTTCCATTTGTATGTCTTTCTATGTCTTTGTCTGTCTGTATATCTCCCTTTTGTATCTGTTAAGTCTTTTCTCTCTCCTTAGAGTTTACATGTGTGTGTGTGTATGTGTGTATACGTTCTTGCATGGGTGTATATACACATATATTTGAGTGGTTGCGTGCCTGCTTTCGTTCTTGAATATAGCTTCACAGTTCTCTTGGCTCGTTTGTGTATCACGAACGAGCTTTCGATCTAAACGCGTGATCGACATACAAGCCATACGATCAACAGAAGCCAATGATAAATGATAGCCACTTACCCGAGGCTGGTGTCTCTGTATACAGAATTAATATCGGTCAACGCTTTATCACGACCACAACCATTGATATTAACACAACAAGCTGTGGTCAAGGCGGCTGTCAATTCGCAATGAGGCCGGGTCATAGCGATGTCAGCAGCCACGTGTTTATCCATACGACAAAGGGAGAATGATTTTAACGACATTTTCCCCGTCATAACCGTTCCGGACACGCCGCGCAGCTCCGTGCCGGTTCTGGATTTAGAAATGTCCCGCTGTGTCCCGCTGCATGTTGTATTAGCTTATTAAAAGGGGGATTTCAACTGTACTCACTCAGTCAGTCACTCACTCACTAATTACTCTGCTCCCGAGTACCACAACGTCTACGCAGCGCGTACAAAGAGAGTACCCCGAGTAAATCAGGAAGCCATTCTAGTCGCCACGATCGACGTTAGATGTTTTATAGCAGCGCGAAATAAGCTTTGGGAGAAGACAGTGGGCTACTTGAGACCACTAGAAAAGGCCAGTGAACGAGTCCCCGACTGCCTATAGACCGTGTTATGATGGCGTACACTCGTTATGTGTTCACTTCTCACGTACTTAGTCCAGCCCAGAGGCGGAACCATAAAGCTGGAGGCTTCGGGAGAATATCCTAAATATGGATAGATGGCGTTCTATGTCACTCTACCATCGATCTTATCCCGATGGGCTGATCCTATCTGGTACACAACATATGGTACACGACTGGTACTGGTGGTATGATTGGCATGGCTGATGCTATTGATATAGTGGTTTTATCTGGTATCCCGCTTTTATTGTTTTGGTTAGTAGAGGTGGTGTGATTGGTTTGGTTGGTGATGCTTGTATGATTGGTTGGGGTGGTATTGTTTACATGAATAGTTTGACTAGTACTGTTGGTATGATTAGTTTGGCTGGTACTATTGGTTTGATTGGTTTGGCTTGTATTGTTGGTATGATTGGTTTTGCTGGTATTGTTGGTATTATTGGTTTGGCTGCCACTGTTGGTATGATTGGTTTGGATGGTATTGTTGGTATGATTGGTTTAACTGGTATTGTTAGTATGATTGGTTTGGCTGATACTGTTGGTATGATTGGTTTGATTGGTACAGTTGGTATGATTCGTTTGGCTGGTACTGTTGGTATGATTGGTTTGGCTGGTATTGTTGGTATGATTGGTTTGGCTGGTACTGTTGATATGATAGGTTTGGCTGGTACTGTTGGTATTCTTGGATTGACTAGCGTATGACTAGTTTAATTATATTGTCTTATATGGATCTGACGACTATATTCACAAATAAGGATCATATTACTAGTCGGATCATGTAACTTGTATGACTAGTATAACTGTATGCCTAGTCAGAGTGGTATGACTTTTATCATCTAGAATTACTGGTATATCTGGTATATGTACATGTGGTCGGCTTGGCTGGTGTGGTTCGCGAGGTCGATGTTCCTGATGTGGTTAGTGTTACTCGTGTGGTTTATGTGGCTGGAGTGGTTTGTGTGGCTGGTGTAGTGGATATAGGTGGTCTGGCTCGTGTGGCAAGTGTTGCTGGTGCGGTCGGGGTGGCTGATGTGGCTTGTACGGTCGGTGTTACTAACGCGGCTGGAGTGGTCGGTGTGACTGGAGTGTGGAGTGGCTGGAGAGTGGTGGAGTGGTTTGAGTAGTCGGTGTCGCTAACAGAGGATTAATTCAGGATATTGAACAAATCTATTGATGACATGAAAGTAAACGATATAACAGAGACATCGAAATCTATTAGTTAGAGATGTTAATTGGGTGGAGTTGGTGTTACTGAGGACGTTATCAATTGTCACACACACACACACACACACACACACACACACACACACACACACACACACACACACACACACACACACGCACACACACCACACACACACACACACACGCGCGCACACACTCCGAGTGTACTGGCCAGTAACCTGACAGTGGACGTAAGGAACATTAATTGTACTTGGCATGGGTCTTGGTGCGGCATAAATAATAGACGAGTCAGTTATTATGTAGAACGTCTTAATGAAGTGCTAACAAAGATTGATGATCATTTGTATTCAGGTACTTTGTGAGGTGAATCAGGAACACCGCCGACGGCCGGCTCACATAGAACATGACATTCTTAGCTAATATACTCTCACATATTGTGATATTTAATTACTGTAGCCAACACGTACAACGCCTCTGTGTGTGTGTAGGGTGGGGTGGGGTGGGTATGTATGTATGCGACTAATTTATAATATCAAACTAAGATTACATCTGGACGATTCATCTCACGGAACAACTAATTTGTCTGTTTCTAATTAAAACGTGTATCTCACTCACTCACTCACTCACTCACTCACTCACTCACTCACTCACTCACTCACTCACTCACTCACTCACTCACTCACTCACTCACTCACTCACTCACTCACCACTCACTCACTCACTCACCACCACCACCACCACTCACTCACTCACTCACTCACTCACTCACTCACTCACTCACTCACTCACTCACTCACTCACTCTCACCCACCACACACCCACAGACCCACCCACCCCCTCACTCACTCACTCATTCACTCACTGATGCATGGATGCACGCACGGACCCGCACTCACTCTCACGGGCGCCCACAAACAAACACACACACACAAATCGACCTTTCTGCGATAATGGAACACATTATTTACCTGCATTGTTGAAAACTAGAATTAGATAGAGAACACCAAAGTAGCTATTTACCTGATGATTTAAGGCTGAAATTACAAATTAGTCACTTAGACACTTTCTCTACGAATGAGTTTACTTTAGCCAGAGATATTTCTTAACGATTGTAATTTAATTTTTGTTGTTAAAATTGCGGCGGAAGTATGCTCCTCGGTTGCCGGTCCGGAACAATTTGTATATGGTGAGTGGGATAGCTATTTGCCCACTTCTATGGCTTCATGGATTAGAAGGTACGACTCTTTACACATGGTCATGTTGTGCGGGAAATCAGGGGTTCGAACCCGGGCCGTGCCGCTACAGTAGAAGGAGTTTTCATCCAACCAGGCAACAGGCAAGTTTTTCTCCGCCGAATATGCCATCTAGCGTGAATTGTAAATATATTTAAAATTAGTTCATCTGGTGAAGAGTTAAATTACAGATCACATGCGTCTCCCTCCTTTTAAATAACTGCCACTTCGGTCACTTTTATTAGTATTACTATTATTATTATATCAACATTCTCGAATAATTTTTTTTAATAAAGAACCCTCCTTGTTGATGTAAAGGACAGGACTTTGGTTACAAACGTAAGGCGTTGATTACACAATCCTTAATATTAATTACATAGGTTAGAATTAAAAATAACAAAACATTATAATCAACCAACGCTAATCCGGGACTATGTATGCCTCGCTGATAAACATTTAAATTGAAGCATTATGCTCACAGCGTGTCACGTTTCTCTACAGGAACCTGGAAAATATCGTCTAACTGTGTATAGAGAGGCACATTGGTGCCTTGTTATATATTGTGTACTATATCGCTCTCATTATCCAGTACTTTAACTGAAACAGAAAAGACGTAATCGGTTGATGATTCATGATAGGGTAATATTTCTATAAATATAATTCTAACCTTTACTAACTGTTTATTGTGATGGCACATTATCAAATTGTAGAAGAAATTCGTTTTAACAAAATGTAATTGTTTTACGGAATTGAACTCGGGATCTTGGGACAGACAGTAGCACCATACTCTCAATGTTGATGATATTCAATGTGGAGTGGAATATTAGCTACGATTGTAGTGCGATAAATAAAAGCATTATCCTCACTCTGTGTCACACTTCTCCACAGGAACTTGGAAAATATTTAATTGATTAAAAATGTTAAATATTAACACACCATGCACGCTTATCATAATAATTGTATTATTTACTTTTAATCATAACACAGTTTAGCATTTAACATACATTTGTGCATAAATGTTTTGGGATATGATTAACCTGGTGTCCTTACCCTATTAAAATTTAATTTGTATTGATATTGTGTGCGTGCGTGCGTGTGTAAATAAATAAACCCATCATAACACAGATGATGACGATAATTGGTGTTTTACGGCCACTTTTGTGCTCATGGTAGGCTAAATGGGCCGAGCGATCCAAAGGTACTGTGATCTGTGATCCAACACGCTACCGCTAGACCACGGAAGCGCCCCGATCATAACACAGACACGTATTCATATATATATATATATATAGGTACTTACACATATAATATCTGTGTATCTCTGCAGACACTAACGTAGATACAAACTCCAGAACAATGGACATCCACAAAGCCATACATTTATGACGTAACACCTGCGGGTATTCAATTTTTAATGGACGCTTCATTTACATTGTTCCAAATATGTCCAAAAGGTTAAGCTATTACTCACAAGGCATTCTGACCTAAAGGATTAGGGACAAAGGAGAACACGAGAGAATAATTCGACAAGAGAACCAGATTAGCCACAATTCCGATAGTTAATGTGCCAGGTGCTGCTAGCACAGCTCCGCTGCCAGAGTGATGCTATGCTCCGAAGGACAATTTTTGTAAATTATCAACAATGTCTGCCGCCGTAGGCCAACTTCTGGTTATGGACCGCCGGCACGAGGAGAATGTCCTGGCCTGATGGTGGAACATCAGGGATATCACTGACGTGATGCACGAGCAAAAAAAGCCACCGCTCTCGTTTGCTGAGTAAAAATAGAACGTGAAACTGATCAGCAAATATCATAGCACGTTTTGGTACATTGCATTAAAACGCACACACGCATATTCACGCACGCGCGGGCGCCAGCACACACACACAGGTTAGATAATACAGTTCATGCTTTCCTGGGAAATTATCGAAAACATAATAATATGTGAGTCCTCGGATCGTGTAACTGTGTATAGAGGCACATTGGTGCCTTGTTATATATTGTGTACTATATCGCTCTCATTATCCAGTATGTTAACTGAAACAGAAAAGACGTAATCTGCTGATGAACTGATAAAGTAATATTTTTATAAATATAATTCTAACCTTTACTAAATGTAAATTGTAAAAGAAACTTGTTTTAGCCAAATGTAATTGTTCTATGGAATTGAACTCGAGACCTTGACACAAACAGCAGCACGATACTCTGGATGTCGATGATAATTAGAGTCTGGAGTGTAAGGTTAGCTGCAATTTTATTGCGATAAATAATATGGCGTGTTAAAATAGATGCGGGATATGTCAGTGATAGGTGTCCATATACTTGGTTCAATCCGGATAGCATTGCTCCGTAATCTGATCAAAGCCTCCAATTATATAACGCGTAGCAACACCGTGCGAGCAGCCGACAGCTTGTCATGTCGTCAGGTTTGGGATCCGTGTAAGAGACGCGATCCAGAAAGGACAACGTCCTATTTACAATGATTGCCAGTCTGAGAATGGTGCCCATTCAAGGGCAGGCTAAGGCTTACCGTAACGTAAACATGATATCTGGGGAATAGCATGTACATAAACACGATAACGCGCCATCAAAATAGTTGTTTGGCCCGTTGTCACCAACGAATGGCTAGACCTTTGTAGAGCCTCGTGTGTCCGTTACCTTCGCCTCCGTCCAAAGAGTAGCAATTTCGAGCGGCGATCTGCACGTGGCGTTTTATTGAAGGCTGTCAGAATTTGTTATTAAACACAAACATCAGCCGCATATCTCTCTATTGACATCCTATCGCGTTTGTTCGAGTCCATCAGACGCGGACATGTTGATAACTAACGCCGTGCCCGGGTTAAAAAGCAATTTTCGCCCAGCTTTCAATCGGCCATAATGAAATGTGGCCAGGCCGATTGTACGAATAATTAGAATGACGGCTAAAAATGCGGCCGAACTAATTAGCATTACTCGAAGCCGATTCATCGAGGGACCCAATATCAATTATTCGCTAATAAAATTATTCGCGATTGGGGAAATGAAAATTGCGATTGCGTAAGCGTTTAGAAATAACCAGATAGCAATCGGGCGCGCTGTGGTTTGTGGGAGACAGCTGCAAGTGAAAAGGTGGTTTGGGTTAGCTATGAATGGAAGCGGAGACGGGAGTCCTTCGTTTGGCTTATGTTAACGCATAGAACGTGCGTCAACAATAAAGGAAAGTCCAGGTGACTCGGACGACAGCTGGTCGGAATACGCGCATGAAAAGTGCCAAATGTCACAGAGTTACTTTCAATTGATTCTCGACTCGCGCCATCCAGGAGCGTAAACGAAAGGCCAACACAAACTACCGGCGGCAGCCCCTCGAACTGGGTGGCATTCGATGCTTGAAATAACAAACAGCCAGGGGAAAAATAGACCCATCTAATAAGCTTATTGTATCTGGACGGCGGTCGGACATGAAACGTGTAGCTAGTCAATAAGAAGTGTTTGGCCAGACTGTATAGTTTTCCAGATATCGACTCGGTTAGTTGTCGCCCGATTGACATAAGTCTGTTTTTGTGGATAAGCGCCAAGTGTTTGACCAATCGGGCGCCGTCTAAACACAACGCGCCGCATCATTCTCGATCGCTTGATATAAAGCCGGCTTTGGCGAGATTTCGCTGCCACGGTTGTCGGCGAGGGGGCGCGCGTACGTCCGTGTGAGCTACGTCATTTGGCCGATAACGAATGGTCAGTTGCGACGCCGATAAAAGAAATAAAAGCGATAATATGTCAGTAAAACTGTAAAAAGAAACCGAAACGAATAGCACGAGCGAATTGTAAATAAATAAACAAATAATATAAGGAAATTTGATTGGAAAAAAGTAGCACGCACGCACGCACGCACGCACGCACGCACGCACGCACGCACGCACGCACGCACGCACGCACGCACGCGCTCGCACACACACAATAATCATCATTATCATCGTCACGAAGGTGCAGGGCGAGTGATCTTCCACTAATAATAATTCACAAAATGTCACAAAATACGACAAGATGAGAGCGAATCGAAGTAGCCATAAAACTCAGGTAGTGCTTCGTGAGGGAGATAATGGAACTCGCTGTCATTTCTTTCTCTTTCTACAAACAATCGGATACAATTACAGGTAAAATGGTGAAAAATCAGAGATGGCTAAATACCATAAAACATCGGGAAGGTCTTGGAGAAGGACAAAATGAAGTCCGTCGTAGCTTCGGGTTACACCAGCGGCATCGATCCATGGGCGCCGACGCGCGCACACGTACACGCATACACCCGCACGGCCACGTACAGCAGAGGGTCTAACATTCCGTAACTATTAGGACCGGGTTACCGAGAGAGTTACAACTTAATAGATCAATGGTTGGGTTACGATTACAGGTATTTCGTTACAACGGCTGGCCATTAATAGCGACGTTAGTCTGGTACGGGGAGATCAATGAGACTGTCAGTGAGGAGTCTCCTGTCTTGTCTCATTTGGTAGCTCGCCCATCAATGATTATGTCGTTCTCCGACTCACTCCATTGCCCCCCCCCCCACTTGGTGCGGTGCTAAGCTTTTAGCCTACCAATGGACGTTCAAAAGCCGAACGTTATACTTCGAGCGCGAGACGACGTCAAAAGAAAGGCGTAACAGGAGCTTCTTGCTTTCACCATCATCATCATCATCATCAGCAGCAGCAGCAGCGGCATCATCATCATCATCATTATCATCATCATCATTATCACCACGGCCAGGGTATCACGAGGACTTCCGCTAGAGTTATGACCGCGGCACTCGATGTGCCCATGATTTCTTTATAAATAAGAAGGCGGAGACTGGCTAAATAGTGACAATAAGGGAGAGACATCCGACAGATACCGCAATTAAACTGACTGTATCTAGATACCGACCTAAATAGGAACAAATGTTTACGTTTTGTTACACGTTGACAACGTCATAGCGTTATCTAAGTTTTATTTTTAACGTTGTCGTTAATAAGTTGCCATTAATAAGTTGCCATTAATAAGTTGTCATTAATAAGTTGTCATTAATAAGTTGTCATTAATAAGTTGTCATTAATAAGTTGTCATTAATAAGTTGTCATTAATAAGTTGTCATTAATAAGTTGTCATTAATAAGTTGCCATTAATAAGGTGTCATTAATAAGTTGTCATTAATAAGTTTCAAGTTTACATTTCACTCGACGAAGCAACTAATTACTAATTATGTTCTAAATTAGTTAAGGTAATCGGTATAACGTAATGCAGTTGAGTAAGAAGGTACAAATACAGTTATATAATTATAATGACTTGTTTACTTTCTTCCAGAAATCAAGACCTATTGCCAATGGGAATACTTCAGTGCCGCTTGCGCGCCCGATCACGTGATACTGATGGAAAACGCCGTCTATGGGAGAATGCAGATAGGACGGTGTGTGAAGAGGAACTACGGACATCTGGGCTGTTCTTTGGATGTCCTTCAGTACATGGACTCGGAGTGCTCAGGAAAAAGACAATGCGAATTCAAAATTTACGATTCGCGTCTCCGGCCGATGTCCCCGTGCCCCGAGGACATGGCGTCGTATTTGGAGGCCAGCTACAAATGCCTTAAAGGTAATATTTACAATTAGTACGTAGCCGCTAGGCGACTAATTACCAGGCCACTTCGAGAAGACGAAGGAGAGCAAATGGCGCAAATTTAATTTGCATACTGAATATAGTTGCTCACATTAAATCGGATCGTTAGTACCCTCGAAAAGCTTAACGCTCTCATCCGGCAGGAAAACGAATTTATGCAATGTCGTTTTGGAAAAAAAACCTTAAGATAAACTGGAAATGATGTAAATACAAAAAAAACTTCTATCGTCTTTTATCAAAACCTGTATAGAACGGAACTCTTTCAAAGTTAATTTAGCACTTGCACCTTTGCCCTGATTATGCAATTTGGCTTCGATAAGGAAATGCTTTGGTGAGGGAGGCGACGATGCCTTTGGATGGTGATGTTTGGGAGCGAGCCAGTTACGTCTAATATGGATGAGGCTCGTTGTCTTACTCGACAACAAAGCCCTATTACTCAGCCTCGGCGCTAAACCCAATTTAGTACGTTCTTAATAAGGTGTGTATATTATGAGTGGGCAGGTGATAGGAGACAATCTGCACACCGAGGTTCCTCACTATGGTGCCCGTTAATAAAACAACGACACCAATACACCGCCATAACGACCTAGGCTTGGTTAAGGCCAATCAACACTTCAATTCCACCGACGATGTTATATTGGTTAATGTGGGTGTTTGCTTTCTTCCCTATATATATATATATATATATATATATATATATATATATATATTGTGTGTGTGCGTGTGCGTACGTGTATATATATATATATATAAATATATATATATGTGTGTGCCGCTCATAATATATAATAATGATAGATAATATGGATCATACACACACACACACACACATATATATATATATATATATATATATATATATATATATATATATATATATATATATATATGTGTGTGTGTGTGTGTCCGTACGTATATATATATATATATATATATATATATATATATATATGTGTGTGTGTGTGTGTGTGTGTGTGTGTCGTGTGCGTGTGTGTGTGCGTGTGTGTGTGCGTGTGTGTAAGAGACACACACACACACAGGGAGAGAGAGAGAGAGAGAGAGAGAGAGACAATGTATGTTTATGCCTGCGTTTGAGTATTACGGTGTCTATAACTTTGTTCATCTGTCTTGTCTTCATATTACATCAGCACACGATGTCGTTTTACACCGACATTGTTCATCAGGCTATCCACTATCATATAGTCGTCTGGCTCTATATCGCCAGCACACCACCCCCCACCCAACCCCCTTGATCACGACCCTCTCCATAAAAACCACCTTCCACGTAAATCAATGTTCTCAAGTATTCATATTGACACGACACGTTGAGCTCTCGTCAACCTTTTCAATGCTCGGTCTAAGTTAGATATTTCAACACTTGCCGCCATAAAACAGCGCTGATGTATTTATACCGCAGCTGGTCTCTTTAATAAAGGAAACGAGAAGACAGCTGTATTTTATACGACGTTAAATAAATTCGGCGTCAATCGGTCATACCATCGTCAATGTCAAAGGCACTTAGTTCGTTATAAATAAGAATTAAGCTTATTTATTTATTTGTTTGTTTGTTTGTTGTTGCCACTTCTGTATAATATGATACACATCATCTGACGTCACATTTATTTTGGTAGTTTTACTCTAAGTCCGATCTTCTTCCTACCAATAAAACATTGTAGTGATAACTCGGCGTTTACTTTTTTCACAAAATTGGGATTTTCGACAATTCCCATACTTTCATGTAAGAATCCCATCGGCACACATTAATACCTTCGGCGAGCTGGATAATCAGGCATGATTTTGGAGCAGAGGTAATCTTTTTTCCCACTCGTTTTATGCCATTTATTATGTTTTTCTTATAAAGAAGACACTTTCTGGTTCAGCAAGCTTGCCTGGCTTGGAGATCTTCTTCCGGTGGAAGAAATGCGACGTTAGTCACGGAACGAGGTTTTGAAATGTAATGGTTACGGTTCATTTCCGCAGCTTCGTGTTTAATTACACTTTTGTTGTTGGTTCTGGGGTCATCTTCTTTTCGTTAGATAATGCCTTTTAACTATCATTTTCCCATGAAGAGAACGGGAAGTAAACCATTAAAATCATCAGCATAATACAGCCACAGAAAAATAAGGCGAACAAATTGAAATATTCTTTCGCAGTCTTTTAATTGAAAGCTTCGGATTTAGGTACTGAAACCTGCGTCAAGAACTTCGCAAACAAACATATTTTTACTTGAATTAATCCTGGTAGTTCTGAATCATTAAGAATGTTTCCAGACTTCTAGATTAAAAACAACCACATCAAACTTCATTGTACTAAGATAAATTTTATAGAGCATTTATGACTTTTGAAAATGTTGGTTACAGTCAGGTAGACGCAATTTAAGATAAGTTTATAATCTGACCAGAGCTAATTGAACTACTGGCATAGATTAATAAGTCAGGCTGATAATATAAGCAGATTACAAATTAGTTTAATTCGTGCCGTATCCGTTTTATACCCGAGGTAAATTCTTCAATAAATACAAAATTATACAAATGAACATCACCGGTCTACTAAGAACCTCCCCCCCCGAAATAATTTGCTTACAACATGCCAGTATTAGATACTGCATGAATTTGTTTTGTTTCAGTGTTTTCTCTTAGACTAAAGTGGCTGCGAACCCAGATACATAGATGATAAACTTCAATTGAAAATTTATTTTGTTATTTTACGACGGGATATAAACGTAGAACAAATCCATTGTACGATTATTAGACCTGGCGAATGTTATTTCCACAAGAACAAGGATTCGTGTAATTCATCCCTTGCCCAGGTTTAGAACAACGTTCCTCTTAGCTCAACAACGTGTTGTTCTCTAATAGATATTATTTTATAATAACTTCATCAGTTTTGTATGATAGTTGAGTTAGTAGATGCTGGAAATATTCGTCTCTCTGAAGGTGTAAAAATAGCTAAATCGATCCGAATTACCCGATAATACACCTGCAATATGATTATCTTCAATCTTCTAGCCCACACCTGCTCGCTAAAACTGATACAAAGTTCTTATGTTTGATTGGTTTATGACACTGTACCAATCTATAATTATCTATTACACTTAGGTACACCTGTTTCGAAATAAACAAACAAATAAACAAACACACACGCGCGCGCGCGCGCGTGAACACACACATATAATTATATATATCAGATTATATACAATATACTATACTAATAGTGTATATAAACATAAAAGACAATTATTGCTCTTTATACTGTGTAATAATGCTCTAACTCACATTTGAAAACTTATAAATGGCCTCTAAAATTATCACTTTTTTAAGGTAATACATTTCTCTCACCATTTGAAAAGCATGCACTCTTACTCTGAAGACTATCACAATACAAATATTGAGAAAAAATGGCAGCTGCAATCAGATGGCTATTTAGCAATACATCACCGTTCCATTACGCACTAAGTCAAGGTACAAGATTAAATTTTGAGGAAAAACACCATCAGAGAAAAGGAGTTAAACAAATTGAAACATATTTTTTAATATTCGCAATCGTATGACAAAATTTTCAAATCTTGGTACATCACTGGTAACTGCGTAGAAAGATGCATCGTACACTTCGTTAAAAGCCACCTTTTATGGCACATTAAATATCGCAGTTTTGAACTTAGAATTTTTGCCAATTTTTAATAATTTGTATTAATCTTTTTTATGTGGCGTTGTTGTGGAATGTTTAAACTAGTCTACTAGTTTCTTATTATTTTATTTTGATAGAAAGTATTAAATTAGATAAAAAAGCGACTAATTTGTCACCGCCAGGTGAATGGTAATAAATGACTCACTGGGTAATAAAAATACCTAGGTCCAAAAACTTCATTTTATAAGAATATTCATAATATAGATTTATACTGAATGTAGCTAGCTGCTTACCTGGAAATCAGATATGTTTTTATTAAATGGCACAGTTAATAGTTAGAATCCATCCATTATTTCCATAGTATAATATCATAAATATTTCCTTAGATGATTATTGTCGCGACTTTAGCCCCATCATTTGGACTTATGTCTTGTTGCTACTTCATCAAGGCCTCTAGAGGAGAATGCCATTTATCGCTATCTATTGGTGATACATAATCCATAAATATCTTGTTTAATCGAGTCATCATTCTATAGCGGGCTCAACTATCACCGAAGTCTTGTTGAATTCGAACCCGGTGACCTTTTCCAATCCAGTTTCCCACATCAGCCATTGAACGATCCTGACTAGAAACTAATAGAACCCCGTAACGCTATCTCTCTTTCAGTGACCACAGCCCAGAGGGCGCAATGTGAGGTGCTCAAATACCTGAAGGTGACCGAGCCTTCCGGATATCTGGCCAGTCTAGAGGCCGAAGAACACAGTTACGGCACAGCCACCTGTCCGTGGATCCTGACGGCAGCTCAGGGTCAAACGATCACGATCCGAATGATGAAGTTCACGAGAACGACCGAGAGGATGAAGCAGGGATCCTGTTACGAGCTGGCCGTTATATCGGAAGGATCACAGAGTAGACGAGTGACGACCTGTGATGGAGAGAAACGGGGCATGATCCTGTACGAGTCTAAAGGTGAAGAGGTCAAAATACAGATGGTCGGCGCCGCCACTTTGTCAACATTGGGAAAGTTTATTTTCAGTTATCGAGGTAAGAGTATTTCAGCTATCAACGCAAATGGTGTTTCTGTCATCAAAGTAATACTGTTTCAGCAATTAAAGGCAATGCTATTTCTGCCATCAAGGTAGGACTACTTCAGCGATCAAAGGTAAGACTATTTCTGTCATCAAGGTAAGACTGCTTCAGCGATCAAAGTAAATGCTATTTCTGGCATCAAGGTAGGATTGTTTCAGCGATTAAAGACAATGCTATTTTTGCCATCAAGGTAAGACTGTTTCAGCGATCAAAGTAAAGGCTATTTCTGTCGTCAAGGTAAGACTGTTTCAGCGATGAAAGCAAGTCTATTTATGTCATCAAGATATGACTATTATAGCAATCAAAGGCAAGACAGTTTCAACGATCAAAGGCAAGGCTATTTCTGCCAGCAAGATAAGACCTGTTTTAGTGATATAAGGCGATGCTATTTCTGTTACCAAGATAAGACTATTTCAGTGACATAAGGTATTGCCATGTTTTTTAGCCTTCGAGATAAAGGTATTTCAGCAGTAAAAATGCCATTAGACGTAAATATTTGTTGTTATAACCGTATTGTGAAGTACTAAACTAGCAAAGACGTCAATATAAATATTATTTTCATTACCAAATTTGTAGTTCTTTATTAAAATATGAAATATTTCACTATTTCAATACGGAAGATGAACGTGCAGAGCTATCTAGCTAACTAAGATATTGATAATCGATCATCACCATCATCAGTCTTACCTAATGATGATGATGATGATGATTAAAAGGACGACGACTATAACAACAACAACAACAACAACAACAACAACAACAACAACAACGATGACGCCAATTATATTAATTTTATTATATGCCCTACACGGTGTAAAGCTTCAATCTTCCCGTTTTTGTTATTATTCAAGTCAAAGGCTGCGCGGATATCAAAGCACCAGCTAACGCTACGTGGAGGAGAGACGGCCAGAAGCTGACAGTACGCTGCAACAATACTGATAGGACTTGGTACCTGGTCTGTAAGGACAACCAATGGCACGGAGACCTCGGAAACTGTTCTCACGGTAATGAACAGCCTCCAATACATCACTGAAAGGCGATGTTTTCTTTTGCTTTCGGGCTGATGTATTTTACCCCGAACTTCCGTACGCCTAAAGCCGGCGTAGTTAATCTCTGTCCATGTACAAGGACGAGTGGGAGCGGTTGTTAGTAAATTGGCGAAAACTAGCTTCTAAACAACGAAATAATGGAGCATTAATCTTTTTGTAAGATACCGATTACGTTGAGTAGAAAACGTGCCCCAAAAAGATGTTTAGAAGACGAATATGGAATCAATCAATCATATATATATATATATATATATATATATATATATATATATATATATATATGTGTGTGTGTGTGTGTGTATGTTGTGTGTGTGTATGTGTGTGTGTGTGTGTGTGTGTTGTGTGTGTGTGTGTGTGTGTGTGTGTGTGTGTGGTAACAGTTTAAAACACCTTCAGATATAGACCCTATATATTACATTTTGTTCGGAATATTACATTATTGGTAAGGATCTTGAGGTGCTGGGTTAGAAACCAACTCACCTCTATGTTTGTGGGATTAGTTTCCCCAAATAGATGCTCTGGCCGTATGTCTGACTTATTACCAGTACTAAGACTAAACAACTCAACATGTTATTAGTATATTATACTTTTGTCAAAATCTCCGTTTAATCGCATCAACTTGGGTGGCGTCATAATCGAACACTGATAGCGACTATATATGATCGCTATTATCGTATTTTTATATAATTTAATATACACCATCGGCAATCAGAGATAAAGAGACAAACGTTTAATAAGTTGAAAAATTATTTCTAACAAATGATAAACTGTATATAGTTCTGTGAGATGGATCCTTAATTATTGTAGGTTCTGACCGTTTGTTTGTGATATCTGATTGTGTTACCCGTCCAGTTGTCCCCCTTCATTTGTGTTCCGTATTTATGTGGCCTATCGGCGACCTTGAGCGGCAAAAGCGATATTTTCTGCGTTCTGAGACTAATCACGTTGTCTTATTTCCATGGTAGCCATGACAATAAACGTCGGATGTTGTTGACAGTAATGCTAAGGTGAAGGACGTCTAAGCACAAAATTGAAAGGTTGCGCCGTTTCTTCCTATCCAGTTGGTCTTAAGTGTCGCATTCCAGGCACGTGTGTATATACATATTTGTGTGCGTAAGTGTGTGTGTGTGTGTGCGCGTGTGTGTATGTGTATTTGTGCCAAGTTAGAGGAGATGGCAAAAACTTGCTGACAAATGAAGCCATCCTGTCCCGGGTTGCATTGAGGATAACATTTGAAAGACGATATGTTTGCCTGATGTCTTCTAATGGCGGAGAGAGAAATAGGCCGCGAGAAGACATAACACCAAAGAGTCTATTATGATTGAGATCTGACAGCTGAATTGGAGTCCGATAGCACGAGACAACGACGTATAGATTCGGTGATGGTATGAGGTGGTGAGGCGTCAAACCAAACGCTCCACCGTCGCCATCTCGTCAAGTATCACTCCGTCAAGTGCAGCTGGTTTGCGAAGATTTACTGCTCAGTCGGCGGCTTATCCGAGCAGCGACTGGAAATAAAAGCCGGAAGCAGCTTTTCCTGTCCGATCGACGCCCTCCGCTCCACCACCCCCACGTCCGACGGAGACGAACAACCGGGGAAATTAAGCTAATGCTCAGTTATCTGTGGCCGGAGTAGACAGCGAGAGAAAAAACAAAGAGCCGCAAGCGTCATTCATCCCGATGTCTCCCCGGTGGCTTTCTGGTGATCGCGCGCAGTCCCGAATTATGGCGCATTTCCTGGCCACGACCGTGACCCGAGCCGTTCTCTGAGCCTAATGTTTGGTGGCACTTCCGGAGCTCTGCTAGACTGCTATCTATTACTTATCCCGTCTCCTTCCTCGAGTTCGTCCCTCCCTCGGCCAGTCTGCATACGTCTGTCCTTCTGTTGGTTCGTTCGTTCGTTCGGTGGTACAGTGGAACCGGTACCGACGACCACCTGTCTCTTAATGGAGTACCTCTTCTGGAAGCGGACTGAAATCCGATCGCTACAATTAGTTAGCCATCTGCGGCCGCACGAGGAGGATCGGGGTTAAAATATCACTCGTGTTTTAGGTCGATCTGAAATAATCCCGAGAGTGGTCTTTGAAGGAAGGTGTTGTTGTAAGTCGGTTCGTCAGCAACTTCCCATTCGTCCGTCGTAGACAGTAAGTGTTACCTACTCCAGTCAGCAATCCGGCCATAATGAGAACAAACCTCATCCCATCGTTTATGTTTGTGCAGTCTTAATGGAAGGCTGAGTCATAGATAATGATGGGGGTTGTGTCTTAAAACATGCCACAAGCTAATTCATTTCGGCTGATTTGCGGAAGAATCGCGAGTCATCATTAGGAGTACTTCTCTCCGTGTGGGTATCAGCTGGGTCTTAGCAGATGGTGGCTGGGTAAACGTGGGTGGAAAAAAGTGGGTATGCTGGATGAGCGTGGGTTTCCAGTTCGGTGGGTGCGGCTGGGAAACGGTCGAGGCTGGCTTGGATATAGGGTTGGTGGGAGTATAGGCTAGAGGGGTGAGACTTATCCTCGGGGCGAGTGGGGGTTGGCACCAGCCTCCCCCCCTCTTCCGACTCGTTATGGCAATTTCCATAAGAATAGTGTAAAATTAGACGGTCGATGATGAAAAGTTACTCGAAATGCATAATGGATGTGGCAAAGACCGGACTTTATCGATCAGGACAATCTAACCGCCGACAATTTATGAGTAACACAGAGTGCTCGACGCTGTCCCGCTCCGCCCGCTCCCCAAGGAACGCCTTCTAATAATGAAGACGGCCCTAAATAAACAGAATCGAAAATGGCTCCCGTGCGGCCGCCATTATAATGTCTCAGTGAAAAGTCAAACGAACCGATATAACGCCACATTTAATGACGACAACTCGCTGGTTGGTCGCTCGGCCAATAGTAAACGGGAAGATGTCTTTGATGGCCGGTAAATTTGTACAACGTAATTCATTACTCCGCTCTAATGTAATCGGCGAAATCGAAATGAGATATGGGCGGCAGTTTTGTTGGCTTTGTTGGCAGCCATCTTGTCTCCAGGAAGAGCATCCGATGGTGGGAGATGGTTGCGTTTGTTGATCCTGCTGTCTGGTGGCCGCCAGACGGCGCTGGCCTCCTTAAACCAAAACCGATCCATCTCCTCCATGTCTTAATTTGTTTATCATTCTGTCCATCTTTACTCCTATTTTGACGGATCCCCGCCGAGATGCGACGCTGTTATTCCTGATCCGCGATGGTATAAATGGAGCGAAGCACGGCTATTATGGCCTGGAGACACGCGCGGGTGTGTATGAATAGAACCAAACAGACAAACAGACAGACAGACAGACAGACAAAAATAAAGAAAGACAGACAGACAGACAGACAGACAGAAAGACAGACAGACAGACAGACAGACAGACAGACAGACAGACAGACAAACAAACAAACAAACAAACAAACAAAAAGACAAACAGACAAAGAGACAGACAGAAAGAAAGACAAACAGACAGACAGACAGACAGACAAATGACAGACAGACCGATAATGGGACACAGAGAGACAGACAGATATACTATATATATATATATATATATATATATATATATATATATATATATATATATAGAGAGAGAGAGAGAGAGAGAGAGAGGGAGAGCGAAAGAGCAGTAAAAACATTAACAACAGTGTATCCAAGGAAGTCTTTGGCGGCTGACCTCATGACCTCTAAACCATGGGTCTGCCAATTCTATATAATATAATGTAACATTTCGGCTTTTATTTCCGGTCCCCCCCCCACACACGCGCACGCACGCACGCAAGCGCGCACATATACGCGCGCAAGCGCGCGCACACACGCATACACGGCTTTGGTTGCTGACGCTTTCCATATCTAGATAATGGCCTACCCATTCTCCGAGAGTCTATCGGCACTCTACTGTACCATATTAGGGAGGCTGTCGGCGGATCTTTGCCGTCTACTCTAATGGAGTAGCGAGAGTAAAACCACGACACGACGACGACGACACCATTCTGTGAGATACCGGCTCGTTGTCAGCTCTTGATTGATTGAGTGGATGGTTATTGTAATAATCTGTCGCGATCAAACTTGTTCCGATGAATTTTATCGCCAGTCGACGTATTATCATTCATATCATGTACAGATAGTACAGATGTAATAAGAATCTCAATAGATCGCTGGCATTTCGCTGATGAATGGAAGACATGATGAAATATGTCGGTGGGTGGCTCGTCTCTCTCCGCACTCCTGATTAACAGTGAGCCATCCCTCGGGAATGGGGGTGGGATGTTCGGTGTAAAGAAGGCGCGGGGGAGGGGGCTGCAATCTGGGAGGAGCCGCGGGTCCGACGGTCTGTTATATAACAACAGGCTGCGTATGTGCGGCTTTGATAGCCGACGATATATCAAACTCGACCAAATTAATATCAACAGATGATCGATTACGCCTAGATAATGTCTACGTCGTGCGTTAGCACCGGGAGACACTTCCTCGTTGAATCCATGTCCATCGGCAGACGATCTCTAACGCCTCACCGATGAAATGTTAATGCGTTTCGACGTCACTGGGACCCTCGCCGTTCGTCGTTGGCCTACCGAAGGACGCTCCCAGCGAAGATTCCCCCGTATGACGTCATAAATAACATCGACCATGCACAGTATCGACGTCATGACGTGGTCTGTACACGACTTTCTCCGTGTCCAAGTCGGACTCTGCCGATATAAATGAGGTATTGTAAATGGACAAATTGGACGCCGGGGAAATGAGCGCGTTTCCGCCTTTTGCTCTTCGTTTACTTTCTTCTTATCCTTTCGCTACTTCTACTTTCACCTCTTCCCGGGGTTTTCCCCCCTTTTATCGGATCCCCTTTCCATGACGCTGTACCATCGTATGGATGGGCTGACCAGAACACCCCGTCCCCCACGATTCGGCTTGTTTAACGGGTTACGGCTTAGCGACAGACCGTTCAGCTGGTCTCTGTCTCTGCCATAAGCCTAATAACCTTATCCGTACATAAGGGAGCTTTGAACACGGCGACCAGCACCCGCGCCTCCTGGCGAGTGGCATAATACCCCGGCTTATTTTAGTATCACGTGATAGCCGAGCGGGTGCTCTTATCAGCCATCGGGTCGCATCGAGGCAATTATTCTGATGGAATTGTGTGTTTTGAGATTAGATACCATTTTGGACGGTTCGTTATTTCTTCCTCTCTGTCTCACGGCGAGAAGATCGTCGGTTTTTCTCTCATTCGGCGTCAACAATATAGCCCCGACGTCGGCAGATTTTACTTCGAGCGGTAGATGACGGATAAGATCGTCGTCAAATTTCAAAACTGCTGCCGTTACGCGAACGTCGGATGAGGAAGTTGATTGATAAATCGGTCGTCTCTGTTGTGTTTTTTCTCTCGCATTTTGTGTGACGACTCTTAGATCAATTCCAATTAAGCCTTCGGCATGTAATTATGCTGCATGAAATATAATGGTATATCGGGGAGGGCGGTGCTCCGTTTATCTTTTGCGACAAATTGCTACAGCGGTGATATCCTCGGTTCGAATCCACCAACCCCTTATTGATCTTGTGTATATTAACGTATTACTCATACATTAATGTCCATTCGGAAAATTGGATATTTATGCAGTATTCATTCTGTAATTGATCTTTTTACGTTGCAAGCCTATCATATGTTGTAACTCATAAATACGGGAAAGTTCAAGCAAACAAAGAAACAAAAACAATCAACCAACTAAGGAAATACACAAACAAAAATAACCAACCAAACAAAGAAACAAACAAACCGACAGACAGACAAACAAACAAAATTAACCAACCAAACAATAAAATTTAAAAATAAACAAATAAATAAATCAACCAAAGAAAGAAACCAACCAACCAACCAACCAACCAACCAACCAACCAACCAACCAAACAACCAACAAACAAACAAACAAACAAACAAACAAACAAACAAACAAACAAACAAACAAACAAACAAACAAACAAACAAACAAACAAACAAACAAACAAACAAACAAACAAACAAAAAACAAATAAACAAACAAACCGTGTTTTCTGAATTTAGACCATAAAATCAACCCCAAAAGAGATAAGAATTCGTGATTCGTTGTTGTATGACATGTCAAAATATTATTTTAAGAAACACATTTTGTCGGTTCATCACTTGATGATTTCTATCGCCTCGTCTCTTATTTCCAGACGATCCTGCAGCCTGGGGAATAGGACAGATCCTGAAAGACAGTGAGTTTCCTTACGGTTAGTAGTTGATTTGTTAGAATAAAACGAACCGTGCTACGTCCATCAGATGACTAACGAAGCCAGAAATGCGAACATCCTCTGTTGGTCGAGTGTGTCTTAAGTACAGCATCTCCTCTGGCGTCGGTTCGCCACTTTTACTCGCTAGGTGCCGCGTTACTGAGCCGCCGACACCGAATGACTGAGTGGTGGGTGTCGAAGGGACGATGATGATGATGATTCGTTCTAATAAGCTGGTCTTCGCACCTGTCTCCCGGCGAACCTCTCACGAGTCAGTCACGAATGACTCCGATACAAATCTTTAACTCGACGGACGTCCATCATGGCTGACTGTGATCCGTGTGTGGTGTTTGTCTTAGCTCAGACAAACTCCAGAAGACAGGACATGGAATGGGTTCGGTTGGGTGTGTGTGTGGGGGGGGGGGGTGGCTCGGTGTGGCGGTGGTAGAGGCGGCTAGGACAAAATGGGAGTAATTGATGTTGTTATGGTGCTGTGCTAAAGATACCTGCCGAGGATAGTTGATCTTTCGGGCATTAATCTATGTCCTCATTCCCGTTCCAGGTATACTTATAGTGGTCGCCATTGGAGTAGCGTTGGGGATATTCTGCGGCGGTTTGCTGCTCGCCTGCGCCTACATGTACATGAAAAGGTCAGAATCTGAAACGAACAGACACCCTGCCCTTTGTTGGCTACCGACGTGGTCGTTTCGGACGCCGGCGGCGCTGAAACGATGGCGTCTTGTATTAAATCGTGGTGACACCTGAAGTGCACACAGTTAGGTGTTAGACTAGGCGAACCCGCAACGCACGCACGCACACACACGTACACGCACACACATACACAATCTTACAAATAGATAGACTTAGAGACTGACAAACGGACGGACGAACACATTGACATGCACGAACGGGCAATAAGCCATTTACTCGACCTTTATCAATATTGTCCAGTAGTTACCTGTTCCCGATTCCGGCCTGTCACGTACCTGTTACGTCGGTGATTGCTAAATTATTTCACTTCCGTTCACGCAGGCGCAGACGAGCTCAGCGTACGGCGTCGACGTCCGGTCACGAGGCAGACGAACGGTTCATCATGCCGGAAGACACATACCCTCCGCCGCCAGAAGACCTCCTTCACCAGCATCAGTTGGCTAATTATACTGATGTACAGCTAAAGGGACACGAAGACTGCTTCCCTCATCAGCCTCCTCATCATCATCATCATGCCCATCTAACTCATCATCCTGGCTGCACCGAGGCCGACAAACAAATATCTCTCGTCTACACGAAAACAAAAACTCTAAAACCAGGTACGGGTACCATCAACGGCAAACATGTCTATGAACTACCAAAATTTGAGCCACCAAAATTCGTATGATTTGGCATTACGGTGACAGGACGTGGTGACCTGTCCTCGTGTAATTGGGCAAACTCTCAACCTGTTTATTTTATCCCCCTGTTTGTCTGTCTGCCTGTGTTTGTGTGTCTGTCTGTGTGTGTGTGCGCGCACGCGCCCGCGCTCACTCTAGATTACCATTTATGGTGGTCGTTGGTGACGTTCTGCGCGTTTATGCGCGTGCATGCGTATACGCGTCGACTTGCGCAGATAAATCCAGGAGTCATTGTTTGTAAGCCAAGTGTAAATCTCTAATCACCGGGGAAAAAATTCTGACGTCATCGTTCTCGGAGAGTCCAGGTCTTCTGAACTTAGGAGGAACCAAACAGAACTAAGTTATAATATAGCCGCTCTTCTACTGAGAGTATCAATTAACCATGTGCTGCCATCCAGAGTGCCACGCCATTCAGTGATAAATTACGCCTTGAAGAAGATGGAAATTCGTATGATTCCTGATTAACCAAAGACGGAAGGAAGCAATGCATTCAGCAAAAAGTCGCCTACGGCTGACGTAATCGATTTCCTTCCTGAATTTTTCAGCAGCGCCGCTCCTTCTGTGACTTTGACTAATGAGGCAACTCCTCCCCCTATCCAAGCCAAACGCCAATACAGTGTAAACGCCATGGACAATCAACGGTCTACGTCTTCACTGTTTTGGTAATAACATAGCCGAGAAGTCTTAACCGAATATTGCTGCTGGAAGGGAAGCATAACTCGAATTTCGAGCAGTTATTCAGCTAATGGTCAAATCACTCACATCCATAATCGCAGCAACCAGTCACCGGGGCCTTTAATTAGAATGGGTTGAGTTGGTATGAAAACTGTTCCTAGTCTTGTCGAGCACCTGTGAACGTCGTGTTTATGGCACCGAAAAAAAGATACATCTTAAAATCTCATGACGTTGACGGCTAAAACACGCTTTATATAGCCCACCAGGTTAAGATGCCATCGAGTATCAGAGGTCCACGCAGGTTTTATATATAGATAACTGATATAATGTATGTGATGCATTACTTATCCCGACAGAACCGAGGTATATGCTTTATTATTTTCTCCATGTCTTAATGGAAATTGTGTCTATACTGTTACCCGATGATGAAGAGTTCGTGTTGAGATAGTTGGCTTAATGAGTGTGAACTTGGAGGTGTGTGTCACAGAGATGTAAAGCTGGCGATTGTAATGTAAATATATTTTGTTATATATTGGTAATGTTGTTCTGAATAAACGTGATCATGTGTGATGGATAATATTAAATTTATTTTGTACAATAAGAGAGCAGATAAATATAAATAAATTTGATAAGTTGAACTTCATGCATATGTACATATTCTTGCACAACGACAACTATGGACAGACAATAATACACGAAGAAAGCATTGGAGGGGACGTACACATGTACGTGCGTGTACACGCTTACATGAATTCAAAGGTGCTACGCAAACATACAACAGGCAAGATATTTATGATAAATCGTAAATATATTTTTCTTTGTCAGTATTTTCTAAACATGCACAAACTGATATGTATCCAGATTTAATAAAATTTTGACACATACACACACACACACACACACACACACGCACACACTTACGCGCATGCGCGAGCGCGCGCGCGCACACACACACACAGAGAGAGAGAGAGGAATTCCAAGATTCATCGCTTCTTCTGTCTTTCTAAAGTCCTCGTATTTGAAATCCCCGAGGTGTATGCCTTAGACATTTTACCACGACATTGCCGCTCTTCCATCGACAAACACCCGCCTCCTCCCCCACCCACACACGTGTCTTAGAAGAGCGAAATAGAGAGAGAGAGAGAGAGAGAGAGAGAGTGAGAGAATCGTCTCTAAACTGCTCTGTCGACCAATCTTTTGTTATTTATAATAATGGTCGACGCCAAAATAGAAGAATGGATATCGATTTGGAGAAAACTGCGCTCTCCCTAACATATTGTCTCTGTATGCGCGCCCATGGAGTTCGTGTTTCTACAAGTACTCGTGTTTGCTGTATCAGACAATCTTATTTCGTCTCATCTGTCAAATGTGTCAGGCAATGTTTCTGAATTAGCTCCAATGAATGTCCGGCTTTGTTTTTCCACCGTCTCGTCCAGTTTCTTATCGGTTTCTGGTCGTCGCTTGTTCTCGACCAAACATGGATCGTTCACTTTGTATCGCCATTACCGAGCTGGTTTGTTTGTGTTTTGGCGTCTGTGATGGGATTTATGAATACAGATTTCTGGAGATATTTGCGTTTAACAGGTTCACAATCTGACCATAGAAGGATTTGCTTTAAAACAGCTATCGGTCTCGTTTTGTTGTTTTGATGTTGACTGATAACAGTTTGTTTATAGAAGACAGTTTTATTTATTCAGCTTCGTTTTGTTTACTAAAGAACCTTGTTTTGACAGAGATATTCTGAAAATTGTCAGCTAAATAATTCTGTTGAATGTCCGTCCACACGTGAGGGAGAAATTCAAGTTATCATAGCGTTTAAAGTACTGAGTTGGCTTGTTATAAATCATAACGTTACCTATTGAACGCATTCCGTTGTTACATAGGTAGACATATCTTTCAGGTCAATGGGTAGAGTCTACACATTCCAAATTGTGTACTATGTCTATATGCAGTAATACTTTTTTTAATTCAATGTTTCCCAATTTATAACACGTGCCGTGCCTACTAATGCTAAATAGGTTCAGTAATTGATATGTAGTCAAATATTTGACAATAAATAATTACATTCTTCAATTTGTTCAATGCAACCTTTTTATAATTAGATAAGAATTTTGGAAAACAAATGTACACTTTCATAGTCTAGTCACTGAGATGTATAGAAGGTCAGGCTGGTATCATTTAATTTAATATGTGAAAAGTTTTCCTGAGAGTTACAATATATTTTCTTAGGATATCTTTGCTTAGGAAGAACTTAAATATTCCCATCCTATCTAACTTAGCCTGATTTTAGCGGATATTTTATGCCAAATAGTAAAACCCGCGTAAACATTTTGCTAAATCACATGATCTACATATCGTCTGCTCTCTGTTTGAGTCGGAGTTGTGTACGCTGGTAGGCCTAGTTTGTTTTTACAATAATGGCTGTTAGATATAATTCACAGAAAGAGGTAAACGTACTTGCAATCGTAATTAATGTTAAAACAACTGAATCTAGAGTAGGCATAGAGAGATGAGAATAAGAATGATGAATAAAACTAACACATGAACATAGAACAGTCATTCTGACACCGTGACAGTCTGAGTCAACCCACAGCGTGTGACAGAGACTCACTCACCAGCACACTCGACTATCACAACATACGATCATTGCACCAAGAGAAAATGGGTTGGTAGGTTTAGATATCATTAGAAATGTTTTAATTAATTTTTCTGCGAACTTATATTCTCAACAACAATTCCTATCATTTATAAACTTTACATGTGAAAAGCTTATTGCTATAGATAACCTGGTATCACTGAAAACAGCCAGTAGTTACACTGACGCTCTTAGGGTAGTAACTGCACGGTGTCTGAGATGACAACCCAAGTTAGTCACTTCTTACGCTGAATACCTAGGTAGATCTAGTCACTGATATTTGGAAGTTTTTGATTATTTGGTAGTCAGACATGTAGTCAATATGACTACTTTTTGGTTGTCCCTGAGATTACCAGTGCCACTGAATTATATCTCCGTTTGTCCGTGTGACTACTATTAGATGGTCACAGTGATTGGTTTATAGTAATCCACTGTATCAATTATATTTTATAAACGTAGTCATTGAGACTATCTATAGTTCTCAAATGGTTGAAGGAGACCATCAAGTAGTAGTCACTTTGATCCTCTCAACCGGGACAGATGATCCTGTTGTAAGCTGTTATGGCAATGATAGTGAAGTAGTACTGTGATGTTCTGGTGAGGAAACTTGAAGAAGGCTTTAAACAAATAAAGAGCATATATCTATTTTATTATGTGTGTATAAAACATAATCAATAACATACCATTCTAACCAACAGTCACAATAAAATTACTATTTCTTGAAAGTATTATAATGTGAAAACTTTGAAAACAACAATTAACTCATAATAGCAATAAATAAAACTAAATAACACGAATTATAGCTTCATATATACTAATTCAATCATCAAACATTATTCAGATCATAGCTTCTGAAATTTGTGTAAAATATTAACTCTTTGTTACATGAAATTTAAAAAAATGTAAGTCATGAAAACACTACACTGTCTCTATATCAAGATCAAAATAACATAGCCACTAAAATACAACATACTTGGTACAATGACCATCAGTATCAGATTCAATTACTAATATTGTTTATAATAGAAATTAAAATGTTTTAATACAATTTTTGACTAAGTAGACATGACTCTCCAAATAAAGTTACTATTCTACTGTCAAGTGACACACTCTTAAGAGCCATTGTTAGTATGCTTTTGGACGCAAAAATACAAAGATGGGAAAATCATCCAACGTCACATAAATGTACACTGATAAAATTAATGCTCATTTCAGTTTAGCATCTGGCACCCAAACAAAATGGCTCTTTCAGATGATTGTCCTTTGCCAGTTTACCATATGATGATCAAGATATTATGGATACCACTGCTTTGTCAAAAAAAACCTGAAAGCAGGAGTGGGGTTGTCAGGGTGACCAATATTAAAAACATAAAAGTTAGCTAAGTAACAAGTGAAAGCTTGAACAAAGTCACCCCACTCACAAACTTTCTGGCCATCAGCATAGAGCTAAAATTATGTTACTTGATCAAAGGCAAGATGGTCAGAAGGAAGCAAAATGAATACTGGTGCATGTTTTTTCAGGTGGAAATGTTCTTCGAACTGTGAAGGATTAATTTTCTTTCATGTGACAAGGAATGCCAGACATGAAGCAACATATTTTGAGTCATCTTAATCAACATTTGATAGAGTAATGAAAATATTACTGATTAAATAAGTTATACAAGATCACGTATCAATTCTAACAGAATGACACCATAATAGTCCAGCATTTCTAATAGTTGCTCGGTTAGATTCCACTTTGTTATATGAGTGAACTCTTTTAATAGTTGTGTTTGAGAGACAATCCATGGCTACTGTTGAAGCAATTCTGCAATTGATATTTTGTCTTCTACCACTCTATTTTGTCTATCATAAAGTGTTCTGTCTATATAAGTAAGTTCACCTTATTATTATCAAGCTGCTTGTGCAATATTTCCATAAGCCAATCAGTGTGTCATCATGTCGATTCTGTGTCTTCACCATTTGGTTTATTTGGGAGATAATGATTCACCCTAAACGTGGATGCTTCTGGAGCTGGTGTTTCATGAAATTTATTATTTTCCTGTCTTAGACTCCCAATTTTAGAATTTTTGCCCCTGGCCCTATTTTCACAGCATCTGCATAAGTAGAGTTACACAAGGATAATCATTAGCCACACATGAGCTACATCAATATAAGGTTAGTGTAAAAGCTGGTCTCACAGGAGTGAGCTACATAAATATAAAAATAGTAACAATTAATATAAGAGTCATCATAGTGAAAAGTCATTATGTTACAAGCAAAACTATTCAAAATTTATAGGACATATTGCTTGCAAGGGACCATACATAAAATCTTCATATTAAATTGGAATAATTTTCAAAATGCATGAACAGTAAATAATTTATTCATACTGGCAATAAAAATAAGAATTAAAAAAATGGAAAGATTGTATATATATATATATATATATATATATATATATATTATTTATAACCCGAATTCAGCACAACTTGTTTGCTAATAATATCATGGATTTTGTGGAGTATGATACTTGGGCATCTAAGTTCAAATGCTTTTCTAATGTTAGGTGTGGCCGCTTCTGAAGTATATCCCTTATCATGTCGTCATAATGCTTGAACAGGGAATATATCGAAGTGAAAGATGTATTCATCACTGAACCATTGGTTCTGGATTTAGAAACAAAAACAAATTGAGAAGCTGTTTTCTCAAATATTGTAATATTGATATTTAACGAGGGAGTCAAAATATTTCTAGTTTGCAGATACCACATTTTTACTATACAGTGTTTTTTAAATCTGGTCATTCTAGAAAATCTTGGAAGAAACCCCATAATAAAACCCCACGTTATTAAAGCTCATCATCTATTGGTCTAGCACTTTTTAAGACAAATTCCAAATCTTGTGAAATTTGCTATTGCGAAGAAAAGTCCCAAACATAACCACTAATCAGTAAGCTATAATTTGTACGTATTTGCCATTTAAAGCAGTTTGTTATTTAATGTAGAAAGTTGAATACGTTTTATAATATATTAATCTACAGGCAACTCTCACGTGTTCATCGTGTGTCTGCATGTTAAATTAAAATAAACAGATTTTTTGGTTATGTTTAGAAATAGGATTTCTTTTTATTTAAGCATAATATTAGTAATATTAGTATGTCAAAGTCTTCTGACAAAGTCTGTCTTGGTAATTTTATATCTGTGATAGTTAATTGAATGAAAGTTTGTATCAGGCTGATAATGGAATGAAAGAGGTTTTGCCATTTCTCAATTAGTTTTAATTCTAACTGTATCACGAGGACAACACCCGTAGTATCATCGTGTACATTCGTATCGTGGATACAAAAACAACTAATTAACATTAATAAAGCTTTATGAAATAACGATGATTCGCTTAATATTCTGACAACTAAACATAGTCAAGAGGACAACCCATTTATGGTCAAAATGACAATCCTATGATCACCTGGGATAGTCAGTGGCCACCTGGTGTAGCGGTATAAAGCTCCCCCTCTGATTGCTACCGGGAGGTTGGAGGCCATATTATGGCAATAATGTACCAGGGTACTCCTCCCCCGGGGGTAATAATACATCAGTATGATACTGGCCCCTACGGAATAATACTGTTTCCTTGATACACAAGCATATATTATGTTTAGTGATGAATATTAAAGATATATCTGTCTATAGTATTGACAATTTATTATCTATAATTTATTGATTGATCGAAGAGGAAATACAAATATATATTAACAAGAATATAACCATAGATGTAAGATATCAAAATAGTACAAGTTTAAAAACAAACCATTAAATGTAAATTACAACCAGTTATTCAATTTCTTTTTGTATCTTTTAACCTTCATTACATTAGTCCCATTATTTCAATTTAATCTGTTTAACATAATCATTCGATTGGAATCAATTCACCATCCACATCAGTGATCACATAAAAAGCCATTACACGGTGACTCGATGATCTTAACCAAATAATAAAGCAATCTACTTGCTGAAGCCATGTTTGAAACCAATTATAATATAAATAACAAGGTAAATTCTATCATAGTCGAATCATGCAAATTATACTAACATGGCAGAATATATTACGAACAAAACCAAATATCAGTTTGACAAGACAGCGAACATTGACTTGATCTTCGAATATGTGGTCAATCACGAGTACCCTGTGGGATCGTCCAAGAACAGAACGTCTACTATACGCACTCGGTCTGCTAAATATGTTGCCCGTTCTGGACAATTATGCTACAGACACAGGCCCGACAAAGTGATATTTCTGAATTGTTTTTTTATCTCGCCGAGCAACAACGCATCGTTCAGTGTTCACATGGGATCTGGTGACAGCGATACAGCTTGTTCCATTGCCGGTCACACCGGGATCCATCGCACTAGCGCCAAAATAATCGAAAGGTTCTTTTGGAAACGGGTAGCACCAGATGTCACGGAGTTTGTTTCTAGATATGACCGCTGTCAGAAGGTTAATCCCGTCCAAAGGTAGGAGGTTGCCGAACTTCACTCAGTACCAGTGCTTTATAATTTGTCTTACTATTTATGACCTTATCACTATAAAAATGTATATAGTTTACCATAAATTCAATAAATCGCTAATTACTATGGAATTGGTAGAGAGGCAGTTTTATTTCAGGGAGGCAGTAATATACCGATACATTCCTTCCCCACGGCAGTTTTATACCGGTAAAAAATTGCCCCCGGCAGTATTATTCTGGGGGCAGTAATATTCCTTTACACCGGTGACTATGAAGGGTAGACATAGGAGTAACTAGTTGTACAAAGTTCATGTGAGTGATAATACCAAATGTTTTACACATATAACTCATTTTTACTTACTATCGCATGCTATCAATTTTTTTTAGTTAGAAACAACGTATGATATACAATTGCTATTATTTAAATATCATTATACATGTAATAGACACAAATAGTTACCTTTAATTAATTTTAGTTTTTTGTTGAAAAAATATTCCAGATCTTTCCCCCTAAAACCGTTACTTGTCCGCGTAAATACCTCATCTGCTTTGAAGAGCACCATACGTGACTACCCAATTATCACCATTAATAGTCATACTGAATATATTACGATCTTATAGTAGTCAAACTGACTATTTTTTATTTTCAGTGAGTTTTTATGAATTATATATATATATATATTTATATTTGCTATATAAATATCATGCATAAAATTTCACCAAATAAATATATATGACCTCATGGGTTAAAGTCTTGGACTTTCCTATTCATGTTTATGCTGTGCAAGAGGTCGGAAGTTTGAATTCCGGCCGTGGAAATGTAGTAGGAGAAGTTTTTCATCCAACGAGGCAAATGATAAGATTTTCTCCGCGAATATGCCATGTATTGTAAATTGTAAATTTATTTAGAATTAGTCCTCATGCTGAGCAATAAATTACAGACCATATGTATCTCCATCATTTCAGGTAGCTAAACCATGTAAAATAAGTGCCATTTCGGCTATTATTATCATCATCATCATCACCATCATCAAATCAAAATATATACGAGTTTTTTATTTGCATTAATATTTGATACCAGCCATTTTACTGGATCTATCAAATTAGGGCACACACCTCTATAGATGTTTACTATTCTCCTACGTTTTACATTGTATGGTGACTCACTGTAATTTAATAATATAGAGAAATTATTGTTTTGACTTAGCTTCGAACTTTTGAGACCTGAAATATCATCCTAATTTTTGGATTAATTTTAGGATTCTTAGTAAAATGCAAATTCTTCCCAAGTGCGAAATCTTTTTCAGAAACAAAACTAGGCTATGATTCCTATGATCATTATATGATAACTAACACAAATAAATCAGACAGGAAAAAGATAAACGACCACATACAGGCTAATAAATCGCATCATAACCAGCGTCTTCATAAAATGACAGCAGCAAAGACAATTGTAAACTTTCTATTTCATGTAAAATAAAATACACATTATAGGTATTATATATATATATATATATATATATATTTGTGTGTGTGTGTGTGTGTGTGTGTGTAGCAGTAGTAGTAGTAGCAGTGGTAGTAGTGCAGTAAAAAGTATCAAACTATGTAAAATGTATGTAAGTGTTGCTATTGATATAGTGAACTATGAATATCTCCAGAATAGTAAGCATTTTATTGATGAGCATCTTATTTATGATTAACCTTCTTTAGCTATTATTAACGAATATATTAATATATTATGGTCGCTGGCGCAATTTTATCATTGATTGGTAAAATATAACCTGTAAGAAGGTTACTCTAAGGCTCTTTGTGAATATTGAACCAAGTTCAGCCCAAAACTTAAAAAAATTATCTTGATAAAGATATTAGCCGTTTCCTTGAATAAAATATTCTATATTACATATCTAATTTATAGAATATCCTGGAACAGAAGATGATATACTGAATATCGCATCAAGGTTTCAAAACAAGTACCGTCTGGCTATATTAAAGCGTGGTTCTGTATATTCTTGTAACACGTATAACGTAGGTTGTGTGCCTCCGGTTATATGGACTGAATATCTAGAATACTTCCACATAGGCCTACATAGGTTCTTCAATATTCAGAAAAATTCAAACAAAGTTTTAACACTTTGAATTTTCCATACTCCAAAATATTACCAAGAATCACTAATTATAGTTTATCAGGTAGTTGAACTAAGTTAGAGAAGTAAATATTTAATTGCAGCTTAATTACATATTAGATTAAACAAACGTTCATATGGATTATTTACTCTGCTCATGTGGCATTGCTAACTCATTAGCCTTATCAATCGAACATGTCTTCGCCACCAAAATAATGACAATTAACTTGTATATCAGTTTATTTGTGTTTTATTCATTAGATCTACATGCATAGAAAATCTCTATACATAAAAGTCTCTATCCAAAGACTGATGCCAAACCATCACGGTATCCGGCTATTACTTCCTTAGCAATAGGCTAACTGACATCTAAATCAGACGACAACGTTTCTAGTCATACACACGAATCTTCACCCATCCGCCATCCCTGGCACCCGGGCCAGCAAACATATAACCCGGTACATTATCTGATCATCTAGTAGGAGATGACTTTTCAGTCTTCTTCGGGGAGCCCACCCGATGTACCGAAGAAGACTAAACGTAGATCTCCTCCCTGAAGACCCCTATGGACACCACCATCAGCAATAACTTCACAACGATGCAACATAATGCAACACCAGGTGGTTGTGCCCAAAACTGACAGCCATAGTTCTCTGTACTAAAATTTCAAAAGAGAGAGAGATAAAAAGTACAACACAACGATATAGATATCAATCAAGAAGACGTTAAAAAGGTTCTTACTGCATTAGAGAGAAATTGGATGAGATCGCAAGAGTACAGAAGGGTGAATCACAGCTACCTGACTGGGAACGACTATTTTATATCATACCAAGCTTGGGTTATAATGAGCTCACACATTTTAACGCAAGAATAAATGCCCATTGAATGATTAAAATACAGTCACTCTGCCTGATAGAATTTCAAGGATGCGAATAAAAGGCAACGTGGTGGTACTATCGGTATTATCTTGCTAAACAATTTCGCATTGGAGGAAGACTTCGTGAGTATTATATTGGGATTTGGGGTCACTTTTATAAGGATTACACATTTAAATCATATTATCTCAGGTTATGAACACATAAACCTGTATATTGTTTTAATATAGCAGTTAGGAAAATCCATATAATTTATTATCCACCGGTTACCTCATAAATATAGACTATGTGAAAAGTACCGAGATCCGGGACGCGGCCGATTCGCCAGTCCGTCGCGGATCTCAGCTCTCTCTTTCAAAACTCCGAACTCATGTAGTCTCGAATCTACTTTATTCCTCTCACTCTACAAACTCTACTCGAAACTGTACAAAAACCATCCACTCCAGCACCAGAACCAGAACAAAAAATCTACAAAAATCAAGATATATGTGGGAATTGACCCCACATGGTCACCTGGTCCAATCACCGAGAACAACCCCCCACTGAAAACTCCTCCCACACATAGAAACCGGTATATAATGGGGAATTCCCCCCCTCCCCCCACAGCACAATCAGCGTGTTGTCCAGTGGAGACTCGCATGTCCCTTGATACAATCTCCGTTGACTTGGCTGTACCATAACAAACATTCACTAACAAATATTTCACACATTCAACCCACACCACGAAAACATTAATACAGTACAAACCAAACCCCATCTACACCCGTGCGATCCCAACAACCGGCCGGCCACAACTTCTCTCGCACATCAATCAAATCGTTAACCGGCCATGACTTTACATATGAATATAATATTTAGCTTTTTAATTATACTTTGTTCACTCTATTAACAGAAATTAATATTCGAAGTGTATAAAAATATACAAATTTATATACTTGTATATATATATATATATATATATATATATATATATAATATATATATATATACTACTATTATATTATCTCTCTCTCTCTCTCTCTCTCTCTCTCTTTACTGAATTAATCAGCTTGACGAACTGATATGGGTTTTAATTAACATAATATTATTTAAACAAAGTAAATGTTTTCAATAAATTATATATATATATATATATATATATATATATATATATATATATATATATATAATATATAATAGTGTTACAAGTTAACTTGTGAGTTTATCCATGTGAAAGTGTAAGGAAAGTCACACTGCATGTTTTTATAAACTTGCATAAAATGAGTTTTTCCCCAAAAAAACTTTAATTGAAGCTTTAGCATTTCAGTCAGATTTCATTGATGTATAATACATGTATTAAGTAAGGAGAGAATGTTGACATAGTTTTTAAAATGCCATTATAGTTCATCTTATCATTTTTACAAAGGGTGAATGTTTGAATTTAAATATAAAAAGCATACAAATACAACATTTATATACTGCATTAAATATTTCTTTTTAATTTATAAAATGTGTTTTCAAGTCACAACAGAACTGATACTAGTTAATTTATTACATAAATTGTGAATTTCATACATCAAACAATGATAAGTAACTGCTATATACACACATGTCAAAATACAACTATTATACACTTCACTAATAACAATCAAGTGTATGTGTCTATATATATATATATATATATATATATATATATATATATATATATATTGTGTGTGTGTGTGTGTGTGTGTGTGTATATCAGGTTAGCCGTATAAAAATTAAGTTCTGGACCAATCATTTCAGACATGGTCCACAAAAAACCGGCCATCGTATAAAGGAAACTATTAAGAAACCTCTTCTATTTAATATTTAATATATATATATATATATATATATATATATATATATATATATATATATATATATATATATGTATATAATATATAACATATATATATTATATTTAAGTTTATTTACTGTTCTGAATACGGTATATTTAGTCTGTTATTATTTTTGATGTGTCGGTTTAGCTCTTTGTTACATAACTCGAAAAACCAGTAACAATAGTTTAATATGAAATGTAATCGAGCCGAATTTGCATATAGTATAAATATCAACATATCTACCAAAGTTATAATTTACTTCATATGACAAGTATGTACGCACGTATTTATCCATATAACACTATATTTAAAAGAAATATTAACCTATTTATATAGGATGTGAAAGTGGCCCATGATTGAAGACTTTTCACACGCCCATCGTTTTCACCCTGATGTTACTCAATGAGATAAACAGAATATGCCTCATCCTGTAGTTTTGCTGGCTTCACTTTATTTTTTTTAAATCTCTCTCATTCATCATCTACGGTAAAATTGTTATGTTTCAGACGTGAGAGAAAGGCATCACATGGTTTAGGTTAAAGATTTCAGAAAGAAATCGGATCGAAACATTTCCGTTCCGTCATCTTTAGCGAGTAAGTGTAGCATTATTTATTATGCACAGCATAATAGTTTATTGGCTCGTCACGTAACAGTGGAGAGTGTTGTTCAGAATAAACTCGGTACAATTGCAGGCAGAAGAAGATGAGGACGATGAGCTGAATCCGGGCGCGAACTGGAGGATGAGGACAAAATATGTCAACAACATTCCGAGCAGCTGAAATAGAGACGTCAACGTTTATTTAATATTTAATAAATAAAATAATAAAATAAAACAAACAAATGAACGAATGAGTGAACGAGACATCGCTGAATGAATGAATGAATGAATCAATCAATCGATCATTCAATTATTCAATCGTTTAATAGATCGATAGACTATAGATCGATCACCTAGCTAACTACTTTTAGTTGACAATCCACTCATATATCCTGTACACCAGCTACCTAATCAAGTAACCAGCCAATCGATCAACCACCAAATCAACTAACCAGCATATTAATCAACAATACAATCTAGTCGAACACTACTTACCGTTAATATTGTAGGCTTATCAATAACAAACATTTTCAGTGCTGTTAGACCTATACTACTGCCACTTAATCTGTTCAGTAACATGGTAACCTGGAGGGCTGTCTCAGATGTTACGCCCTCTAGATTGAGGTCGTGAAGATCCGTGTAGGAGGCGTGTGCCTGAAAAAAGGGTGAATGCAACCAATTAAACGTAATAAAAACAAAGCACCTGGTATTCGCTATACATAATACATGTAGATAGATACCTGCCTATTTAAAGGTTCACTGTTTTTCTGAAATATAATATAGTTGTGTATAAAAGATGGATGTATTCAGTTTCTTATCTGGTTGTTTATATTTTTATTTAAAATCCCCAGCTCTAATTTAAATTAACTTCAGATATAAACCTGATACCTACGTAGTGATAGTTACGAGGAGGATTAGAAAAACAAACATTTTTTTGTTGTATATATATATATATATATATATATATATATATATATATCATTTGGGTTCGTACTGGTATATGGATAGGAGGAGGGGACCCGTAACTGTAACCACGACATAACAGCTATACATGAATGAAACTAATGGTTTGTTAATGAATCAATAACAACAATAATGACGGTGATGACGGCAACCACACCAACAACAACCCTACTAGCACTAATACTAATACTATCACTATAAAATAAGTTTATCATACACTGACATACTCGATGATTCACCAAAGCTCCACAGATCAGGATCAACCCGGTGACGGTGAGTCCGATACAGAGCCAGAATAGCGTCACGATGAATACCATACTGTCGCTGACGTACTCCGAATACCAGATGGCGTTGTACATCATTAAACAGAGGAATACGCTCTTAGCTCCCACCGTACAGCCGACGTAGGCATTCATCATGTTGTCGGCGACAGTCGTCAGCTTACAGAGATCATTGTGTCTACGCCGATGTTCCCTAATCGTATGACAAGAGATGACGCCGGCGTCCTCGCGAACCTTCTTCCGGAATATTTCGTTGTCGAAGCGGAACTGGTTGCTGAGCATACAGCTGACAGCGTAAAGGAAGGCCAACGGGAAGACCCATGCCGATATCAGATAGAAGAATATGACGAAGTATACGATCCTGGCAATTTGGGCATACTGAACGTAGACGTGGAAGGGTGCCAATAGCGGGTCAAACACCGTCGTAAAAAAGAACCCGTAAAACCCGCAGGCCATATTCAGGAGAACCGAGATCCAGGCTAGAGCAGTCATCACGCCTACTCGCCTTCTGACGCACAACATGCCTTCGGACATCGAACATTCCAGGCACCGGTATAGATATTCCCAGATGTTGTTTCGCCGTCGATTGCAGGCGGCTAACATCACCGTACAGCCGACGGTACAGATGAGATGCCAAATGACGATGGTGACCTTCAGGAAGAGCAGATACCCGAACGTATTCTCCCCAATGAAGATCGAAAAGATCCGCAGCATGTTCAGCCAAAGGACGACCAGGATCGTCGTCGAATACGCTTGGCTCATTATCGATCTCCATTCCCTTTTGTCTCGTTTTCGGTAGCCTCCGCTAGGTGACCACAAGCGCGTGTTAAACAAACCGCAGATCATTAAGCTCCTGAAGAGCGGCAAAACCGAACGATATAAGTCCGAAGTTCGGATATCGTATTCGGCGTTGCTGGATCCGATTTTTTTCATGCACAATTCAGGTTCTTGCCGGATTCGTGACTTGGCAAGTGTGTCCTCACTAATACGAGCTTCACGTTCGTCCATACCATTAACTGCATCCATTATTTTGGTAGAACACACACACACACCAGAACCGTTCTCAGTAACAAATGCGAACACCGAAGTCGGACCATGATTATATACAAGGCTGTCGTGCGGGAGAGTAATAAGTCAAATCGTGTCCAACCTGTTTTCGTGGCCGGCGAATTAAGCTGCACTCAACCTGTTTTGAGTGTATAAGAGGAAAGAGGGCGCTACCTCGTCGACACGACGACGAATGGACGATCAGCCGGGAGATGGTCAGACGAATGAGGTGATAATGATGATAATCTGCTCATCATCTATTGATCACTGCTTTTATGCGACCGGTGCCAGGTAGTTAAAGCTTCACCAAAGCGTTGTGTTTACGGATATCGCACCATCAATGCCACGGATGGCGGGTAAAAACACCATTAGTGGACGTTAACATCACAGTGATGTATCGCATTAGCTGCTTTTAACCGCTAATTGAGTCAGAACCTATAGCAATTTGTTGGAAAACCAGGACAACGGATAAAAAGGGTGTCCATCTCCGACAGACGTAAATCGGCATGGAAATCCTCCAAAACTTGGCACTGATCCAATTGTTATTAACTACTTGTTGATCCCTAGCTTCTAAGCTATAACTAAATATGTTCAATATAGCCTTAGACAGTGATAATAACCAAATTATCTTAAATATATAACACTGTCCTAAAAGAAAGAAATGTCAAAGTTACTACCTGCTGATATTAACTATTTAAATTTATTTTAAATAGATTAAATATAATTGTTACATTTATATTTAAATGAATTAAATATAAATATAAAAATTAGTAGAAGATATTTAAAAAAATACTATTTTAAAACAGACAAATTGAAGATGACGATCCTGTAAATTGACGTAATTGTGTTCAGTTCTGGATGTTAGGGATTTTATGGGCAGCTAATTACTTTGTTATAGAAAACATTATATTCGTCTAAATATATAAATTGTAATGCCTTACTCTTATTAGCTCTATCCACGTCAGAAGATGGTGGTTAATATGTAAAAAACGGTTTTGTCGACTTTAGACGAATAGCATAGGAAAGTTACTGATATAGCAGCTGTACTTAACAATGGACGCTAGCATGTTATCAATAATCAACACGTTGGCGGCGGAGGGAATCAATGGTGGAGACAAATATCAACATGTGGCAGGTTAGTCAGCTGACTGACGGATGATGGACATTAGAACATCGATCAACAGTCAAAAGACTTCATCCGTCTGTTAATCATTCAGTTTGGATTGTGGGCAAGTATAATCGTCATTGTCACACTATCACGGCAGCTATTATTTACATCAATGTCTGATCCAGTTATCCCTGTTATACTTAACGACAGCAGCATGGCTCGCGTTGCCAAGATTATTACATTGATTGCGTGTGTCTGTATTGGACTGCTCGTGGCAAAGTTATTGTTCTCGCCCACTTCGTCACGACTTAGTGGTGCAGGCAATGAGTTCGCCGTCCGGAAAGGTCATTGGAATCTCGATGCGATTTACCCATTGAGGAATAAGACGATGCTGAATGCCATCAAGGGAAAGGAATGGGGTGAGCTCACTAGAGATGAAAAGACGTTTCTCATTCGTCGCTGGCTGTGCAAAAAACGCAATTGCAATCTGATGTAATCTTCAAGAAAAGGCGATCTGGATGACAAATTGTACTAGCTGTGGTTGAACATTCTTTATTTGGCCTTATATGAAAGTCTGGCCTCAGATGGTTCTCTATGACCGTGAAAATGGTATCCATTTTACAAGGAGCACGTGTATATTTCAACTAGAGACCGGATGAAGATGTACCAAACAACATTTTACTGGTGCAATAAAGTGTTTCTGATGGCCTCTGAATACGAAGACCTCTTAATACGAAGATTAACTTAATGCTATGCAAATTTATCACTAGCATTTCATCAGCTGAATATTACTGTTTATTAAAGGATAAACAAGTTGACTGTTTTACCAATAAAGGTGACGTATACATAATTTTTTTTGCGTTGTTAGGAAACTGCGAAATATTTGGTATTTTACGCTGCAAATATTCATGATGTTAATGGGACGTGTTTATGCCGGCAATTTGTAATTCAGCTTTTTTATTATGATTTTGGTTACTTAATTTGTGTACATGGTTCATGTCCATGTAACACTTATTAAGTTGAATATTATCACTGAGTGTGAATTTGGACGTAATTTCAGAATTTTCTAATCACATCTATTTATTAAAATATTGTAGACAACACAAACGGTTACCTTCTCAGTCGTTACGGGTAAATTATTGAAGCTTGGGCAATGTACAGAATAATAGAGTCGACTAACTATGGTAAAGCAACGTATTTTGGATAATTATTTTCTTAAACTATGACAGCGCCCTAAAAGTAACAATTTAAAAGAACATTTATCTATACAAATAAGTACGGCCATCGTTAACACTCGGTCATTGCTAATCAAATATATCTTACCGTCTTGTTAATGGAAACAGTTGCAAAGGAAAACAGTCCAATGTGAAGCAGAATTAATACCACCCATGAAACTTCTACGACGAGGCTCGTGATGTCGACATCAGTAGAAGCGGCCAAAAAGAGGTTATTTAAAAGAAGACATTCCATTGTGACATCCAGCCAGAGTACAAGTCCAATTTGTAGCGTGATCATGTTGTCAGCGATCTCCAGTAGATGGCATAGGTGTTGGTGCCAAGACCGGAAGCGAGGGAGCTCTTCTTTTACGTGATTAACTTCGGTTAAACACCTGTTGAACAAGGCCAGTTCGTGGTAGATCAATCGGCAGTTGATAAAGACGAAAACGGACGGGAAAATCCAGGCTGCACTGAAATAAGCGTGGATTATAATAGATATGGCTTTGATCCAATTATAATAAGCAAACGATGAGTTGAATGGAAATAGAATCGTGTCCCATAAAGTTGTTGTGCTTAAGCCGACTATACAGGCTACTACATTAGCGACGAAGATCATCCAACCTATGAGAATACACCGAGTCATCATTTTGCTTCTGGAAAGTCTCTTTGTGGCGCAGAAGTTTCGCTCGATGTATCGCGCGTACAGGCAGTAACTATGCATTGTACCGTGCCTCAGGGATACCCAAAGCATGCTCGTGCAACAGAGCGTAGAGAGAACATACCACGAAACGAAAGCCAGTTTCTTGAAGAGCGTCGGGCCGAAGGTATCTTCCCAGCTGATGATCAGCGAGTATTTGAAGAGATTGCTCCAAAGAAGGACATTGACCAGGATATCGTAGGTTAACCAAAGATACGACTTCCTGTCTATAACCTGATCGGTCTTAAGTATCTGCAATTTGTGACAGTTGGACGTCGTTATTGTGGACTTCGTCAACGAGGGCACAAACATACCGAATGCTTGTAGGCTGATCAACAACGGTCGTAACAGCTTATATGTGTCTGTGTCCATATGAGACAGAGCTTCGTACACTTCACGTCCATTGCCTGATGATGAACAAGGGTCCTGTCTTGTCCTATCCATGGCACGTCCTTCATCTTCCATTCTAGTTACTCTGCTCGTTTTAGTTTTTACACACTCTATGCGAGACTATTAGTTTGGACATCAATGTGATACATTGATGGTCACAATCTAATTTTCGATAGACGACGATTATATTGTGTGACGAGAGCTTGTCGTCTACTTTAACTCGTCATCTAACGAGACGCAGCCCGTCATCAATAAAACATCGACGTGCAACGTCCTTCGATATATCCAGTAAATAGCGAGTCGATGTTGCCATGGAGACAGGCTCGTTCCAGCAGAGCCGACAAGTACCGGGGAGAGAAGACAAAGGATTTGATTGCTCACGGAGAGAGAAACCATTCCTTGGAAAGCTGTTTCTGGCTGCAGTTCGCCTATTATAAGCATTAACTTACACCGTTTGGCCTATTGTTAATGGAAATGATATTATAATGCCCTCGGGATGAATCGTATCTCCTGGTTATAGACGCGTCATAAATTGTAGATGACACTTGATGGTATTTGCTTTGGATCGATGTACTGGAGAAGGAAACGACGAAATCGAGCGAAAAACAAACAAAAGAATCGTCTTCTGACCGGAAACATCAAATATCAGAAACACACCAGGAAGCTTTCATTTGATGTAAAGGAGGCTCTTTGGGAATTTAGCGTCGGAACTAAAGGCAAATAATAGTTGGGATCTAACACTACCTGTAATTATGATACAAATACAAAGAATACCATGATATTAAATTATATTTTCTGACTAAATGTTATATTCAATTGAGGTTTTCGTGATATATGAGATGTTGCAAGATACAATATAATGCCAGCCACTTTGTAATATGGTATATGAAATGCGATTCCGGTATCAGAAAATATGATAAGCAAATAAGATAAGGTTAGTACAGCATGCTACTATTGAATTTTTAATTCACAAAGTCTGCTCAAAACTCTCTACGTCAAGATCCAAACAATTTCCGGGAAATGACAGAAACAAAATCGATAACACAAAACAAAACAACTCTAAAACATATAATTAGAGAGGAAAATTGACAGAAAGATTGACAAACAGGTTGACGTAAGGGTCTCTATGGCGCATTAATTCAGTCGTCATATACCATTCTGAATGAAAATAAAAATAGTAGAATAGAAAAAAGATTAAAAGTGAAAAGCACGCACACACGCACGCACGCAGCATACACACACGCATGAACAGCAAGCACACAGATAGATAGATAGATAGATAGATAGATAGATAGATAGATAGATAGATAGATAAATAGATAGATAGAAAGAGAGAGGGAGAGAGAGAGAGAGAGAATAACATCATGTTAGTGCATGCTCTGAAGTACATTTATATCGTTTTTACATTACACCGTAATGTAGATTTGTTCACAATAATTTCACTTACACAGACCAGTATATTTATAGAACGTGACAACAAACATGAAGACGTTGTTGTCTTTTAGGCCAATTTTACATAGAGGATAATTTCAGTAATTGAAGCTCCAATCTGTTATCACCTTCAGATACCTCGGTTCAGTGCAACTACGACGACCTGTAGGGTCGGAGAAGTTATTAACTAGGTGACCTTGATAGTTATCTGGTGTAAAGTTCTCCTTTTCACACGGACACACCTACTAGACGAAGCCGTCGGTTAACGAGGTTCTCATATTTCTCACGCTAACTGATAAGTGTTCAGATGAAGTGATGACAGCGTGCTGAATACGAATAAATCAGTGAGGAATAACACCGGAAGAGTCCACGTTAGGGCTTATTCTTGGCCGGTTTTCCCGCTTCACAAGTACAAGCCTTTTAATCCCATTAGTTCGACGTGGAGCCTGTTATGTTAATGATGGACGTACGGTTACTTACCGTAGAAGTTATTTTTAAATATTGAGTTGATATCCTCTTAAAATACACAGGTAACACAAGGAAATATTGTTTCTGTGTCAAACTGAGAGGACAGTTTATGGTCAATTGTTTAATTAACGTGCTGCCGATGCGACAGCGATGCTTTAGTGTCCCATGACAAACTTTTCGATTGGCGAAGACAAACGTGGTAAAACAAATACCTGGAATACGATCGGTCGGACTTCTTTTTAATTGGGAAACATTTGTCCACAATCGACAGCTGGAAAAGATAGCAAGTATTAATGGTTGATAATGGCACGGATGAAGTGACAAAGATGACAGCTTTCCAGGTCTAGATGTTTTCCGTTTCTTATTTTCCTCTCTCGTGTTCTTTGTTAGAGATGCTGCGAAGATGGAGCAGCCACGTGAATAATTTGACTACTCCCACAACAAAACCGGGCCGATCCAGAATTTATAATATTGCAATGTCTGCTCTTCTCTGCAAAATACGACGAACCAGTTATCGATTGTACCGCTCTGATTCAATTAGGTCACGTTTTTGTTTGCCTAGCAACAACAAACAGACTCATCAAAATGACCCGATTGGCTCGTTTATGTCACGTGAACCAACAAATGGCAACCATGCCAATCAATGTAAAACGTCTTCCGGTACCCGATTTGTCGCCATTTAATGGTCCTATCTGTTCCAGTGTGATATTTTTTCTCCTGTTCATTGCTTGATTGGTGATCCAGCATAAAAATGCTTTTATCATCGTGTGCTATAACCAGCCTTGTTCGCTAATGGTCCAATAGACACAAAATTGGGAAAGAAATCGAGCTTATACGACAATAGCTTAAAAATACGGAATTCCCAATATCTATCTTGATTGTTCGATTAATTTCGTTGTTTGTGAAGCTTTTAGCCTCGTTATCGAACGTTTGTCTTGCTTTGTGACCACATTAAAGATGGCTGACTGATACTAACTAGTCGTTCGTAATACAATTTTTAGTAGACGTCTAACAATTTTAGGTTAATAACAATGTCTAAACAGCAATCATAGACAATGATTGTACGTCCAGCGAGGGATGTTCGTTAATTGTTTTTTTTATAGAATTGTCGTTGGCATTGCTCATGGCTCCAACCTCAAAAAACCACCACCAAGAAAAACCCAACGACAACAAGCTAAATAGTGGATGACATTTTGTGATGAATCTAAAACTTGTTATTTTATGACGTTAACTTAGATGTAGTATTGTCACGATATTTGTGTCAAATGAATTACACACATAAAGGTGATTTGTTGACCTAAATGTGTGGTGTACTGAAAGGGGTTTGACGCACACAGACACACACACACACCCAAAAAACACACACCCACACACACGCACACAAACACACACATATATACACACAGGCACACACACACAGTTACAGAGTACTCTAGTGTGTACTCTTTATTTCAACAAGCAAACAAACTATGAGAAGTGTTAAGTACCAAAACTGAACCAATCTTTCGTAGTAACTATTTTGTCTCGACATCACCTTCAACAAAAATAACCATCTCGGTGTGGTGCTTAAATCTGGGCGTTTATTAACAGATAAACCAACCAAATAATCGTTCTAATATGACAGAGTGGTGTACAGGGTGACAAATTACCAGAGTAAACGTTATGTTAACTAATAGTAAGGTAGCACTATTTACTTTAAACACACACACGCGCGCGCGCGCGCACGCACGCACGCACACAAAGAGGGGGGGGGAGTGAGAAGCGCACCCTTCCAGAAGGTGTTATACATTACATCCACTTGCTTATACATTGATATTATTATTATTATTATTATTATTATTATTATTATTATGTGTGTGTTTATATATATATATATATATATATATATATAAATGTGTGTATGTATGTGTGTGTGCGCGTGTGTGTGTGTGTGTCAATTACAGATATGTCGATAAACGGATATACTGAATTATTTAATCAGCAAAAATGCCACATAATGAAAGAAATTCCATTTCCATTCTTATCACTAACAAAATAGATTTGTATTCTTCCATACACATCTCCAAGGATCTTTGGTAATTGTTCCCACAAGACAATGGTATTGTGTATAGTACGTGATAACCATCAACATATTATTCCGGTTCGAGTCGTACCGACAAGTTCAGGCGAGGACAAACTCAAGGTAACATGGAAAGAGCTGCACTCATTAGGCATCAATATTTCATTTGTTTCCACTAATGTGATACTAATCTGTAATAATCATTGCAGGCCATTATAAAGAGCCAGGGCCGTGGAGGAGGTACATTATGATTATAAAGGATATTACATCGTTATAGTGCGACATAATCGTATGAGTTGAGGCGAAATAAACTAATGACGTGCTTCCGAAAAGAAATTCGGGAGATAATTTCAGAGACAAAATAGAAGTGTATATTTTGCTAGTTTAGAATTATATTTGTGTATACGGTAAGCTAAAAAGGGTCAAAAGTATTGAGACAGAATGAAACATCCTCCAGATATGGCCTCGCAGTGGTTTGAACCGAAGAGTTAGACTTCTGCGGCCAACCACTTATACACGGAGACGTCCTCATCTTCAAAGATTAATGCTTTCATAAAATTTATGTTTTTTTTATTGTGACACGTAAATATCAAGGAATATAAATGAACATTTCGGAATATGATTTGTTGCCTTTTGATTTTATTATAATGCTCTTTAAAACGATCTTTATATTTGCAGCTTTCAAAAGATAAACAAGAGAAGGGAATATATAGGTTAGTTTACTTAATTAAGTTTATTTATTTTTATTATTAACCTAATTAACTGTCAACTGTTATTCCTTTACAGCCACTTTTGTGCCGAAGGAAGATTAAATGGGCCGACTTTTAGCTGTTAAATCATGACAGCTGTTTTCAGTAACAGCTGTAGATGGCCGGTAGATGGAATCCAGATCTTCAGTATGGTTGATGATGCCCACGTATGCCTCTCTGTAACCTTGTCCAAGAAAAGTGGCGTCCCCTAATAATGCCATCACAACAGTATGATGTTTTGCTTTCTTATATCTGACAATGGGGTGTCGTTAATTATTTATGGTATCAATCAATGGGGAAACAATGATTAATTCTGGTGAGATATTGAGACGAACATTGCCGATGTATTAACCCTTGCGGAATACCAATATTTGTCATCAATATGACCGCGAACAATAATTCGGGCGAAAATAAACACCCGATGAAGGCGGTCTCATTCGGGAACTGTATTATAGTTGAAGGTTGATGCGAGTTAAAACCTGTCGCCCTATTTAGTAAGAACAGTTACGGTGTCAGAAATTATACATAGCCGGCATTTAAAAAATTGTAAATATTTAATGTATGCCATATCTATTTTTTAAATTGCTTTCACCAATTAGACAATGAACGATTTAGGATGATGCGGTACTAATTGTCTCCGTATGCTTCAGATCACCAGCAAACACAAAATAATACTTTGAAACTATCAAAGGAAGATAAACACTTGTGCACGTGCAGACGTTTTATTAAACAGTGATACCTTTTAAAGCCTACTCAGATCGCGGTACTCGCTTTATCAAAAAGAGGCTATCAACTTTACTGTTCAAAACAACAATAATAAGCATTACATCTGTATTATGGTCACTCTTTGGATGGGTAATCAACGTATAATAAGAAAACTGACGTTTACAGTTTGTTTATGTCACGAGAGAGAATGTGACTGATATATAATTAGTAATAAAGATGATATGATATGGAAAGATGATAAAATAAGCGTGATATATTTGGCATAATCACATTATATCAAACATCCCGAACCAAACTTTAGATACCGATGAGTCATTTGCCATCCCTACTGGCCCATAAAGGGATCGACGGACATGATGTTTTAGTATACGCACTCATGTCGTATCAGTATATAGAGCCGCTGCCTACTAGAGTATTACGATTATTTACTGTTTAAGACGAGAAATACATCATACTCCGTTCTTTGACTTTGTTTCTTATTACACCAATTACTTGCACTTCATTTCAAATTATATCATCTGTTGTTATCTGTTATTTTGATGTGGAGTTTCGTTTTGCCTTTGAATGGTTCCTCCTATAAAGAGCGGTTTATTAAATGAAAATTACTTGTATTATTATTATTATTATTATTATTATTATTATTATTATTATCATCATCATCGTCATTATTATTGAACAATGTAGGTTTGGTTTGGGTGAAAGTCACTTGTGAGTATTTTCAAAGACTTTGGTTGCTCGTTTACTGACCACAGTTTTTGTGTATATACAGTCTGAATATTCAAATATATTTGTATTTGCAGATACATCTGAGCCGTTTACAGAGACTGATATCAGACAGTTGCTGAAACGGTCATCTAATGCTTTCTGAGCAGTTGACACTGTGCCTACATGAATTGTGAAAGATTGTCTGTATGTTCTGATAAGCCCAATTACAAATATAGTTAATAAATCACTATCTCTGGGTGTTTTCCCAAGATCCATGAAAGCTGCCGTTGTAAAACCATTAATAAAAAACACACTGTGGATTGTAACATTCTAATCAATTACAGACCTGTTTCAAATCTTACATTTTTATCTAAAGTTATAAAAAGGCAGTTGCTTTCCTTCTAAACAGATATTTAATCAATAATAACCTGAACGAATCACTACAGTCTGCCTATTAAAGTGGTTACAGGACTGAAACAGCCTTGGTTAGGGTGTAAAATTATATTATGATGTCAATTGATCAAGGTATTACTGTATTACTTGTTCTTCTGGACCTGTCTGCTGCATCTGATAAAGTTGACCATAATGTACTTTTCTCTCGGTTAAAAGACATGTTTGGTCCGTCAGATAAATTACTCGAATGGTTTCGATCCCATCTGGAACAACACCCCCAGAGAGTGTCTGTTCACGGTATTTTATCTGATATTCAGTTTTTGTTATCTGGTGTACCACAGGGTTCAGTTCTTGGTCCTCTGGTTTTCACAATGCATACGCGTCCTCTTGGGTTCATTGCGCAGCGATATGGGGTTAAATATAACGTGTATATTCACGATACATAGCTATATATATCACTGGATCCTGACAATGAGTAAAATTAATCTTCATTGAATAAATTAGAACATTTTGTATTGCTGATATTTGGCTATGGATGACTCAAAATCTTCTTAACCTTAATGATAATAAAACAAATATTATATATTTGGCATCACCACATTGTGTTAAATCCCTAAAGACACCAGCATTACAGATAGGTGCATCTTCGATTACCCCTAATGGGTAAGCAAATATTTTGGGATTATTTTTGACCAATGTATTAACATGTATGAACAAGTCACCTCAGTATGCCGAGCTGCCTTCTACCATCTTAAGAACATCCACTGTTTAAAAGCATCCTTGACAAAATAAACACTTGTAACTGTAGTCCATGCCTTTGTTACATCTCGTATAGACTATTGTAACTCCCTGTTATATGGCATATCTGATTATAACATCAATCGCCTTCAGCGAAGTCAGAACAGTGCAATTCTTCAAAAACTACACTGGCTGTCTGTTAGACAGCGTATCCATTTCAAGATTGTATTAATAACTTATAAATATATTAATGATATGCACCACGATACCTGTGTGAACTGGTGTCCACTATAAAGTCATCCCTAAAACGCAAGTCATCCAGTCAGATACTATTGCATATGACAGTGTCTCGGCTCAAGTCATATGGTGATTGTGCGTTTAGTGTTGCAGCCCCCACTTTGTGGAATAGGACTGAAACGTTTACTTGGCTGTTGTCTGAGAATTTGCTTATTAGCTACTATCAATGGTATCCAATGGTAATGACTGTAATATTTGGCCATATTCCGAACAGGAGTCGTGGCTTTAGTATATATAGTGACTAACTGGATAATGAATGTTTTCCATTATACAGGTGATGATCAAAAGATGTTGTCCTATAATCTTTTTAACATTCTCTAAGATTCTTATCAGTTATATTTAATGGGGGGTACCCGGTTTTTAAAAATTTTATATATATTATATATATATATATATATATATATATATATATATATATATATATATATATATATATATATATATTATTAATTTTTTTTTTTTTTTTGTAAAAATAGGACTAGAGTCACGTGATCTGTCCATTGGCCACATTGGGTTTTTAGAAATATACTGATATAATTAAAGCCACATGATCTCTTTATTGGTCAAACCATCGATCTTGTACGGATGTGATTCCGGTCAAGTGACATCCACACTGTTACATAACCAGTCACATACGGATATAATTCAAATCACGTGACATCCCTATTACAGTGATGGGTGGCCATCATATTTCCACCTTGGACATGAGGTGTCATTACGTACCCTATCTGAGTATGCTGCTATAGTTACCAAGCCAAACCAAAAACATGACGACAACAATGATACACTGTTGGTGGTAACTAGATAATAGATGTGATCATCACGACCTGGAGAAGAGCAATTTATCGATAACAAGGGGGGATGCTGGGAGTAGGCGTAGTTGTCAAGGTTAATTGCAGTTTTGGATCAACTTATTAAATAACACTGATAAATGTTATTCTGGTCGTTTCTGAACAAGAAAACATCACATTTCCGGTTGGACATAACAGAAAATATTCACAGACGACACAAGTAAACAAATAATATTTACACGGAGAACAAATAGAAGTTAGCCACAGAGCTGATTATTAACAGGTTTTCATTGATATATTCTGTCTTAATCTTTTGGTATGCAGGATATGTGCCGTCACTCGATCCCTTCATCATTAGCCATACACTGTTCAGGTGAATACTATTATAAGATCTTACATAAATAGCCCATTATACCTATATCCGTTCTATGGGCGCCTCCGTGGTCCAACTGGTAGCGCGTTCGTTCAAAGATCACTACCACATGAGTTCGAACCTCGGCGTGGGCATATCTGAAGGGTGTTTCATCTTTGAATTCGTTTCATTACCTTTGGAGGTTGTTCGACCCATTTAGCCTACCATGTGCCCAAAAGTGGCCGTAAAACACTACTTACTAATATTACTATTTGAGATGCATGTAATGGCAGCGCGTTATTAAACCTAGTACATGTAATTAAATAAAGAAGAACTGAACAGTGAAAAACATTAAACATTGGAAGTATATATATATATATATATATATATATATATATATATATATATATATATATATATATATATTTTTCCCATATTTTAATTTTTCCTAAACAAATTCACTAACTATGTATACTCAATCTCACATCAAAGTTCTGACAGAATATTCGGATCTTCCTCTATAAGCTGACTATCAAAATCTAGGTATAGGAATAAACATCAGGGATTAGGAGATAGTACTTATATTATTGTTGTTATCTGTTATCATATATTGTAAATTTAGAAAGGTTTGGTTTAGTTTACTTTTCTTAAATTAAAGTGTAGTTTGGTGAATCTTTGCTATATATCACAGGTGTGACGAACACGGAAGCTACATGAAATAATCGCCAATTAACAGACACCCAGATGACAGAGAAATAAGGTGACCTATAACCAGGCCCAAAGGTCAAATGAGGGTTATCCTTTGTTTGACCAGCTTTAATTCATTGTTGCTAATCATATCCCGTCTATGGGTTTGTGAGTGCAAGCGGGTTTGCGCGCGCGCGCGTGTGCGTGTCTGTCAACTGGCGTCTATGTGCGAGTATATGTGTATGCATTGTGTTGATTACCAGCACCAGTGCTTGCACCCCACTAATCAAGTTAAGATATGCTACCTAAAGTATATCTTCCCCCTCATAGCACACCGGCAAGGGATGCTTGATGTGATTAGATTATCAAAGGAAATATGTGAATGGTGTACATAACTTTCTACAGGTAATACTGCATTGTCATGGCAAATCAGTAACCGCAATATGAGAAACGTTTCAAGCAGTCATTTACCCCGGACATGGTCAACAATGGCAGGGATATGAAGCCAAATGAAGGATAGTTGATTAGGGTTGTGTAATTGACAACATTTATGTGTACAGATGTGTATATTTATAAATTGTTTAAGTTATTGGAAATATGCTTCTCGTGGGCAAATAAGAACACCACTATTATTTATGTTATTATACACTCTTGTCAAATACTCATTATTGAGATAGATAGATAGATAGACAGAAGATAGATAGATAAAAGATAGATAGATAGATAGATAAATAGATAGATAGAGATAGAGAGAGATTAAATCAATGTTTATATAAATTGGCATCATGTCTGATACATTACGATAAGCGTAAAGTTTACAACATTTCCTCATGAACAACAAACACCATAATGTTTGGCAACATTTGTCTGTGTTAGTTGAGGCTCATCAATGTGGAAGTCTGCATGCTATCTGGACAATTATCAAAACATAAACAACGATTTGTTTATTTTTTGCTAAGATTGATTAATCCTAGCGTAAAACGTAGACGTGAATGACGTATGATGGTTGCCCCTACAGACGTAAATCAGTTATACAGCTAGACTGAACTAAACGTCCTGACAGGAGAAAAGGAAACTGAAATATCTCATCTTTACTTTCATGGCAAGTTAATTGAGTTAATAATAATTATGTTCATTAATACGGGTTTTTAGTTATTAACGAAGCAAGCCTAATGTGGGGCTCAAAACGATGGCTAATTAAAATGCAAGACATCCTAGAAGACCTAGCTGATTTCATGTCCAGATACGTGTTTGAATCACCAGATACCAATGTTACACCGAAAACAACACATGAACCTCAGCGCAATGCGTGCAATCACAAAACAATTAATCTATGTGTAAGCAGCTAATAAGGTGCAATATATCAAACCTATGTATGCTTTTCTCCTAATACCTGCTCATAATTACCGGCAACTGGGTATTAAACTGAAATATAATATTTCAAGGTTAATGGGAAGCCGGCTATTTCGCTACATATGCCCTTCCAATTTGGATTATTGAATATTGTATGAGTATATATGTTACGGTTAATCTGCATAACCAGGTAATATGTATGTTACCTGAAAGTTTCAAGTAATACGCGTATTGATAACTGACATTTAATACACATTACCTAAAAATGTCATGTAATATCTATATTACCTGATTATACAGATTAGCTGTAACACACACAGACACACACCATATATATATATATATATATATATATATATATATGTGTGTGTGTGTGTGTGTGTGTGTGTGTGTGAGACTCTCTCTTTCTCTCTCTCTCTCTCTCTGTGTTGCGTGTAAATTGGAAAATAAAATTCCCTCTCGTTATTTTAAGAGAGCCGCTTGAGTGAACGCATTGGTGAACTAGAATTAGTCACAACACCCCCACCCCCACCATTGAAATTAATCTGTCAGTCGCCCAAAGTATATTTCATCTTAGATTAGTCGTACTGAAGATAACCTAGAAAATAGTTGTAGAATTGATGTATCAAGGTCACTAGGTGATAGTCAAGACAAAGGATTTGATAAGAGAAAACAGCATGTTTCCCAACTGTATATACGCTTATTGGAAAGAGACTCAGCAGCTCTGTAGCATATCAAGCTAGCACCAATCCTTCAACATCAATGTTAGAAGTTCTAACCTTGTTCAAAGCTACATGAGTGACAATTGGAATATGCGGACATTGACTTCGGTGGTCCATTTCCTAAGGAGACTACTTGACTTGTTAGTTGCGACAGATGAATAAAGACTAATGGGAAATGGAAAATATGTAGACATCTACTCAGTTATGGCGCCCCACTATATAATCAACAGGTGTGCCATACGCAAGTGTATTATTCAAGAGGTACATTAAATTAGCTTTACCTGAATAGAAAAAAAGGTACAATTTAACACAATCATGAGATAAACTAATATAAGGTGAAAGTTTCGAATGAAGCTGATGATGGTACAAGAGTACATTCATCGAACGCCTTACCTGAATGTAGTCATAGTAGCCCAGAGGACGATCAATAAATTACAAAACTATGTTAAATCAGTTGACGGCTAGACGAAGTATTGACAAGGGTATCCAGACATTTAGCCAACGGACATTTAGACAACGGACATTTAGCCAATATTTGCAGGGAGGACATTTAGCCAACATTCAAAATTTTCATCTTACATGTACATGTATATTGTTATATTTTTGAGTGTGGGTATGCTCTGTCAATATTATGTTCTGTTTATGGATGTTGCAAATATAGGCCTATCTTTAGATAAGATGTTAGCAACATAATAATTATTGCTGCTTTTTGTACAATTTTTATATTTATATTAATGTATACTGTTTTCTCCGGTATTATAAATAAATATAAATAATTATATGTCAGGGTTGGGAGTTTTTTACACAGACGTTATTAACACCGTTAACTACTTAACTATATCTGGTATGTGGGTTATTACTACTTGTATATACGACAGATAATCTACATGTATTGTAATGTTGTTAAGATGTGACTGCATAACCCAGGTGATATATCATAGTTTTAAAATGTGACTTCATTTTACCTCAGTATAGAAAGCCAGTCTGAATTTAATTTGAAACAGTGTTACACTTTCTCATGATCATAGTGTTATAACACATTGATACATACCTACATGTTGGCTTAAATTATTGAACTAATACTGTGATTATTATTTGATATCCAGCCTTTAGTACTGTATAAAGGTGGAAGACTAGAGAATTCCACTTGGGAACATTTTTTTACATGTTGCCATTGGAAATAAGAAATGTGCAAAAAGTGTGATCATCAGCAAGCTAATAATAGTCCACTACACAAAATGTTCAATGGATTCAGTTTCATCAGCATCAATTGAGCGAATATTTTCAAACTTTGTAAATATTCACACTAAAGTGCACAATCTTCTATGCAACAGTAAAGTTTTTAAGATGGTATTCTGCTATAGGATTCTCAGAGTATCATATTACCTATATAATTATTGGGATGAATATTACCAATTATTAGGGAATTAAAGTTCAGAGGAACTTTCCATATTCCAAATATTGAGTAGTGTGCTAATAAAAATGCATGTATGTGAAAGACATTATCAAATAAATGGGTCACCTAGTGCAAATAGATCTGGCTTTGTTTACAATGCTTCTGTTTGGTGTACCTTCAAGTTGACCCAACCATCCCCAATGACACTAAACTTCTTTCACCTGGAACCAGTGGCTTCTATAGGCTAGTAGGATAAAAGGGCCTCTGGGCAATTAGATCTGGCTTCCTTTACAGTGATTCTGTTTTGTGTACAGTCAGAATTTGTTGATCCGACAAGGTTTGTTGCATGATAATATGTGGGATAAACGAGAATATGATTATCGAGTCCGTGACATATCGGTAGTCTGTGTCACACATTTTTTAAATCATACAGATATACGTCCGTATTAAAACCAAAATTCAATAACCGTACGCAAGACATGGAATGGTATTGAAGCCATTGAGCATTTTGATGTTTGTTAATTACAGACACTATACAGAAATACTCGTGTCATTATTTGAGTAATAAATTTAAATGAGATTATCATGGCTCGCTATGGTTTTTTTTCTGTTCTTAAATGACTCAATATTTTATTCAAGTATATTTATACTTAGCGCCCAGTTAAGAAATATAAATATGGAAACAATATAGATAACACAAACAAATATATTAAAAGTATACGAAGTAGACTTAATAATAGGAATATTGACAATTTACACCTATAGACAACATGTCAGAAATAAAGAATGTATTATATGCAATGTTTGTGTTTTCAGATTTTAGAGTATAAGACATTTGTTTGTAATCATTACAGTCGTACAATGAATTGAATAAAATTCAATTACATACACTATGACGATTGAATATAACAGCTGTAGACTATATGTAACACCCGTGTTTGCAAGTTTTAGAATATGATATTATGATCAAGGTAAGCCAGTAATACTTGTTCTTCTGGACCTGTCTGCTGCATTTGATACAGTTGACCATAATGTACTTTTCTCTAGGTTAAAAGACATGTTTGGTCTGTCAGGTAAAGTAGATGAATGGTTTCGATCCCATCTGGAACAATGTTCCCAGAGAGTGTATGTTCGTGTTATTTTATCTGATATTCAGTATTTGTTATCTGGTGTACCACAGGGTTCAGTTCTTGGTCCTCTGGTTTTCACAATATATACGCGTCCTCTTAGGATCATTGCACAGCGATATGGGGTTAAATATCACTTGTATGCTGATGACACACAGCTGTATATATCACTGGATCCTGACAATGACTTAAATTTCTCCTCTTCCTTGAATAATTTAGAACATTGTATTGCCGATATTCAGCTATGGATTACTCAAAATCTTCTAAAACTAAATGATAATAAAACAAATATTTTATATTTGGCATCACCACATTGTGTTAAACCCCTAAAGACACCAGCATTACAGATGGGGTCATCTTCGATTACCCCTAATGGGTCAGTAAAAAATCTAAGGGTTATTTTTGACCAATGTATTAACATGCATGAACATGTCACATTAGTATGCCGAGCTGCTTACTACCATCTTAAGAACATCCACTGTTTAAAAGCATTCTTGACACAAGAAGCACTTGTAACTGTAGTTCATGCCTTTGTTACATCTCGTCGTATAGACTATTGTAACTCCCTGTTATGTGGCATATCTGATTATAACATTAATCGCCTTCAGCGAATTCAGAATAGTGCAGCTCGCATTGTAACAAATACTAGAAAATATGATCATATCACCCCAATTCTTCAAAACCTACATTGGCTACCTGTTAGACAGCGTATCCATTTTAAGATTCTGTTAATAACTTATAAATCTATTAATGACATGGCGCCAGCATATCTGTGTGAACTGGTTTTCATTAGAAAGTCATTCCGAAAACTCAGATCATCCAGTCAGATACTATTGCAGGTGCCAGTGTCGCGGCTCAAGTCATATGGCGATTGTGCGTTTAGTGCTGCAGCTCCCACTTTGTGGAATAAGTTGCCGGCAAATATTAGAAATGCGTCGTCTCTTGGAAATTTTAAGTCTCTTCTAAAAACACATCTATTTAAGGTCGCTTTCACAGATAAATAATAATTATTTTTTAAATCATTACAGGGATTTTGCAGACATTATTTGGGGTATTATTATATATTATTTGTACAGCGCCTTTGAATGGCTCCTGCTAGTAAGGGCGCTTTATTAAATATACATTATTATTATTATTATTATTATTATTATTATTATTATTATTATTATGAGACATCACTTTGTGTTTGTTACATTTTGTACAATGAATTACAAAAATACAATTACATACAATGTTTTGTGATTATTGAAACAACTATATTTATGAAAACTCATATAAACATAATCAAAAATTTGGAATGTTGGCTAAATGTCCCCCCTGCAAATATAGGCTAAATGTCCGTTGGCTAAGTGTCCGTTGGCTAAATTTCCGTTAGCTAAATTTCCGTTGGCTAAGTGTCCGTTGGCTAAATGTCCGTTGGCTAAATGTCCCGGATTCATTGACAAGATAGAGTTTCAGAACGAAATGAAGACCAATTCATCAACTAAAATAATGTGTCAAGATTAAAGCAAATCGATTTAAAAAAAGAATCATCATCATCATGGTGAATCCGGGACATTTAGCCAACGGACATTTAGCTAACGGGGCCTTATTATCCTACAAGCTTATAGAAGCCACTGGTTCCAGGTGAAAGAAGTTAAGTCTCATTGGGGATGGTTGGGTCAACTTGAAGGTACACCAAACAGAAGCATTGTAAACAAAGCCAGATCTATTTGCACTAGGTGACCCATTTATTTGATAATGTCTTTCACATACATGCATTTTTATTAGCACACTACTCAATATTTGGAATATGGAAAGTTCCTCTGAACTTTAATTCCCTAATAATTGGTAATATTCATCCCAATAATTATATAGGTAATATGATACTAATAAATATATTTATAAATTAAAAATCATTTATTTTATTTTACTTTTTCCTCATTAACAATTCACTGGTGAGTAAGTGTCCACTTTTTCATTTTGTTTGGTGAGCAACTGTCCAGGTGAGCAACTGTCCTACACCCTAATATTTGACACATGAATGTCTACATGAATAGTAGGAATATAACAAAATAATGACAGTTATTGTTCTTCTGCACACAAAGTGAATATTGTCTATCTGAACAATTAAATAGTTTAATTCAACACTGCCTCTGAGAATCCTATAGCAGAATACCATCTTAAAAACTTTACTGTTGCATAGAAGATTGTGCACTTTAGTGTGAATATTTACAAAGTTTGAAAATATTTGCTCACTTGATGCTGATGAAACTGAATCCATTGAACATTTTGTGTAGTGGACTATTATTAGCTTGCTGATGATCACACTTTTTGCACATTTCTTATTTCCAATGGCAACATGTAAAAAATGTTCTCTAGTCTTCCACCTTTATACAGTACTAAAGGCTGGATATCAAATAATAATCACAGTATTAGTTCAATAATTTAAGCCAACATGTAGGTATGTATCAATGTGATATAACACTATGATCATGAGAAAGTGTAACACTGTTTCAAATTAAATTCAGACTGGCTTTCTATACTGAGGTAAAATGAAGTCACATTTTAAAACTATGATATATCACCTGGGTTATGCAGTCACATCTTAACAACATTACAATACATGTATGTGTCAACATTGGATAGAGGATTATTCTGAGACTAGTACTAGTAGTAGATTATCTGCCGTATATACAAGTAGTAATAACCCACATACCAGATATAGTTAAGTAGTTAACGGTGTTAATAACGTCTGTGTAAAAAACTCCCAACCCTGACATATCATTATTTATATTTATTTATAATACCGGAGAAAACAGTATACATTAATATAAATATAAAAATTGTACAAAAAGCAGCAATAATTATTATGTTGCTAACATCTTATCTAAAGATAGGCCTATATTTGCAACATCCATAAACAGAACATAATATTGACAGAGCATACCCACACTCACAAATATAACAATATACATGTACATGTAAGATGAAAATTTTGAATGTTGGCTAAATGTCCCCCCTGCAAATATTGGCTAAATGTCCGTTGGCTAAATGTCCGGATACCAGACCAGACCATTAACGTGAATGGAAAACAATGTTAATGGGCAATAATATTATAACGTACAGCAAAAACAATACGGTATTTAAATTAAAAAAACCCTCTATTTCAAAGATAACATATCATGATGACTGTTAAATAATTGTAAGAACAACCGGATATCCGTTTGTTGCTTTAACAGATTTTTGGAAATAAATAGTAGAAAAGAGATCATAGGTAAAACGTTACAACACATATTAGTTCATTATAATTACACACACACATACATACATACATACATACATACATACACACATACATACATACATACATATATACATGCATACATACACCATGTTTAAACTAACTAAATACATACAGACACAGGTGCACACATAGAGATATACATACACACATACAGTCAGACATAGAGACATAGAGATATACATACACAGATACATACACATATACGTACATAGATATATGCATACACTCATACATATATCCAGAGATACATATATATAAATACATACATACATACATAATACATACATATATTTATACATTTATACATACATGCGTTTGTGTGTGTGTTTGTGTGCATGTATATGTGAGTGTATGTGTGTGTTTGTATACGTGGGTGTATCTGTGTGTATGTATGTACACACATACACAGTTGCAAGGTAAATAACCATATAAATCTCAAGGTAAATCTTGGCAGATGCTAGAAATTAAAAACGCCATATACTAAGAAATATATCTTCCAGATTGTAATTAATACTTCAGGTAAATTAATCTTAATTGTTAATATAGTATGGTGAAGAATGTGCAATTATATCTAACCTAATTCAGTTCATTAATTTAATAATTAGGACAGAACAACTTTAAGACAGCGGGTGGAACATACCTCTAAAGCAGTAACACTCAAAGTATTAATGACGAATTATATTTATTTTATCTACAGTACATATGCTTGGATTTTGTTCATAGTATATTTGATCATTTCAGATTTCGTTGGAGTCCATCGAAACTTCGTTTCGAGGAGGCCGTAAAAGAAACGGCTTCTTCGGTTCGTTACCTTGAACTGAGATATTAATTTTTTTCTAGTGGGGCTAAAGTCTGAAAAAACATTTTTGTTTGTTTGATTATACAGGTATATCAGTGGAATTTTAACCTTTAGACAACTCAGCTCTCATTGATAGCAATATTTTTATATCAGGGTTAGCTAAGTGCTAAACTATGAGGCATTAGATTCGCTTCAGTAATAAGGTTAATAGCGATACTAAAACTGGAAAAATATACAAGAACCAACAAGAACCAAACCAAACCTAACTCATATTTAGAAACGAGATATACCTGCCATAACAATCACGTTAGTTGATCTCTTAGGTAAGGAAATAATACTTAGATACGTTACTTCTGAAACAGGTTATCACTTAATTAATGACCCAATACCAAAATTATTAATGTTCGCTAGATTCCCTTTATAACTTTTCAGTTCAAGCACAGACAATGGGACAGGAAAGGAATAGTTATTGCGTATTTGAGAAAATATAATAAAATAAATAGTTGCTATCCGCTCTCTCCAAAACATCCATCATGTTATCGAACCGTTTAGCCCAAAGCTGCTATCCAGCTGGATAATTATGATCACATTAGTAATTCGTTTGTGTGTACTCCCATTTATTGGCTTAACTCCATGATCAGATAAACAAGGCGATATTGACCGTGCTGTGTGTGTGTGTGTGTGTTTTTTCTGATGTGGATAGACTTGATAAAGTAATTAAAGTTAACGCGAACCCAAATCACGTTTAAAGAGAGTCAACTATTCGCCTTTCAACTTGCCAACTGAAGTCGATCAAACTATTGACTAACACAAATTGTTTCTAATAAGTATCAATCATCATACCTTTAAATTGTGTATTTAACAGTGCTAAGTGTCATAAAATCTGATGCTACAACGGTAGCTAAAGATTATATTTAGGTATTGATTATGAGTCCATTACAGCACTGTGCGGGATTTCAATCCGGACTTTATTGAAGACTGGATCCTTACTGCTTTTAATGCCATTTAGCTAACCGGAGAAAGATACGTCTACACTAAATTACGTAACTACCGGTTGCTAATTGATGTTCATTATCGAACATGGTCCTACTAAATTGTTAAACGATATCAAAACATTTAGGTATTAATCAGAAAATATTATTTTATCGTCACGTTGTTTATTCAATCTTGGCCAGATACCCAAAAAAAAAGATGACATATCTTTCCATCATAACTTAGAGATGATGTCATATGAAACTAACCCTTTATATGTCGGTGATGCGCGCTAATTTCTTGTTACTCAATGTATTTTTTTTAATCATATTGTACGTTCGGCTTGAATTTCTTTTCTTCGCACATGCTGTCTACATAATTGTATAAACCAACTCTACAAAATATTAGAAAACTTATCAGTATTTCGATATACGATATTACATTATCGTTCAGAACAACGGATTCCAACTTATATATAAAATTTAGTTACTTATTCATCACTCAATTATTTACATATTACTTACTTATACCAATATTAATACATTTCTGGGAAATGAGATGTAAATTTATTAATAAGTTAGATCAAACGTATCCTATGATAGAGCAGTGGTTGGTAAAGGTAAAAGTTTGTTCGGCAGAAAATTGCTGCTTCACAGGTATATTAGATAACATACGCTTTTTTCTATCTCAGTCGAGTCTCTAGGTGATGGGATCGAATCCCAGGTGTTTGTGGGATATCTCACCCGTAAAAAACCTTTCCTTGGTAAGTAGGTTATAAATGATATATCTCGGGTGACAAAAGAGTTCAAGATAAACAGAGCAATACTACACTCACTCTAGCGTAATTGTACTTAAAATGATCAATGACATCATATCCTTTATCTGGCAAATTCTTCATCCGTCTATTCGTATCAATGATAATGAGACACACACAATTGTCTAATATGATCACCTATCTAATCAAGATAACCTCGGATATGTATTACTGTATTTATATAACGTTTGGTACGATCTCCTCAAGAGGAGCTATGCAGAATAAGAGGAAACATTAACATAGAGCACATCTATCAAGGCATACCTGTCTAATGCGGTCAGACAATGACCATATGAAATGCAATAGGGAAGTCACTTGAGAATGTATTATATTTTTCTATAGTGGGCTATAACGATATGGTATAGGATATGTATACGACGGCGAGCTCTACTTACCGCAGCATTAACGACACCGCCTCCAATGGCGAACAGTGCCATGTGAGCTATGGATAGACAGAGCCAGGTAATTCCAGTAATCAGGCTGATGATGCTCTCAGACACCTTATCGTCCCAGAACAGATTGTAGAGTACGACGCATGAGATCATGATGTAGAGCACAAACCCGGCGCCGAGCTTGGCGCAGAGCATATTGTCGGCAGTGTCCACGATGTAGCAGATTTGTTGATGCCAGGATCTCAGCCTCTGGATGTTATCGGCAAGAGACTTCCTGCCGCACGTCACATCCTTCACGGCATCGTTGAAGGCTTCGATCTGGTGGTACATGATCTTGCATATAATGAAGGTCAGAACGGCCGAAAGGCCCCAGGCGGAACTCATATAGAAGTGTATGACTATATACACGACAGTCATTTGTTTGTAGTAAGGGGACGTCAATGAGAATGGGTACATGGCGTTTTCCCAGATGCTGGTAGCGTGCAGTCCAAACGAGCAATATGTTATGTTGAGGATCATCAGCGACCAGCCGATGGCCGTGAACTTGGCCGCGCTCTTCCGGGTTAATCCGGTCCGATCCGTGGTCTCGAACGTGTAACAGAGATGCTCCAGTTGGAGGAAGAAACGATGGAGGCAGTCGGAGTTGAGCGAGATGCGCATCAGACACGAGCACGTGATCGCGCAAAACAGCGACCAACCGATAAAGGTCACCTTGCCGAAGAGGATCGGACCGAAGGTGTTGTCGTGCTGAAATAGGAACATCAGTCGGATCACATTCAGCCAGGCCAGCATATTCACGCCAACTGCGTAGATCATCAGCGGCACAGAGGACGGCTTCTTTGTCGTCGAGTCTGTTTCTATTTTGATGTTCGAATACAGCAATCCGGGACACTCGATGGAGACGACCGATAACGTCTTCATTGGAATGAACAATCCGAAGGCCATTAGGTTGTTCAGGATCGGCTTCGTCTGCTTGTAGAGGAAGGTCTCTTCGTGCGAGACGACCCGCGGCTTCTTGGCGTCGTATGACGTCGTGTCCACGTCCCCGCTGACCGTGTTCATTGGGTTTATGCGGACTTTCATCACTTTGGTCGATCTCTGGTTCTTGAACATTGACAACATTACAGGCCGTTGGCGCAGTCAGTGCGTCGAGTCGGAGGTAAACGTTTGGTGGGTAGTTAAGGGTGTGGGTCTATTTACATGATATGCGGCTGTTAACTAATTCATCAGCTAAGTAGGCACGCTCGCGTCGCCCGTTTCGCTCTTGGTCTGTAATCGCATCGGAATTGTGGAACTAGGTGGAGTCCGTGTATAGAATAGGGCGTCTCAGCCAACAACTAGTCAACTCCGGCTTTAGAAGCGCACTATCCCATGGGTAGAGACTGAAACACTATCAAATAATAATAACAACAATCGTTCACTCACCTCCAGCAGTTTTCATTTATCTCAAATATTATTGGTTATTAGGTGCTCTTCCAAACTAAAATATTACTAGCAACTCGAGATGACATGCGGTCGTCCACAAGGGGATCCCAGGTGATGTTTCGAAATCCACTAATTAGTAAGGTCAGACAGACCAGTCCTTGCTTAGTTCCGGTCTCTCGGCATGCACCTGGAAACAAACAAACTTGCCCGTTCCCGCGGCTGGGAGGCGGGTACTGTCTACTTCGGCATCAGACCGAACACACTACATGCTCTCACCTCTCACCTCCTCTCTGTGGTGCGCCTTCAAAGCCGATCGATATCGCACGATGTTTGTACACACTACTAGCTGAGCTCTCTTTGCCCCTATCTGCGTAGGTAGTGTTATGTTGTCGTGTCTACCTGGTGTCTGTTACCGTGTCCGACCTCCATCGTGGACGCTCATCTGACACGTTTTTTGCAGCCTCGCCGTTGGAGATTCCCGAACCGTGGAACACACCGCCACATATCCATCCAGTCATGGATGGATGGGGATTTTCAATCTATTTACCTCAAAGAATGACGCCTTTCTTAACGCAATCAATTCTCTGCGGTGTGCATGTCAATAGATTGTGTGTGGTAACGTAGGCGCGTGATTGCCGAAGGAAATGGACAAAAATGATTCTGTCCAAAATTAATAGCTATTTAGTTCCACAACAATAGTAATATTGTGAAGAAATATCACTAGTTTATCACAATTATTGCCTAAGTACTATTTTATCTTTTGTTTGGTTTATATATATATATATAGTTAAATAAATATATAGTGAGTGAGTGAGTGAATGAGTGAGTCTGTCAATGATTGTAATTGTCTTGAAATCTAAACACATGACTATATAATGAGGACTATTTAAAGGGATAACTATTTCAGGTTTACGTCATGAAAGTGTTTTCTTACATTGCTACTGTTAAAAAGATAAGATTAAAATGGGTACAGTTGGTTTAGTATTTGTATTATGAGAGGGTAAATAACACCGAGCTCCCCTGTAACTAGACCACCTCCGTAAATGGACCACTTTTTACTGTTTTAAATTATTGCTATGCCTTAACATTGTATTTTTCTATAACTCGATCGAGTCCGAACTCCGTACTTCGACCTTTGATCTCCGTCCAATGTCCACGTGTGACTAGCTTGGGGTTAACCGTGTAAAAACATACATGTATGTTTTGTTTTAATTTCGACATCAAGAAGACAAAATGTATGATGGTGTATAAAGACTGTGGTTGTTTTACGACAACACCCCAATGGTATCTGAAAAACAAACTTATACAAAGTGTGGAAGACATGGATATATTGGGTGTAACTGTTAATAATAACGCTAAATACAACGACTATGTTAGTACTCGAATTCAAAAAGCTAACCGAAGTATGTTTTCAATAAGCAATATTGGTACGTCATATCCAGGTTTAAATACAAAAAGCAAAGTTCACTTATATAAAACGATATGTTTGCCTACTTTATTATATGGTGTTGTGTCTATCCATGAGTGTCAATAATATCGCTAAGATTCAGTCTGGACAAGGCAACATCATGAAATACGTTTGTGGTCTCAGCAAAAGATCTCATCATAGTAATTTTCTTCAAGCTCTTGGCATAACTGGTGCGAATACCCTTTTAAATGAATATAACAAGTGTTTATTTACCAGAATATTTCAAAATGATTAACCAAACAGGAACCTTTGTGTATATTTTATTGATTTATTTGCCACTCAAAATATTTTAATACCTGACACATTAATAAATCGAATTGTTGCTATGGCTATTTCTCCCGCTATTCTTATGTTCCAAGGTTGTACGAATTCTAGTCAATCTTCATACACTGCTGATGGTCTCGTCGACTCACTACGATTTATGTTATACAATGATTATTATATAAAGCCATGGTCTGACGAGTATCTTTTAGTTAAACCTTTAACAAAATCTTTTAAAATATTATTGCTGAATTAAGCTTGTATTGTTCTTATTTATAGTATTGCTGTATGAACTTTTATCTTGTATTTTCTCCACTATATGGAGGTTGAATAAAATAAATAAAAAATAGCAAACTATTGTAAGCATTATTTGTTTTCTAAAACGCGTTAAAATTTCTATAAAGTGACCACCTCCCTAAACTGACCACTTTTGACCAGTCTCTTGGATGGTCCATTCACAGGGGTTTTACTGTATATAATAACATGGCGTAACTTCAGCAGATAACGCACTTTAAATGTATAGGAATTGTTCAATACAAGGAATCAGAGTTCCTGGGCTATATCCGGGGGTCGTTGATCTAATATTTTGTTTTGTGACGCTTAATGACGTAATGGCATGATTTCCATCGGAAGCATTTCAATAGTTTACTAGTCCAGGTGAC
>JAODUP010000203.1:177500-287500 GCA_025642065.1 Paralvinella palmiformis
CACAATTGGGCACACGCGAATCTTTATAACTGAAGAGAACCAACATTTAAAAAATTCCAATTAATGGAACTTAATTTACAAAAGAATTCTCAATTTTCTTATCAGGAATATAAATATACAGAATTTTAACTGCATCGCTGATTGGGTCAATTATTTTCTAACATACCCCCCCCCCCATCAACTTCAAAGGTAACATTTCAGTTCAGATAAGGAAATAAATGGATGATAAACAAAACTGATTAAGAAAGTTTCCGGTGTTGACCTATTTACCTAGCTGGATCAGTATTTGATAAACATCCGGGCATCCACGTGACATGTTTTTGATCCTGTCAATAGTGCAGCTAATAAGCATAATTATATCGGGATTTTTGTCATCATGGAGTTTATGCCAGGAATTTATTAATTGCTAGTTTTGCTACCAGATGTCAGTCATGTATTATTATACTAACCAATGTCTAATAAACATTATGCCGATACAAAATGTATGTTATGAAACAAAGAATTTATTATTATATCCGACACTGCTTGAAATCCGACATATCTAATTCCCATGTCCGTGCTATTTTGATTTGTCATGATATTAAAATATGATTTGGCTTAAACTTTAATTAAAAACTACTATACGTATCACTGATTATATGTGTATATGCCAAAAGTTGAAATATATTGCCATTCCTTGAACATCTAGCCACTATTTACTGTCACATTCTACAGGTACAATTAATATTAGCAAATACAACAATTATGATGAATTTTTAGTACGGTTGCTCTACAATTTATAATGTAGCCATGGCACAGTCGGTAACGGACCAAAATACTGGCTATAATAGTGTATCCCAGTGTTGTCTGTAACTGTGGGATATTTCATCAACCAATGAAAGGCCTCGGTCTGAGCATCTTTTTGCGAATAGATTTGCCCTATTAATAAATACGCGTAACCGGCGTCAAGGGGAAACAAAGCAGTGACATTTTATTTACATTTACCACACACCTACTAATGATATAAATACACATTCTTCCACCCCACAACTATCTACAGCTACATAATACAGTTATTGCCTATAGTAACTGCTTTATACACGTATTCTATATATTATTTGTACTTAAAACTTGAACATCCACCATTTCAAAGACTTACGGTTATGGCTTTGTATTGACTTTGTTAAAACTATAAAGTGGTGTATTGTACCGCATATAATTGTGCAAATGGATCTGTCAGCGGATGGAATATGGATTAATTCCCCCAAAACAAAACTCGTTTGCCCGATTGACTTCGAAACGCGAATAGAGTGCAGTGGAAGCCAACTGGCCAACTTACCACTTCGAGGAACGTGTGTTCGTTATTTCGCCGTCTATGGCACGATCAGTTGGATATGACATGAAGAGTGTCAGGCTCACAGAAGATGCCATTCCAACCATATTTGACAAACTGAGTAATTCTAAGCCCAAACGAATCAGCGGTCTGATGGAGAAACTGAATAGAATATGGGTATTGGACATTCACCAGTTCACGAATTCGTGAGTAAAGTAAACTTTCTCTTCGTGGCCAAAAAAATATTTAAATTTACTTAGGCCTAGTTAAAGCTTCTTATAGCTATCTATTGTAGACACTACTAAATACGTGTACCGACAGATATCACTTTAATTTAAATTTTAAAGTGATGGAAGGGAAGGCAAAATACTGGCATAAGTTTTGTTATCTTAACTTATACCAACCAAACAAATGTCACACCAAAGATTGCCCTTTTCTGGTGGCGGGGGAAACAAGCAGTGACATTTTATTTACATTTACCACACACCTACTAATGATATAAATACGCATTCTTCCACCCCACAACTATCTACAGCTACGTAATACAGTTATTGCCTATAGTAACTGCTTTATACACGTATTCTATATATTATTTGTACTTACAGCTTGAACCTCCACCATTTCAAAGACTTACGGTTATGGGTTTGTATTGACTTGTTAAAACTATAAAGTGGTGTATTGTGCCGCGTATAATTGTGCAAATGGATCTGTCAGCGGATGGAATATGGATTAATTCCCCCAAAACAAAACTCGTTTGCCCGATTGACTTCGAAACGCGAATAGAGTGCAGTGGAAGCCAACTGGCCAACTTACCACTTCGAGGAACGTGTGTTCGTTATTTCGCCGTCTATGGCACGATCAGTTGGATACGACATGAAGAGGGTCAAGCTCATATAAGATGCCATTCCAACCATATTTGACAAACTGAGTAATTCTAAGCCCAAACGAATCAGCAGTCTGATGGAGAAACTGAATAGAAAATGGGTATGTATGAGCGATAATAGGGTAATCTTGGGAGCAAACTATTGGACATTCACCAGTTCACGAATTCGTGAGTAAAGTAAACTGTCAACTGGTTAAGACGCTTATAAACAAAGCTATGGCAGTACGTGATGTTTGAGGGCGCCTCCGTGGTCTAGTTGGCAGCGCGCTGGACCACAAATCACTACCACCTGAATTCGAATCTCAGCGTGGGCATATCTGAAGGGTGTTTCATCTTTGACTTCGCTTCATTACCTTTGGAGGTTGCTCGGCCCATTTAGCCTAGCATGTGCACAAAACTGGCTGTAAAACATCAATCATCATCATCAACTACCTGATGTTTGTCAAATATGACGTCACACGATAATCCCTAGCGAGTGTAGCACACACTAGCAATGGCTAGCGAAAGTTAGGAAATTAAGGATTTAGGGAACATTTTAATGGAAATATGATAGCTCGTGGTTAGGGTTAGTGCATCTGATAGGGAATAAAATTATTGTTTGTTATGCTATATCTAGTTCTAAATGTGAAATTTCTTTTCCCGTCACCTCTAAGCTAAGCTAAGATTTGAGCTTATTTCGAGTAATGCGCTTCATTATTATTTCATTGTCTACTTATCAGTAAATGATAGCCGACGTGTAATGAAAATAAATAATAAACCAATGACAGGTAAACCAGTTGGCGTGGGCTTGTGATTTTTAGGGTGCCTACTCTCTCTGCTAGAGGGAAAGGGCAACTCTTTGGCAAAGATTATTGATATTGTAAAGATAGTCAAGAGCGATCCCTTTGCACAGAATATTAATATTTTAAAGATTCTTAAAAGATGACACAGATAAAATACTAACTAAAACATGCATACGAGTGAAAGTAACGTATGTACCGAAATTATTAAACCTATCTTGTTGCGGTGACCATAAAATTATGATTTTTTTACTTAAATAAATCGTTATATTTCTTTTACTCTGTTCAATCTGTTCTGTTTCTAATAAACTTCGTATACATTACAGGTACATGTTTCTATTCATATACATACATACATACATACATACATACATACATACATACATACATACATACATACATACATACACACACATACACACACACACATATATATATTTTCGGTCGGAAGAAGAGTGCATGATCAATTGTGTCAAATGCAGCTGGTAAGTCCAGAAAAATGCCAGTAATAACAAACAAAGCTTAGTCAGTTGGCAAGTGATGTAACCTCTTTCAAACCTATCTAGATCTGTATGCACTTGATTGTAGATATTAATCAGAAGTTGTTGAACGGCTCTTTATTGATGCTAAGAGAATGACGAAAGCAAAGCCAATTATTGAATTAGTTGGAAACTGAAATTTTGGAAGAAGACGCATTTAAGATGAAACAATATCTGTTCTTGTTTTGCAGGTTTTCACCTGTTTGTCTCTTATCAAGTCGGTAATTTGTTTTAAAGGAACAGTTTACCCTCAAGTGATATAACTTAAACGTATACTGTTTATAAAAGTAACGAAAAAACCCCAATAATAATCACGAACTATACGTCAACTGAATCCAGATGAAATCAGATGTTTCTGCTTAGCCATCATCTTGACTTTATCTTCCCCCCCCCCCCTACTCAATCTACTAACTGACACCATCATCGTTTCATTTACTTAAATATGACAGTTTGGTAGATGGTTCTTGTTATAAGAGTACTAATACCCCGATTTACATAATTTTGGCTTAAGTCAAATTCGCTTCTACATAATTTTTCTAGATTAATTTTCAGTTCAGCGAACCTCATTACGTCATATGTTACGTCACCTCACCTCCGCCGACATAAAAGAACAATAAATAGTTAAATTAGCTATAAAAGAGCAAAGAAGCTAAACACGATTCAAAATACGATAAAACACATTAAAACATTAAAATAATATACGTACAATACAATATTTACACCAAAAGGCTTTACATCCGGCTTTCGTCAAAAACGGGCTGACGTCACGGGTTTTGTAAAGAATAAATTACCAAGATCGAGGCATGACTAGAGATTTCAATAACATACGATGCTTTTTGGATCAACTACAGCATAATATTCGTAAATACGTGTTTGTTCCCAATTTATATGTTTAGTTAACACTTATTATTATTATTATGCAACATTTTATATAGCGCTCTATATAATTGGACTAAAATTACTCTAAAACACTTGTTATAAATAGATTACGTGTTTCCTTGTATTCATATTTTGAAACAAATACTAATTTGGGGTGAACATTTTTAGTTTTGGTTCTGATTACTTAAAGTGAAAGTGAACTGTTCCTTTAACCTTGTTTTCTACAGTTCGTTGATGCCAGTATTACTTTACGAGGTATGTATTTTTGGACGAATCTCGATTAGGTCGTATTCACCAACTTAATAAAATGTTTTATTATAGGTTGACACATGGCAACATTGTGCGATCAGGTGATATTTAATGTCATCGATTCGTCACGCCCCGTATTAGTTTTGCCTTGAATTAGAATTTACTGGAAATTACAAAGGTAAATCAACCGCTCTTCCTGTTTGTTGTCAGAAATGACCCCAAATATTACGTAAATAATGACACAGATCCATCAATATTGTCCTATCGATCGCATTTTTATTTGTTATCGTGAGCGGTAGATAGATTTATTGCCATAAAAGCGGCTGAAGATGTACCTGAGACAAAATATTGGAGAAAGACAGGTAAAATCTTTCCTTACCCGAGGTTAATGTAATCTTGTTCACGTATTTAGCTTTGATTACTTTAAGGTGTGATGATGCAGCCATGTGAATATACTGACACACGCGCGCGAACGCGCGCACACACACGCACACACACAAATACACGCCCGCGTGCACACACACACACACAAACACATGCGCGCAAGCGCGCAACCACACTTATTTATACAATAAGTATTCTTTATAAAACATACTTCCTGTTTACTCTAATTAGCATTTTGAGATGATATTAAACGCACACCCATGAAATATACATTCAGCAACACACGGTACACCCGCAGGTGACATATTGAGAGACACTTCACTGCGTAGAATAACTTGTGACAGTTACCTGAGAATGTTCTTGTTCTATCTGTAAATATTTAATCAACCCCACATCCGCAATATAACCATCAGGTAGCTGAATGGAATTGGATAGAACAACTAGTATTAATGTTTATTTCGCATTTAGTAAACAATAAAACTGACACATTTTACTAAAATTTATTTTATCTAAAGAGAACAAAATCATACACGATCGACATGTAAGCTGACCCAGAAGTTGACACATACCTGGTTCGTTTATTGATCGATACCAGATCAGGATTATGTTTATATAAGAGCCTGGGAAGAACATCGAAGTTCTACGACACAATATTTGTTCGGGGATCAGTTATCTGACACATCAATTAAGTGTGTGATTAGTGTGTCACGTTATTGATGAATGAGAGATTCATGACTCGTGACTAGATTATTAAAAAAGAGATTAAATTGATATTCAAGATCTCAAAAACGGATAAGCCGACTCCTGGTCCATGTTGTAATGTTTTGTATCTGGGATAAGGATCAGTAAAACCCGACACACACACACACACACACGTGTAACTCCCGGGAATAACTCCGTCTCCTGTCAACATTTCTTCTTAGGGGCATAATCCACAGTAATCCATCTTACCTGGATATGTTTTATAACTGAATTTGGATCTAAAGAAATGACAAATCAGCTGGAGCGTCATCTAAAATCGGACTGCGTTCTCATTTGATGGGTTATCAGTTAACCTTTAATCTCATGCCATTCTGACCTCCAAAACACTACGCGCAAAATGTTGTTTACATATAAAATTAGTGCTAAGATTTAATTTAATTGACACCAGAACAGACCACAATAATTAATAATTAGCTTTTTTTAATCCAAAATGTTTACGTGTAATCAATCGCTCAAGACCGCCATAATCTGGATCTAAAACGGTGTTAATGGCCGGTTTATGATTTTAAACAATGAATGGGTTTGAGAAATAATTTCAAATCTGAAGTTTGCATGTCGTTTATGGGAGGATTGATTCGCGAATGAAATGGAATGGATCGATTTTCATCCCGTGAACTACGACATGGCGAGGAGGGATACTGTTGGTAAAGTCGATCTTTATAAAGAATTGAGGTTATGAAGAGAACAATTAACATCGTTGAAGATAGTAATGAAGATAATCAGTAATTTACGGATATCAGCTACAGAACGTCATAGACAACCACAGCAGCAGGGGCAGTAGCAGCAGCAGCAGCAGCCAGGTGTGATGATGGAAGATGAACCGTTGTCGTCGCCAGGTTAGCTGATCGCCATTATGTCTTAATCGTTAACAGGTCTAGGTACCATTAGATCAGTGCCATTATGCATTTTCACCATTATGTTTTCTTGTTAGGGACATCAACACATGGCCAGCCTCGTCTGTCTGATTAATTCGTTATAACGTTATAACAAGGACGCTAACTTCTAATGGTAACTCCCATTAATGACATGAAGTAAACGATAAACATATGACCCCTAGGCTCAATCTACAATACATTTGGCGTTAATTGCCATAATGGTTTATATTAATATCCAATAAGCTATTTGGTCATGTTGTAAATGGGTTACTCCATCAAGGCCCATAGTGCACGTATAGCATTAAACATTGAAATTGATTGATCACGATAACGGAGTTACTTAATTCGAAATATTCGAATTATAAAGTTCATTAGACAGGCAATAGCAGTCTTTAGTCATTAAGTGCCGGCACGGAAAGCATTTGTAGCTGTATATAATTAATGTATTCCCTAGGCGAGGGCGGGTTATTCCCGTGTTGTTCCCGGGTTGTTCTCCCTTTGTTCGCGCCCACTATCAATCACGGTCCACTATCAATCATGGGAAAAAAAACATTTGCACTTCAAAGCAAATTCGATTCAGGTCGATGACCATAGAACTGTTTACGCCAGAGTCGCGTAGCAAAGATCTGCCATCACTGACTCAGGATAAATCGTTCAGAATAAAAGAAGCGACAGAATTGTGGGGTGGTGGGGGTGGTACTGGAAGGTCCCGACTCGGTTGATCCATCTGACCTGTCAACATCACTTCTCAAACATCGTAACTAGAATTCAACTGAGAAGACATTTGGCGTCTGATCCGTAGTTGTTGGGTACCATTTTCTAACCGAGGCGAAGATCCTGGGAACATATAACAACAATATGAACTTGTTTCAATTTGGTTTATTATCTCGGCCATCATCATCACAGGAAGAGTTTCCGATCAAACGGATATTATTATTATTATTATTATTGTTATTATTTTACGTACTACAGACATAAAGCAATAACATATCACTCTCGGTAACATAACAATATTACTTCAAATGAAGCCAATTAGTTTAACATAACAAACGTAGAGGATGGTGCCAATAAAATAAATAGATATGGCCATATCATGTGAATATGTATGAAATTCGACATCTTAATGACATGCATCACATTTCTGGTACCGTGATAACAACAACAACAACAACAACAACAACAACAACGACAATTACAGAGTAGACATCAGTGGAAAACGTACGAATGATAACATCAGGCCAGTCGACCTGACTGATAATAACATGAGGACAATGAACGGTGACTAGCGACGTGACATCACTTGTAGCACCGCGTACAGAGGGCGATAAATAAGGCTGAAGACACTCGGACAATGGACGTAAATGGCGATGGCGGGACAATTAATGCCAGACACAAAACAAGGAAGACGATTCACCGATAATATATTTGAAGGCTAAATTGAGGACAGTGTCAACTATTCATCGACGTATAAGATGGCGCGGTCGTGATGACAGCCCGTGTTTACGGACAAACGATCGATCATGAACGCAGAACAAACACGCTCGCCAAGAGGCTGCCATTCATCGACACTCGATAAATGGATATATATATATATATATATATATATATATATATATATATATATATATATTTCCAAACTCACAAGTAGTACATAATACAATAACAGCGTACCGGGATCGAAGCCCGGCTACGAAAATCATTCGTGATTAGTTGGAATCGGGCGCGTCGAATGATTGTGGTGCGACGTCGTACCGTCGAGTAACGGAGCTGGGTAGGACCCAGTCACCTTCCCACGCCTTCCTACTCTGACGTCGTTCCGGGACAATCGTTGGTGCCAATCATCGTAATGATAATGGGATGGACTTAAAGTGTCTACGCCGTTACGTGCCACTTTCAACTAAAACAGCTAAGTAAGAAAATGAAGTCTATAACTCCGCGACCAATTCCTCTATCACGTGACCAACGTATGGTGATAAATACTTCAGCCATGAATAGGAATGATATAGTATGATACTTCTCTATTAAGACCAATTCTCTATTACGACCAATTCTCTATTAAGACCAAGTCTATATTAAGGCCAATTCTCTATTAAGACCAATTCTCTATTACAATCAATTCTCTATTAAGGCCAATTCTATATTAAGGCCAATTCTCTATTAAGACCAATTCTCTATTAAGACCAATTCTTTATTAAGACCAATTCTATATTAAGGCCAATTCTCTATTAAAACCAATTCTCTATTAAGACCAATTCTTTATTAAGACCAATTCTCTATTACAACCAATTCTCTATTAAGACCAATTCTCTATTAAACTATCATATCACTAATCCTCTGATCCGTACAATAATAATAATAATAATAATTTTCACCGATTGCTCTATGAAACAAAATTAGTTCTTGTCTCTAGTAAATTGAAATAACATATAGTATCGTTGTCTGTGGGAATTGTTTTTCTTTACCGCACACAGACACACACACACACAGATTATGTATAATGTAGCATCTATATTGTTGTCCTCTTATGTGGTCTGGTGAAACGACCTATTAATTCATACAATGCTGCTTGGTGGATTTATGCCCCTGGAGTCGTTTGTTACTCCGGCAGGCATCTCCATGGATATTAAGCTGCGGACAGAGTTTTTTCCCCATATTATGAGTAATTATGTTACACCGATATAGGAAATTTGTTAAATGTATAGCTATTTTAATCCCGACGTGTCATTCGCAGTATCGGAGATCTGCCAGAAATCCGCTGTTCTCGATCATGGGTCAAATAGATCAAGTGGATAGGCGCTTTAATTTAGATCCCACCACACCTAACTGCATATACTTAGGAACGCTAAATTAGGCGTGAATGAACATTCTCTTAGTGATGAACGGAAACGTATGAGGATTAGCTGTTAGGTTCGAATAAATCATAGTATTTACTCAGGTTTGAGACGATATTTCGTTCTAGTCCAGTAATAATCCATTGTGCGGTATTGCTACTTTGTTTTTATTTTAGTTAAATCACTTCAGTGAGTCCATACTGTGTTAGTGTACATTCTCTTTGTTATGAACAAACTGTAATGTTTGTTAACACACTGAGGGTATATATATATAAGGCTTAGATTTTCACTTAGGTTAGAGAAGAACGTCGACGCCAGACTAGTCGGACTTGTATTGATACATGGTTCATATATTATTCGAACCCAGAATAAAGCTGAGGTCAGCATCTGAGGTGTCGAAATGTTTTATATACAGGTTTCTTTTGGACCACAGAAAATTACTGTTGAATGTAAACTGTGGTGTCAAAATAGTTTATGATATGTATGTAGCAAGTCACCATTGAACCACACGCACGTGTTGTTTGCTGCGAGCTGTGGTATCAAATGGTATGTTTTTTACGTGCTTCCGCTTTTTGTACGTAGCCTGCATGTAGCCGCTTTCCTGTGGGCGTGACATATTTGTCGCGTACGAAGAGAGAAAGAGAGAGACACACACACACACACACACCACAAAAAAGAGGAGAGACACACACACACACAAATATATATATATATATATATATATATATATATATATATATATATATATATGCAACTTTAACAATTTTCTGAATAACTTTGATATTGTGAGTAACAGTAATCCCTAATTAAAGTCATTACCAAGAGTAAAGTAGACACCATCTTTAGTACACATCAAAGGACTAGACGGAGTCCTGTTTTTTAGTTATAGGTCTAAATGTAAGTTTATCATTGACATTGAACTTTGTTGACAGGTTATGTTCTATTTGTTTCACATCTTGTAGGGGGTTATGATACGGTTTCAGAGACGATAGAAAGAGTGAACTGATGGTCATTAAAAACTATTGGCAGTATTTATACTAACTTATTCAGCAAACCTCAATGAACTTATCACATGAACTACCGTGGTATTGTTCTTTTGACGCAGTTCTGGGGCGAAGGCTTCAACTGAACATGGGATAAACGGAGTATTTAGTAACTATGTTCGATTTATCCATCCATTGAGGTTCGTGTTTTCTTTTTACCAATTCTGTAATATTTGATATCATAAAGGGTTGGTGACGAGTTGGTCATAGTGTTTATTGGATTTGTACGTTTATGAAGTATTTGACCCTCCAGAAAATATCGCAAGTCATATTAGGCTGCGGCTGAGATGTTCTGTTTTCTGTGCATGGAGACTATATTAGACATTAGCTAAAATGTTAACGTAGTTTTAACAGCATATAAACAAAGACGCGCCATTATAGTCTGCTTCAGTACAGATATCAGTATTTTAATGGCAATTAAGCTATTAGTTTTAATAGCAGTCGCTTCGTGACGCCTTCCCGTTGTATAAATTGACATTTGAAGATAGATAGTTTATATATAGTGTTGCCTTGAAGAAAGATACAACAGTTAAAAATAGCTATAAATAGGGCTAATTAGATAATTAGCATAAATTGCGTTCCGGATTAATTTCTCGGCTCACTACATCGTGGGTAGTTGACCAGGTTAAATAGCGCTGTAGTCTCCGATGAATTATTAAAAATTAAAGGGGGGATGTTAAAAACCCCACGAGGAAGTAAAACACTCTGGCAGTGACCACCCTCAGGGTATTTCGGCTCCATCTTTCCGTACGGCTCCCCTGTGAGTGGTGGGTGTCGAGAACTTTCTCAACCTGGGGATTCTCCCCGAAAATAAAGCAAGCATTAACCTAAATATTCTCACAATTACCGTGATCTGACTTGGGTGTTCTACTCCCAAACTCCACGGCTGTAGGTGATTCGCATTTTTATTTTGCTTGGATTCAGTCCCCTAAAGAAACGTCCAGAGTTTGAATTCACGGTTCGAGATTCTCTGTGCCTGTGCCTTATTATACACATATATATTCAAATACACACATAAACTACAAACACACACATTCACACACATACACACACCCATTCTCTCTCTCTCTCTCTCTCTCTCTCTCTCTCTCTTCTGTGTGTGTGTGTGTGTATGTGTGTGGTGACGTTATTATTTGATCTTTAACGTAATGATTATTAGCTCTCTATCCATCTAGTTTACCTCTCTTCTCATCTGGGCTACCTCACTTCTCATCTAGCCTATCTCACTTCTCACTTATCATTTGGGTACATATACACTTTCCTGGAAGACTTATGGGTTCACTTTATGTTGTCACCATCAAGTTGGTCAATAAACTGGACGAAGAGCACTAATAACAGACACAATTTAGAATTAATATTAATTTCATCATGTTTTTCATGAAATACTGCATGTTGCAATATGTGAGTGATAATATAAATATTCAACTTTCTGTTAGTTTTGTAGTAAATGTGTTTGTACTCTTTCTGGTTCAGGTGTCGCATCTTCTGATCAATCGATATCTATATTTTGATCTTATGTTAGCAGATCTATATTCATCACCATAGACATTATGATGGTAATCATTAGTACTGGTGAATTAATAATGAGATGCCAACATAGAGCTCTCCCTACGTCGCAAATCATTATATGCCTATTTATACTCGTAATGCTAGGAAGCTTCCCCCCTGTAATTTAATGTGCACTTGGAGAAACATTGAGAGAATTGTCTCTAATATCCATAACAGTTCGAGAATTGTCCCTAACACCGATACCAGTTCAAACTGATATGCTAAATACGCTAGTTGCTACCAAACTAATAATACATATCTTTATTAGTATTCCATCATATTTATGGGTTTTCATAACATATTTTCAATATTATTTTCGTGGGGTATGACAGAAAGATGAATAGCATTAGTCTTATTTGAAAAAAAGATTTGTTTGAATACATATTTCAGTTATGTTTATTATTTAGATATGATCGATATGATCGATAAAAATACCAGCTTGCAGTAACCCCGATCAACAGCAATTATTGGAAATTAATATTAATGACTGTTCATCTGACTGTAAACATCAATTATCAATTGTGCAATTTTCAACATTAAATTTACACTTGAAATAATGAAATAAAAATGTTGCTATATAGTTCTTTAATTAGATAATAATATTTATTTGTTTGAATATGAAAGGAAAATCAAAGGTTCACAATAATATCAATATCAGAAATGTATATATCATAAATTGGAGTTTAAAACATTATTATTGACTTGTAATCTCAGCTGGTATTACAAGTAGTACATCAATAATTTTAATAACAGTAATGCATATTACAATAACATCTCAAATATTTGAACGATAGTAATGTTCTATAGTTCAAATATCGTGCAAATAGATTAAGATTTTAGAACAGATTTACACTTATCAAGAGAATACATATTTCTAATATTCGCCGACAACTTATTCCATATAATAGTGGAGACTACTGTACAATCACAAACGCACAATCGCAGTATGACCAGAGTAACAGATATCTGGAATAATATCTGATTCCATAGCCTGAGTTTTCGGGATGAATTTCTAATTATTTTGTGTTAGCACAGGTATTCAACTACCACATCATTGATAGATTTATAAATTGTTAGCACATGGGGGTGATATGATCATAATTTAGATTATATCTCACTATGCTATCTCCACCATTCGAAATTTTGCAATCGCACATGTCATATAACAGAGATTTACAATAACATATACAAGATGTATTATAGTAGTAAGTGCTTCTTGAGTAGTGTACCACTCGGCATGTTGATATTACAGGTTTAGACATGTTAAAATATTTTCCAAAAGTAAACCCTTGTTTACTTACAGAAATATTACACCATTGTGTAATTTTGGTGTTTTAAGGATTTAACAAAGTTTATTATCATATAACTTTAGAAGTAAAATTGGTGATGTCAAAATGTGTATAAATAAGAGATATCATTATAATGAGAGAGATCAGATTCCCTATGGTGCCTGTACGGCTTGTCCTGAGTGTAATAATCATGTTGCCATTAGATAATGCATAAATACACGGTACTACTGGGGGGGGGGGGGCTGTAATAAGAATCCTCTTAACCAGCTGTGGTCTTCTTTTTTCAACAACATGGACATTGTCGTACATGACACAAACTTAGCACTGATTTTATGAGTCATCGGAAAAAGAACATTCAAAGAGGCTGTTATTTTCATGAGATTGAGTCCTACAATCTGGAATATAATACCTCAGAAGACAGAGCACATTCTTTAGACGCTTGACAAATGCAACTCTGAGACTTTGTGGAGTAGAATTTCCCCGTCTTCCAGGTTTTAATGTGAACTCTGTTAATCCATCATTTGTGTTGAAGAAGTTTGATATCACGTGTCAGGAAGCACAACGCATGAATATTCGGCCTCACAATGCAGCTACAATATGGCACAAACCTTAAGTGTTGACTGATACTCTTGATGTCCAAGCAGCTGTGTCAGCTTCAATTTGTGGCCTTGGCAACATCATTTGTTGTGCCATTTCAGCCTTCGGGCAGAATTCGGGATGCCATTAAAATTGTGATATCCACAGTAATATCATCTCGTAATCAACCACGTTTTGTCTGCTTAGCACCATTAAGCCTCAACTTTATTACTAGCAAGGCTATGATGGTCAGTAGAGAGCCGCAGCTTTGTAATAACAGAGTTCATGTACGTGCTCATTCGTAATCCAATCACGTACGACCTATATCAGATCAGAAACTCTACGAATTCACCAGGAAGTTGATGGGAAGTAATCCAACTGTAAATCTTCCAAATTTCTCCATGGATGCGGATATTGTGCTTTATTTGGAGATGTTCGGACCGTTTCAACTTCTGAAATTGAGGTCAAACAAATAATCATCACGTTTCCGAACAAGTCATGTGACTTGGATCCACTGCCTACTTGGGTTTTAAAGAAATCAACTTCTGCCATTGATAACAGCCATTATCAATAGGTTAGCGGATGAATCAGTAGTGAGGTTGTGTTTGAAACGAACAACGATAACTGCTTAAGAATATATGAAGAATCATCGTTCAATTTCTAACCTTTCTTTCATCTCCAAACTTGTTGAAAAGGTAGTAGCAAAGCGCATTGAAGAGCACTTAGACCACAATGACCTCCACGACAGGCATCAGTTTGCTTATCATAGAGGTCAGTCAACAGAAACTGCTCTTTTCAAAGTGCACAGTGATACTGCCCCGTCTCGTGATGAAGGATCCTATGAATGCATTAATTATGCTTAAATTATTTGCAGCTTTTGGTGTACTAGTGCACATATCAATAGGTTAGCGGATGAATCAGTAGTGAGGTTGTGTGTGAAACGAGCAACGATAACTGCTTAAGAATATATGAAGAATCATCGTTCAATTTCTAACCTTTCTTTCATCACCAAACTTGTGAAAAGGGTAGTAGCAAAGCGCATTGAAGAACACTTAGAGCAGAAAAATACACAGTGACATTGCTGAGGCTCTTGGTGAAGGATCCATGAATGCATTACTTATGCTTAAATTATCCGCAGCTTTTGATATAATCGATCGTCCTATAATAATTTTCCTTTGGCATCAAGCAAAATGCTTTAACCTGGATAAAGTCGTACCTCGCCGAAGGAATCCAGTTTGTTTAATTCGCTGGGTCTTTATTTTTGGTGTATCATAGGGATCCGTTTTAGGATCAAATAATTACTGTTTATCTGTCACACCAGTTGGTAGAATTGAAGCTTGTATTGAAGACATTTGTATTTGGATGAACAGCAACATGACGAAATTGAATAAGGACAAGACAGAAGAATTAATTGTTTTCTCATCCAAGCAACATTTGAATACAACTGAGAATCTTCGCAGTTATATCAATTCTTCTATGTATGTGATATATCTAGGGCCTAGATTGGATAATACTCTAGTTACAGAGAAACTGGTGAATTATGTATGTCAGTCCTGTAATTATTTGATCTAAAAGTACACCAATGAGAATGCTGTGATCTGAGGTATGTTCACTTTTCTAGGTACCAAAGGCCATAAGTTATTTAATACAGAATATGGATCAATTACTTTCTTCCTATAATAGTATAATGAATGATCTTATGGAAGAGCATGGACCTTTAAGTACAAAGTAAATCAAAGGAAGACCACCACTTCCGCAATACAGTACAAAATTACAGGCTCCAGAGAGATGCAGAATGTATTGTTAATGTATTGCTGTCGAGCAGGATCACTTTGTATGTTGATTATTAAATATTCAAAGTTATACAATTCAAACAAAAACTGTGTACAATATTGTGACTAAAGTACTACATAAAAATTAAGCTGTTCTCCCAAATATTATTCACTCAGACGAACATATAGCCCATTATTTTAATAAATTAATTTCTCAAAAGATATTAAGTGTCGGGTTCACTTAAAGATGACGGGAAAAGAAATTTCACATTTCGAACTAAATATAAAGTAACAAACAATTATTTTATTCTCTATCAGATTCACTACTACATTCAAAACAATTATAGCCACCAACTATCATATCTCCATTAAAATCATCCCCAAATCCTTAATTTCCGAACTTTCACGAGCCATTGCTAGTGTGTACTGTAATATATGATCATAAGAAACACAATGTAAATACTTTGGAGTATTATTATGTCTGTATGATCTGGTTCTATTGACCTAATAACATCTGTCATTTGTTTAAAATATATTATATTGGCGACGAGGTGGTGAGAAATAAACAACAAGCTGTTGAAATAATAAACAACCTACGTGTGTGTAATGAGACACAAAGAAGAATACGTGCGATGGAAAGATGAAGCCAGATTCTAGTCTCCGTCGGAAATCTCGGAAAGTTTTCACTTCGGAAAAAGAGATCAAATTGCTAGCGAATCTGTGTATGGTTATATTCCAGTTTATTAAAAAAACTGTCTTTACATTGTAACTTTGACCAGTATTTAAATCGAGCTCTGAGAGATCGATTTGTTTTGGATTACGAGATTTTAAAATCCAAAATAAATGGTTAAATACTCTACATTTAACATTCGAATCTCTACAGCGATGGAAATGTCTTCTAAACAAGCACAAGAAATGCATCCGTCACAAAGCACTGTGAATAAAGTGACGAGTGGTCAAAAGAAGTATCCAGGGAGTAAAGGCGGATTTCGCTCAACTACCGGTACAGTGTCGTATTACCGCTGCGGAAACAACCATCTGGCACGTGACTGTCCTCATAAGATCTCTAAGGATCTGTGGTGATTATACAGTCAGTATTAATCCTTCAGCAGAGGATGAGCAAATAACTCTACCAACTATTCAGGATCTGTATATGCAAATGGCAGGCTGCCAAGTATTTACCAAATTAGATTTGTCCCATGCCTATGCACAATTAAAGGTTGATGAGGCCAGCACAAAGTTGCTCACACTAAACACCCACAAAGGCTTGTATGCTTACTTAAACTGCCGTACGGAGTTAAATCTTTATCAACTATCTTTCAATCCAAGATGAATCAAATATTGCAGGGCATACCCAAATGTGTCTATAAGCAAGATGATATACTCATTGGTGGAAATGATGAGAATGAGAATTTGGATATTCTTGAAATGGTATTGGAAAGGCTCAGTGAAAATAATGTGCCTATAAAATTGTCAAAGTGTGAAGTTTTGAAATCCAGTACTGTATGCCTTGAATTTGAGTACTGTGGTGATCGTGTGCGACCAGTGGAAAGTTCTGTAGAGGCAATTAAAACTGCGCCAGCTCCCACTAATGTGTCCCAGTTAAGATCATGGTTGGGAGTAGTACAGTGCTATCATAAGTATTTACCAGATTTAGCAATAGTTTTGAATCCATTACACGGGCTGTTACAAAAGAATATTAAGTGGCACTGGTCTAGTGAGTGTAAACAGGCATTCAAAGAGTGCAAAAATCAGTTGACAAGTGAAACGTTACTTGTACATTAAGATCCCAGAAAAAAGTGACGGTTGGCATGCGATGCACGTTCCTACGGGCTGGGCTCAGTTTTGTCCCATGAGTTTGAAAATGGTGATGACGAACGACCTATCAGGTATGCTTCCAGAACCATGAATAAGAGCGAGAGAAACTATGCACAAAATGAGCGTGAGGCTTTGTCCCTAATATTTGGGGTAAAAATATTCACGATGTTTTGTATGGCCAAATATTTACTTTGGTAACTGACTATAAACCTTTGTTGGCTCTTCTTGGACCAACATCTGGAGTACCTACTATGGTGGCTGCCAGAATGCAGCGATGGACATTCTTATTGTCGGCTTGCGATTACGATCACGATTACGAATATCGAAACTCAGCCTCTCATGCCAACTGTGATGCTCTGTCAAGGTAGTGAGGGTATGGAAGGTCACGTGTTAGCAGTTAAGGTTTTAGATGATAATTTTCCTGTGTTGGCAGAGGATGTTACAAAAGCAACTAAAGTAGATCCAATTTTAAGCAAAGTTCATCAGTTTGTTCTAAATGGATGACCAGGGAACAGTGATGAAATTGCTGAGGTATTTAAGCCTTTTTATCACAGACGTGACGAGTTATCATGTGAACAGGGTTGCGTATTATGGGGTGCTAAAGTAGTCATTCCAAAATTGTTTCAAGGGCACATATTAGATGACCTACATTGGGAACATCCTGGTATGTGTAGCATGAATGCCCAAGAACGTATTTATGTATGGTGGCCTAAATTAGATGCAGATATTGAGTCGAACGTTAGAGCATGTGCTGTATGTCAAAAAGTTAGAGCTACTCCTACAAAACTACCTTTATTTCCATGGATTTACCCAAAGCGTCCTTTTCAAAGAATCCACATTGATTTTTGTGAAGATAAGAAAGAATATTTTCTTATTCTTGACGATATTTACTAAAAGTTAGTTGAAGTTAAGCCTATGCAAAGAACAACAGTAGACAAAACTCTTAATGAGTTGAGATTGATTTTTGCCCAGCATGGTTTGCTCGAACAGTTGGTGTCCGATAACGGACCACAGTTCATTGCTCATGAATTTAAGGAATTTATTATATAAAATGGCATTAAATATATTAGAGTTGCCCCGTATCATCCAGCATCAAAGGGGGCTGCGGAAAGAGCAGTGAGATTATTTAACGAAAAGTTCACCAAACAGGTTCTAGAAAGTAACAGTGAGCATTCGCTGAAACACAGAATTGCAGATTTCCTGTTAAGATATAGAAATACACCTCATGGTACCACAGGGCTTAGTCCAGCTGAGTTGCTCATGAAGCGACAACTGAGAATGAGGCTAAATTTAGTTAAACCAGATCTGACTAAGTTAGTCAACAAAAAGCAAGAATTTCAGAATGTTCAGTTTGATAGAACTAGAAAAGGTGAAAGAATGCTTGATATTGGTGATGTGGTTAAAGTGAAAAACACAAGAGCACAATCAAAAACCGACAAATGGTTATTTGGTTCTATAATTTAAGTTAAGAGACCTAGAAATTATGTTGTGGAAATAGATTCTGAAAGAAAATTGGTTCATGCAGATCATCTTGTTAAAGTTTTGTAGGAGGCAAGCATCTCTGATTCACAAGAACTGATCGTTTCCCTCCCAGTTTCTGATTCTAAAAACAGTTTGTCAACAACTGTAAATGACAGTTTAGTGAATAATACTGCAACTAGTATAAATTCTGAATACAAATCTAGATTTTGATCAAGCTGTTGATACAAGTAAACCTGATCAAATTCCTGTGAAGAAGAAAACGGTTTTGAGAAGATCAAATAGGGAAAGAAAACCAGTAAAGAGATTAATTAGCGATTAAAATTTGGTTTAAAAATAAAATTTATACAACTATTTGGTATATCTGTTAGGATTGTTGCTGAGTTATACAAAAAGACAGAATAATAATCATATTGTTTAAAAAGGGGGAAAGAAGTGTAATATATTATCATAAGAAACACAATGAAATACTTTGAATTATTATTATGTCTGTATGACCTGGTTCTATTGACCTAATAAAAGCACTTCCGGCTAAAGCTGTGGAAAGTCAGCGTCTGGTGTTCGGTCATTTGTTTAAAATATATTATATGTACTACACTCGATAGGGGTTATTGTGTGACGTCAACTTTGCCAAACATCACTTAGTGCGACAGCTTGTTTACAAGCGTTCTGACCAGTTGACAGACAAAATGTCAGATTCCGACGAAAGTTTTGATATTCTCAGGGATACCAAGCCCCACAGCTTTGACTCATTAGCAAAAAAGGTCACATACAATATTAATTATGAGGAATTAGCTGCAGCAAGTACATACGTGCACCCAGAGCATCCACACGTGTCGCCGAAACCCAGCTCCGGTCCACAACAAGAGTTAATCAATGGTATTTGATGTATGTTTCTTTTCACAATTGTATGCGACACAATACACCATTTTATATGTTTCATAAAGACAATTTGGAACACGTAACACAGGTTAAATAAGGCCACGTGGAGTTTCCAAATATTCTCAATTAAAGCTTCGGTCATCTGAGATGCTAGGGAAGCAAGTTTTAAAACCACTTTAACTTTATTTCTAGGAAACATTGAATACATCTCTGATTTAAATTGATTTTAATATATAGCACTAACATTTTAATTAATTTGGGAAATCTTTTCCTGTGACCTGTACCGATGATATACGACTGATTGAAGAGTACTTCATGTCTATGATTAATATATTTGAGCCTTTTACCGAGATTGATATAAAATGGTTGCTAAAAAGAAACTTTAAATGATGACTCTACACTTATATGGCCTGCGAAAGAGTATCCACATATTCTGATAGATCCTATTACAAAAATAATTAATAAACCAATATCCCCATGTATTATCCAAGGTCCCTAAAAATTGCATTATTATCTTCCCTTACAAAAACATTAATTTAAAAAAAACTGTTTAGTCTGAATTGTTCGAAATAATTACAGACCTGTTTCAAATCTAATTTTTTAAATCTAAAATCGTAGGAAGGAAATTTGCTTTCCGTCAAAACAAATACTTATTCATTAATAACCTTAATGAATTACGACATGTTGCACATAAAAGTTGCTACAGCACTGAAACAGCCTTGGTTTGGATAAAATGTAATAATATGGCATGAAATTATCAATGTTAGCCAGTTCATCTGCATCAATTTGTTGCATTTAATAGACTTTACCATAGTGTACTTTTCTTTGGGTTGAAACACATGTTTGGCCTATAAGTTAAAGTACTTATATATTTCAGTCATATTTGAAACACCTCTCCCATAGAGTCTCCGTATAGCAATGAGAATTCGCTGTATTTATCACAGGATCCTGATAATGAGTAAAATTTCTCTTCTTTCTTTAACAATTTAGAACATTGTATTCCTGATCTTCGAATATGGATAACTAAAAATCCACTTTTTCTAAAGTTTTGTTTAGTTTTTTTTCGTTTGAATCAAATGCAGTAGGTAATACGTGAAAACATGCCATTAAACAGATACCATTACGTTGAAAATTCTTCAATATAACACCGATTTAAATTTTCTATTGCTGGTTTATAACTCTTAGTGCCATAGATTCAAAACACCAGACGTCAAATAACAAACAAAAATAACAACAGCAAATATCATGAAATTACTGCTGGCTGATACTCATTGTGTGAAACTAAAATATACTTCCAGAACCCCTGAAGTTAAGATTTTATCATTACAATAATAAAGATGACACCTTAATGGGCTTAATTGTTTTTTCTCTAGAATTTATCCATAGTACTCACAAGATAATATTTTCCCCGATTAACATTTCGCTACGTCCATAAAGGCATTTTATATTGGCTTCTTCATTTTATTTATTTTAAATAACAACATATTCTATTACAATATTTATTGAGAAACATTTCTGTTCACATTACCAACAATTAATAAGTCTAGCAAGTTTATCAACAATCATCGTATCCTTGTTTCTGTTATATTTACGCAACACAATTTAAAATCAGCTCCAGAGATCTTCATCATTTCATACACTTGCCCTCATCTTTGGCTTTCCTATTTGCGGCCGAAGAATATAAGCCTCTCCTGATACATCATGATCAGATTCGACCTCATCTGTAATTGTATTACAGACAACAACAATATATATATATATATATATATTATGCTTAGGCCGGATTTCGAACATCCCACTGCATACAAATTCTCGACCTAGTTGGTATTAAACAATCATATTATGGTTTTGTTGTTCGGGGAGAATCCCCAAGCTGTCGCTTAATCAGCACAGCCTCTATGTTGGAGTGGTTGAGAAACCTCCTCCCCCACCACTCACAGGGGAACAGTACGGAAAGATGGAGCCGAAATACCCTGAGGGTGGTCACTGCCAGAGTGTTTTACGTCCTCAGGGGGTTTTAACGTCCCCCTTTATTTTAAATAATTCAGTGGAGACGGCAGCCCCATTTAACGTGGTCAGCCACCCACGATGTAGTGAGCCGAGAAATTAATCCCTGGAAAAGTTTCGACCTCTTACGGGGTTCGAACCTGCGACCGTTGGCATCAAGTGCCAGGTACTTAACCGCTAGGCCACCGGAGCTCACTGATCATATTATTTCTTATTCGCTTGATATATTCAACTGAAGTACGACTTCAGTGAAACAACAAAATATATTATTATCAAATATTATTTTATTTGTTGGATGTTTAGCTGCTGTGCACAGTTCAAAGTGATCTTACGTGTCTTTCGCCAGGTGGCACCACTAAACAGTTCTCGTTCAATATACAGGATCAGGCCTCATAACCAATATAACGAGTAACCCCAAAACCACTAGCGACATCTGTTGGAATGTTATTTCCATATGTTGTTGGCACTATTGTAGGTATTGGCTTAGAATAAATCGATAGGATTTTTTTTAGTTATTATTCTATAGCCAATCTTCGAGTCCATATCGGCTAAGCAAGCCAAGTAATCTGCAACCGTAAAAGAAAAGACATGTGCCGCGATTCGAACTCTGGCCCTAGAGGGAGGCTAGAGTCTTATAGCAAACCCCACAACGAGCTCAGCTATATATAAAAGCCCAGTATGCGTTCACTTCTGGCAGATGAGCAACTTTTGATAAACAATAAAAGTAAGTTTTTAGACGATTATCTCACCGTTGTTTTGCTCTAAGAATCGGGTGCATGGCGAAGACTTAGAATGAAATAATCGCCTAATAATGTAAATTTGTTAGACGTGCTCCGTATATATATATGCATGCATAAACGCATGCACGTACACAGATAAATACACACGCACGTCCGCACATACCCTTGAAATTAATGGTTTGAGTAATGATTAAATAGTTCCGTGTGAGTTTAAGAACTGGCTGATCTAAATGTGTTCCAAAGAGATTTCAACAGCATGTTATTAAAAACAATTGCTATATTACATTGTATCTGTGCTGTGACGCAGAACCCCCCCACCCAGCCCCCACACGGATCAGCTATTGTTCATATAGACTACACATCCTTATTTCACTATAAAGAGATCGATATCCAGTAAACAAGATCACGCTAAACAATGGAGAAGCCTCAGACGTGATATTGAAGTTTACCCAAATCAAATAACATACACCTTGAAATCATTACTTCATATCGTCTACATACAATTGTCATATTAATATTCCGCGATATGCATAATTGGGACATGAATGTAGTTTATTATCATGTCTAGGTTGGGCGGGTTGTTGTTGTTTTGGAATTATCCTATAATTAGTAGTAATATATTGGTGTTTTGTTTAGTTCAGTTATTAGTATGCAGTAATTGAATGTTTTCTTTAGTAGAGACACTACACATCTCACAGCATGAAAAGTCACTTCTCTGGGTTAAGTCCCCTGACAAATCGTCAATAATTCTAGATTATGGGTGCTATTAAAAAACCTCACGCACGCACGCACACGCACGCACGCACGCACGCACGCACGCACGCACGCACGCACGCACGCACGCACGCACGACGATGATGATGATGATGATTGTTGTTTTACGGCCACTTTTTGTACATGCTATGGTAAATGGGACGAGCGTGCTCCAAAGTTAACGAAGCGAAGGCAAAGATGAAACACCCTTCAAATATGCCAACGCCGAGGTTAGAAGGCATATCTGAAACCCTCGACACATATACACACATAAATACATACACACACACACACACACACACACACACACACAACACAGAGAGAGAGAGAGAGAGAGAGAGAGAGAGAGAGAGAGAGAGAGAGAGAGAGAGAGAGAGAGAGAGAGAGAGAGAGAGGAGTGACAATTATTCAAGACGTAAAATTTCCACACACAGAAACTGGTTTATAGTTTGAAGTGAAATGATAAATTGCACACACAGAGATAAAGTTATACTTATATTCTGATTGTAAAATAAATCAACATTTATATATTTATTGTGAGAGGCGCCCGCAGCTAAATGTTATTTATTGAAAAAAAAGATAACGTGGAATATTTACATGGAATTGTAAAGCTCTTTTATTATATTTTATCTTGATCGAATGATAGCTTACTTAACTATCTACCTCTAGAATCGATGTTAAAATTCCTAGATTGGAAAGATGTTTTGTCTTCGGGCTTTATTTAATTATGTCACGAGTGTTTGGAGCAGGTAACGTGATCATAAGAGTCATAAAACCCGATTTTATCTACGTGTCTGATAATTGGGGTAATTGTTTAGAATGTTCACTTCTATCTTATAATACTTAATTAATTGCCATTTGATGTTTAATTGGGAGAATTTTAGGTAATGTCCTGTTTCAGAATATCATAGATTATAGATTTAGACTGTTAATTATATGGGATTGTTATTATTCGACTCCCTCGAACTCCTCATATATATATAGTTTAGAATGCAATTTAATTAGCTATATATATAATATATATTATAATGTTTGATCAATAATGCTCAACATGATATTATACTCTTTGATCTAATGTCGCTGATATTATTCAGTTATGACGTCATTCAATGGCGTCAAAGAATAACTTTTTCGTCAAAGATTTTTTTCTTCACAAAACTATATAAATAACCAGTTTTAAATTGTATTATTCGTTCTTTTATTTAAATGATTCCTTAACAGATTCGACTATTAGAAGTTTTCATATTTCGTTACATTAGTTATCCTCGTCCTGTCTTTTGGCTTTTAGATGGATGGATGGATGGATGGATGAATGAATGAATGTTGCATGATGACACATCGGCACAATTTAGGCCATTCAGTGTCCTAGAAGTGCGGCCCATAGAACTGCTGTGTAACTACTGCCATCTCACCCCATCAAGGGCTACATATCTTGTCTTATTAGATGAAGTCCATCCCAGGTTGTTTTTGTTCTTTTCCGGCGAAGTTTCTTTATGTTGTTGTTGTTGTTGTTGCTGTAGTAGTTGTTACTGTTGTTGCTGGCCGACCAACTTTCTATGTGAAAAATTGGACATCTTTCAATACACCTAGCTGGGAATAATAAGAAGAAGAATAAAATTTAAATTTTTAAGAAACGACGCGTTTCTAGTATCCACCGGAAACGTATTCCACAAAGAGGGGGAGGGGGCGCTCTAAATGCGCATTCACTATATGACTTGAGCCGAGACACAGGACCCGTACAATATAGTATCTGACTGGATGACCTGAGTTTTAAGGGTGACTTTCTAATGGACACCAGTTCACACAGGTATTCTGGTGCCATATCATTGATAGATTTATAGGTAATTAATAAAATCTTGAAATTGATACGCTATCTAACAGGTAGCGTATGTAGTTTTTGAAGAATTAGGGTGTTAAGATCGTATTTTTGCGTATTTGTCATTATGTGAGCTACACCATTCTGAATTTGTTGAAGGCGATATATATATATATATATATATATATATATATATATATATATGTATATATATAAAATATATATATATATATATATATATATGTGTGTGTGTGTGTGTGTGTGTGTGTGTGTGTGTGTGTGTGTGTGTGTGTGTGTGTGTGTGTGTTTTAGGGTACATAGTAAGAGGCAACAGGCACAGAGCATCAACATATCTAAACATCCTTCGAAACCTACCTCCATAAATCTAAATACAACTATACATACATTGATCTAAAAATGAAATGTTCCATACCTCCACATATTGATAAATGTGTGCGTATACCTAAGCATGTGTCTGGTCTACTCATCAGCCTGTGGGAACCAGCTAATTCGCTTTTCGTACGCGACAAATATGTCACGCCCACAGGAAAGCGGCTACATGCAGGCTACGTACAAAAGCGGAAGCACGTAAAAACATACCATTTGATACCACAGCTCGCAGCAAACAACACGTGCGTGTGGTTCAATGGTGACTTGCTACATACATATCATAAACTATTTTGACACCACAGTTTACATTCAACAGTAATTTTCTGTGGTCCAAAAGAAACCTGTATATAAAACATTTCGACACCTCAGATGCTGACCTCAGCTTTATTCTGGGTTCGAATAACTGAATAAATCCTACCTATATGAACCATGTATCAATACATGAAAATTTTTTATATATATATATATATATATATATATATATATATATATATATATATATATACTGGCACTGGCTAAGAACATCAACATCTTAAACACCCTTTGAAACTTAACCTCCATAATATATACATAAATAAATTACATACCTCAATCTAAATATAAAATATCCTACATTTAACATATCTCTACAAACATCGAAAAAATATATATATATATATATATATATATATATATATATATATATATATATATATATATGACTGGGTTACGCATCAAACTGTGTGGCTCAGCTAACTCGCTAATCACGCCCATAGGGAAGTAGCTATTTCCAAGCTTCGTATATGCACGGGCGCGCGTGTGTGCATACACACATTATCTTAATGCTTATATACATACAGACACACCCATATACACCCAAACACCCCAACACACAAACACATACACACACATAAACAAACACACACACACCTCATACACACACGCACATTCATACACATACTCGTACACATGTACGGGACGGTCCAAGACGGGCGCGAGCGCGCGCGCGCACACACACACACACACACACACACACAGAGTTTCTCTCTCTCTCTGAATTAATATGTGCGGGCGTGTGTGCATGCGTGCGATTGTGCATGCGTGCTTGTGTGTATTTGTCTCAGCAGCGTAAAAGAAGTCCATAGCACCCAGAAATTCGAATGTACCTTAATTACGTCTAGTAGATTTATTACTAAACATTTAATTTTACATATATTGTGGTTGGATTTCCTCCCGTGGAAATGTAGGCAATTATTAAAGTAATGAGTTTGTTTAGCCGGGGAGCTGGTCACACCTGTGGGACATTTAGCCGAGGGCCCACTAGAGTCCTGCCCCGGATTGCAAAGCTGAACCCAAACCCGACCCGCAACTACTCAAACCACACCCAATCCAAACACACAAATCTCAACCGGAACCCAACCGGAACCCATACTTAAAATGATATTGAACCCATGCTCAAACCAACCCATATGACTTTAACCCGTACCCAACCCAACCCACAAGAATGAAATCCGTACACGAAACATACAAAATTCCTGTTATTAAGATAATCTATTAAAAAACGAACTCAACTTTGCTACTGTAACTTATTCACATTTTTATAATAAAATCCTGTAGTATCCTATACTGATTATTTAGTATAATGAATAGCACTATTCATGAATAAGACGTTATTTCAAAGTGGTTATCAGTAGCAAAGTGGTTATCAGCAGCAAAGTGGTTACATAAGAGTACCTCCAATCAGTTAGAATACAATAAATGCCTTCAATAAAACACAATATCTACTAATATCCAATAGTAACAAATGTCCCGCAGCATGTATCAGCAATGAAAGAAGGCTGTTTTGTTCTTCGGGGAAAATCCCCAGGCTGTCACTTATTCAGCACAGCCTCTATGTTGGAGTGGTTGAGAAAAAGCCTCCCCTACCACTGACAGTGGAGCCGTACGGAAAGATGGAGCCGAAATACCCTGAGGGTGGTCACTGCCAGAGTGTTTTACTCCCTCGGGGGTGGGGTGTAAGGTCCCCTTCATTTTTAATAATTCAGTGGAGACGGCAGCGCTATTTAACGTGGTCAGCCACCCACGATGTTGTGAGCCGAGAAAATAATCTCTGGAAAAGTTTCGACCTCTTGCTGGGATCCAACCTGTGACCGTTGGCACCGGTTGCTTAACCGCTAGACCACCGGAGCTCACTGACACTGACTTACTTGCTGGTAATTCGGGGAGTATCCTCAGACTGATTTTCCCAGGTGTACGTCAGTCAGTCTTCATAGTAATTTTATTCAAGCCCTTGGTATAAGTGATGCGAATACTATTTTAAATGAATATGACAAGTGTTTATTTACCAGAATATTTCAAAATGATTAACCAAACAGGAACCTTTGTGAATATTTTATTGATTTATTTGCCACTCAAAATATCTTAATACCTGGCACATTAGTAAATCGAATTGTTGATATGGGTATTTCTCCCGCTAGTCTTATTTTCCCAGGTTGTACGAATTCTAGTCAATCTTCATACACTGCTGATGGTCTCGTCGACTCACTACGATTTATGTTATACAATGATAATTATATAAAGCCATGGTCTAACTTTTAGTTAAACATTTAACAAAATCTTCTTAAATATTATTGCTGTGTTAAGCTTGTATTGCTCTTGTTTATAGTATGTTGTCTATACTTTTATCCTGTATTTACTCCATGCTATGGAGGTTGAATCAAATAAATAACAAGATATGTGTTGCTTGATAACACTTGAACACCATGATTGGGAAGGAGTACAGGCAAATATGTATAAGTAGTCAAACTACTTACTAAATAACAGGTGTAACAACACAGCACCTCTCTGTAAAGAGTCCCAGACACTAACCACCTACTGCTATCATAACAGGTTCCTTTTGAACTGTTCAAATTGGAGATAGGTTGTTAGCTATATAAAGACATACTGGACCAATTTTGTGACAGGTGATCATATATATATATATATATATATATATATATATATATATATATATATATATATATATATATATACAGTATAACCTCACTTTTATGTAAACTTTGGGATCTGGCTGAAAGTTGGTTTTGTGGCATGTGGCTTTAGAGTGGGGCATATTCGACGGTCAGCCTTGGGAGGTAGTTCGCTATAGGTGGCTTTTGATCCTTTGTTAACCCCAACTATTACTTTATTTAATCTATCGCTGATAGTACTATCAACACAGTCATGATCGCCACCTAATGACCTTCACAGCTTGTCAATCAATTCACAGATTATCAGAAACATTTCACTGTCAGTGTGTGGTGGTAATAACGGGTGGTATTTATATGACAATGTATGGTATTCGTATCGCGATACTCCCCGAACTACAAGCAAGTATCGCGTGTTGGCTGTGCCGAATAATCGACAGCCTGGGGATTCTCCCCGAACAACAAAACAATTCGTATCGCGTAAGCATTGGCGGTGGTTGAATACCGGGAGGCGGCTGAGCATATATTTTGGATTTTAAATAAATAAAACCCATATTTATTCAAGCAACCCCCAGTTAGCTCCGGTGGCCTAGCGGTTAAGCACCCGACACTTGGTGCCAACGGTCACAGGTTCGAACCCCGTAAGAGGTCGAAACTTTTCCAGGGATTAATTTCTCGGCTCACTACATCGTGGGTAGCTGACCACGTTAAATGGCGTTGCCGTCTCCACTGAATTATTTAAAATAAAGGGGGACGTTAAAAACACCCCCTGAGGACGTAAAACACTCTGGCAGTGGCCACCCTCAGGGTATTTCGGCTCCATCTTTCCGTACTGCTCCCCTGTGAGTGGTGGGGAGGAGTATCTCAACCACTCCAACATAGAGGCTGTGCTGATTAAGCGACAGCCTGGGGATTCTCCCCGAACAACAAAACCAAACCATCAAGCAACCCATACACAACCCAACTCACAAGACAACAACCCGAACCCAACCCACAAGACAGCAACCCGGGTTAGGCTGACCCGAACGGGATAACCCAACACGTGCAGGGCTCTAAGGCCTACAGATATAGGTAACTGGATTTAAATTTTAACCCTAACAATATTTATTTATGTGTTGGGTCTTCTCCATTTCTTCCCTGCTTCATTCAAAGGACATCGAATCTGCTATAATGTTATATCCATTATTTTAATTAATGTCGGGTATATGTTTGGTATAATATAATAATAATAACAATAACGGCCGAAATGGCAGTTTTTAACCTGGCCGGCAACATCAAATGAGGGAGACGCCTATGATCTGTAATTGATCTGCATGAAAAACTCCTTCTACTATAGCGCCACGGCCGGGACTCGAACCCCCGATTTCCCGCACAACATGACCACGATTAAAGCGTCCTACGTTCTAATCCACGAGGCGATAGAGGTTGTCAAATGGTCGAGGCGCGAACCCGCGACCTCCCACACAGAATGACCATAGCCCTAGGTAAATAGTCTCGCGCTCTACGCATGAGGCCAAACAGACGGTATACTACTGTAATTGAAAATAGTATAGAAAATGGAAAATAACATAAAAGTGTCATTAAAGCCCTATCCATCATAACCTTATTGCTTTGATATGACGACAAACGATACGTTATCAAACATTGTAGAGTTGACATCGTGTATCAAGATATCGACACGAAGAAAGTGTTACGGGCCGTTGGCAGTGTTCTTACTGACGGAATCGTATCAATAACGTGGTCGAGCCGGGTACCAGTTGGTATTAGTATGACGTGTATTAATATCAGTGTATTATAAAACAATGTATTAACGGTGGATAATCACTCAAATACATCATCCGCAATTTGCTAAACGGTCCCATGTTTATCGAATAGAGCAGATACGATGTGAGAAATTATTCATATTTGAAGTAAATCTGAGTAGATTCGACCACCGAAATTATCAAATGTTCTTCGCGAGAGCGGCTTCAATTAACGAGTAAGATAAATCTTGGAAACTATGGAAATATATCATATTCCAGTTTTACGGACATGGTTTTGCCATGTGCGGGTTAAACAAGCATAAACCAACAAAAGTAATGTGCTGAAGTGAAATGGTTGGCCATGTTCCCATCGAACATTGAGCCCGTGGTCTAGCATTAGCGCGTTGGACCAAAGATCGCTACCACCCGTATTCGAATCTCGGCGTGGGCATATCTGACGGTTGGTTCATCTTTGACTTCGCTTCATTACCTTTGGAGGTCGCTCGGCCCATTTAGCCTACCATGTGCACAAAAGTGGCCGTAAGACATCAAACATCATCATCATCGAACATTGAGTTTGTGTTATTGTCAATAGAGTGTAGTCATACCCCAAATACAAAGAAAACTGGATGCTTCAACTGTTCTGATACGGTAACGGTTCAAGAGTAACGCAGACATCCCGGTATAAAGTTTTCCATTATCGCCCACCCTAATCGCGGCTACCAGGTCTAGTTTACGCGTTTGCCGCCAGATTGTGCTGATTGTGACTACAGTCTGCTTTTTTGTTGTTGTCGTTCGGGGAAAATCCCCAAGTTGTGGCTTATTTGGCACAGCCTGTACAGACTGCTGATATAAAATTGAACCCCCCAATACAGTCATGCTCCATGGTGTCAACTTATCAACTGAAATAATTTTATTTATGTTGGGAAATTTTCGTTTGGTTTTAGGTTAAAATTCCCATCTAATGTGCACACTGATTTTAGTTGGTCAAGTGATCAATAAATGTGTAGTTTAAGATCAATTGGAATTAATTGACGATTATATCATTCTGGTAGACATACACCAGGCCCAATATTGTCCTCATTAAAACGTTTCTACTATAAATATCATCAGTATATAATATATATTTTATATTTATTTACACATTTCTTGTCGTCAAACTGTCATGATGCGAGCCATGATATATAAGATATATAAAGAATCTATCTGTTGCCGTTTGATATATTTATTTCCTTTTTTATCCTTTTGGAAAAGGCAAGAATATAATTTGTCTCGGGAAATTATTTTCCTTTCCACACACCAAAGGTAAACAATTAATTATCTACCAATTAAAATGTATATTTGAGTTACTGTTCTACATGGATCATTATTGTGTTTAAAAAATACAAATATTATTATCATTTCACAGTTTCTCCGGTTTGTTTCTCAGTACCATATCTGATGTTTATGTGGAGTCTACTTATACCAGAAAGTAAATTCAACAACAATATTGAGATATGCGATACGCGATATGCCGCAATACAATCCACATAACATAATATAAGGTCTATTTATTTGTTCTCATCGACCATAACATGGCACAAATGTTAGTAGACAACTGTTAATACTCCTAAACTATTCGTTTAACACCTCAACAATTATATAGCTACTGGCTTGATGTCGAAAAACTGGAATAAATATTCTTGCCAGAAAGAACTAAGCACCTACTTTAGTTGTGTTTTTTTTTTGTTATCTTCTGAAGATAGTGCCAAGTCATACCGCAAAATTGAATCGTGTTTTTTCTTCTTCAAATTCTGCATGGAATTTCCGATTCGCTTTTAATATTTGTAATATTTTTTTTTTTTTGGGGGGGGATATTCAGCTTTGAGATATTCCGTTAGAGGGGGGTGTTGTGAAGTCGTAGTGAAGAATTTGAGACAGCTCTGTGTCATACTCCTCTACTGGGTGAGTCAGTGAGTAAATAAATGAGTGACTGGGCGAACGGTTTATTTAGCTTAGATGCTGTGTACATCTGAGATATATAGATGAGAGGTGACTCACTTATGTCAGCCATAGTCGACATAACCCCCACCATCACCAGTGATTAAAGGAAAATAACCTGTTTTATAGTTAGTTCGCTTTCTAAGGATATCCCCCCCCCCGTCTATTCAACACAACGATTCATCCTTCTATCAAATGGCGAGAAGCAATAACGCGAAGTGTCATTCATTGTAATAGAAAATAAAAATAAAATTTCTCTTAACTCGTAAAACTGTAGTTTGTTTGTGTTGACGACGTTTTCATGCATCAAACAAACCTATCTTCGATATACGAGGATATCCCTTTGTTTATTTCTCACAAAAACATAGATCGTTTCTGTGTCTATAACTTTTACTTCGTGAAGGTGATTGTCCAGGATGTAATATGATCAAGGCATCTGATATGGCGTGTGCTTGACAAAAGATGCCATACGAAATTTAAGTATTTGTTTATTCTAGGCTGCCTATATTAATGCAATGAAATAATAATAATAATAATAATTATTATTATTATTATTAATATTATTATTAAGTATATATATATATATATATATATATTGTGTGTGTGTGTGTGTGTGTGTGTGTGTGTGTGTGTGTGTGTGTGTGTGTGTGTGTGTGTGTGTGTGTGTGTGTGTGTGTGTGTGTGTGTGTACATATGTATGTATCAGTGGAAATACCTTTACTTGCAGCGCTAACCTTCTGTGCAGCAATTTCCTTATATTTTCACATAAACATCACGTTCCTGTTGCAGTATTTTATCACCGATCATCAAGCACAGAAACCCTAAAAAAGAGCATCTCGTGAAGTGACTTTATAATATATGACGTGAGCCAGTCACGATATAAAGATAACTATTTCCGCGTTCTACGGAGTTTTTCTTATATTTTTATCTGCGAGTCGATGTAGATAATAAAAAAAATGTATGAAAGATATAAGATAAATCGTAATTTTTTAGAAGCGCGATACAATACAGGCGGAGCATATAGGAATTTAACCCACCCCCATCACACACACATATACAAACACACACACATACACACACACATACACACACATACGCACACACGCACGCACACAGAGGAGAGAGAGCTACCCATAGTTGTTGTTTTTTCTATGAATTGTATTTCTTCATATTTTGATCACAATTTGTATAATAAATTTCTCGTCTAGGACATATTTAACAGATACAGATAGACTTGTGCCCATCACCTGGTGGCCTGGGATGCCATCCGCATTGAAGAATAAAACCAAACTGCTCCCCACAGTTTTACAATATTTCACAATTGAACATGGACAGCAAAATCTAACATAAACGATCACCTGTATTATGGCATGGAGCAAGTGGTATCTCTTAAAAATACCGTAAGATATGATTCACCGTGTGATCATTGTGATTAAAGCCTTTGTCGGGTAGAGTTTGGAACTAAATAAGTGATTGAGAAAAAAACGAGCAAAGTGTTGAACCTAACGTTGGGTTTAATACTTTACCTTACCCAGCAGACCTTACCTCACGTATTCAAAACGCGTGAACTTCCGTGTTTATAATTACAAAGGAAGGCATTGCCTATTTGAACTTGGCGAATTGCTTAAACCGATGAGTCATGCCTTCAAGTGAACGCCATGGGTTGTGTGTGTGTGTATGTGTATGTATGTGGAAATACGTGTGTGTGTGCTTGGGTGTCGTTGTAAAATCGGGATTGTTAACTTTATATCTCTATTTATCTATATATCTATGTATTGTTCTTCTATATTAACTCTAATTTGTTAAAGCACAAGCCACCTGCGGCGTGACAAGTAAACATAATAAACAACTCATAATAGACAAATAGATGAAATAACATAAATCATCAGCGAGATAGGTATACCGAGGAAGTTAAGTGAGGTGTGACTGCCTCATTTGACATACCCTTTTCTTATATTTAACAAACTATTCCTCTCATTTATATGCCGACAGATAGATAAGTATTCTTATGTCACTATTTTTCATCGGCTTATTCAAAGTATGCTATTAATGGGATGGGATAACGTGAAATAAATATCGTTCTCTCTCTCGTAATTTATTTCACCGTATCTTCCCCCTGTTAATCTGTCTGTCTGTCTGTCTGTCTGTCTGTCTGTCTGTCTGTCTGTCTGTCTGTCTGATTTGAACTAGTTCACATCGTAATGAAAATATGGGGAGAGGAGAGAGAAAACATTTAGAAGCCAAACAAACTGGGTAAAAGACTGGACTATGATAGCTTGTGGCACTTAGTTAATTAAAGGGATTATTATATACAATATAATTAATTATGCTAATTACTGCAATTTGGTGGACTGATGACAAGTTTTATATCATCAGCCATTGAAGTCTCTTTTGGCAGTAATCGACTACAGATTACAGTTAGTATAACAGACCCAGAGTTGTATATAATATTTACCACCTCTTCAGACTTTCCATTTGGCACTCATCCATAGACCACCTCGGGCCAGAATCCTGCTATTAGAGCCAGGTATGTGAAGGATATTAGTTTTGACATAATACCTGTTACATCCTATCCCGTAAGATGATAAATTATATCCGCAATGGAGATGGATAAAATTAGTTATCACTTGATGTTAAAGATTAATAACATTGTACTTTTTGTTTATGTAAATTAAACAATGGGTTTTACAAAGAAGCCTTTCTTTGGTAAGACCAAGGCACGAAGTCATTAGACCAAATCTCTCTGTCTCTCTCTCTCTCTCTCTCTCTCTCTCTCTCTCTCTCTCTCTCTCTCTATCTATATATATATATATATATATATATATATATATATATATATATATATTAAGAAATACCCGTTTGTAACAAAGCCATATCCATACCCAGCCATAATTTCATTGATCTAATTATCAAATAAGATCGTTTATTACGTATATATAATGTTTCTATCGAAAACACGCTAATAATAAAAACAATTCATGGTTCTGTGCAATGAAAATCACTGAAAATTTTCATTTAAGTGTTAATTTTAACTTATAGGTTGAACCTCGGGGTTGATCACACCTGGAATATATGGCTGAGTGACGTCTGTCTCTGGCAACAAACCCCACAAATACAGTAACGAACTAGATTCGAACCTACAACTTGGATGTTTGCAGTGGATTGCTGTGACCAGATTGTTGATGTCAAGAATATATATATATATATATATATATATATATATAGTGTGTGTGTGTGTGTGTGTGTGCGTGTGCGTGCGTGCGTGCGTGCAATCGTAACCATCATGTTATATGTATTTATATATATATTATATAACTATATAAATAAACCATATTCCATGTTTGTTTGTGTTATGATGCTAACCTTCCTTACATCGAAAACTATTGAATTTGAAATCGGATCTAAATTTCATCAGTTTCACTGGATAACGTATCTGTGAGTTGAATTATTTACGACCGAGATATGTATGTCCGAGGGGAGTATGCATAGAAAAATAAAAACCCTCAGACGCTGGTGTGAATTGGTTTCGACACGACAGCCTTGAGGTTTGTTTCGTTCGTCTTCGTCCCGTTTGAAGTAATTATTGATTGTGGCTAAAAACAAACGGCGCAGAGAGAGAGAGAGAGAGAGATGAAAGGCATAAAAACGAAAAAGTGGTCCTCCTTACGATCTTTCTTATTGATTGAAATGTAACACTTAGGAAAGTAAATACCGGAGTGTTCCTGCGAACGGGTTTAAGTAAGAAGGAAGATCCCATCTTAGAGTGAAACGTTGATGGTCCCCTTCTGTCATATCTAACTGTCTATATCAATTGAAGTACTTATGAAGTTCCCTTGCAAAACGAAAGCGAGTTGCCGTCTGAACCCGTTGTTGATGCGTAGATGCGTAGTGTCTAGACGTACTTAAAAGTATTCGCAGCCCTGACTACTGGCGTTTTGTCTCTGATCATCGCGAACACCCCCCCCCCCCCCCCACACCCCCACCACCTAACAACACAACACAGACACAGACCACGACGACGACTACCACCAAGCTACAAAAGGCTAGGCGCACGTAATTCGCCAGAAATAGCATTAAAGCAAAATTAGAAAAGAAAAAAAAACCGATGTACTTCCTGGAGGTAAGTCTTGGTGAGCTAATGTCTGCCTATAAATAAGGCTAATCGGGGGACTTCAACAACTCGCACCTGAGCTCCCGATCGAGCTCCCCAACAGTTGAAGACACACAGACTGCATTCAGCTTTCGACGTCAGGGAAAACTCAGCGACAGGAGAAGGTTTAGAGTAGAGCTACAATTAGGCTGCTCGAGTATCTCGAGGTGAGTAGATTATAATTGAATTGTGTTGTAATCGTTCAATCGCTAAGCCATTTTCCGATTTAGGAAACGATGAGATCAACTGATCTTTGATGTTTAAAGCTTGTTGCTTTGTTTCGGTTATTACGCACGTTCTCGTTGTCAATAAATGCGTCTGTGGTCGTGTGCGTGTGTGAATGCCTGCCCATGCAGGTCAGTCAGTCAGTCAGTCAGTTAGTCCGTCTGCCTGTCCTTCTGCCTGTCTGTTTGTGTGTCTGTTTTGATTTTAGCAGAATGCTTACTAATCGTTATAAATCTCAATGTAGTTTTTTTTCCGAATTTTATTCTGAAATGCATTTCAAACTACATTTAATATGTACATTGTACAGGGTATCGATTGTAGATCGTATAAAAAAGACTTAGGCAATAAAACAGACAAAACCTGTTGATCGTCTAATATATGGATAGGGTGCAACTTATGGATCGTATTAGATAAGATGCGTAATGCAAGCGGTGATTTAATGTACGCCACGGAGTGAAAGTTTGACGCAGATTAAATATTGTAGCTGTAGAGAATCGACAAAATGTAGACTAAAGAGTGCACGGAATAGGTAGATTGTAGAACGTGAACGGTATTCAGATGGCGGATCGTAGACGAGACGCAGATCTGAGGTTAATTAGGCGGAATAAAAAACGGTTTGTGTTTCCCGTAACCCGACCGACCGTAGAAATTTGCTAAATCAAACTTTTTATTTTATTTTTCGAGTGTCTATTTTGGGTTTATTTTCCTTGAAATCTCGTGAGATTTCGTAAAATTCGTGAGATTATTAAAGTACCACGATATTTCACACGAGATTCCCCCCCCCCCAAACGCCAATCTCCTTACTTATATATGTCCACAAGTGGTCTATATTATGTAATATGTGTACGAATCACATCGCGATCACGCGTTGCAAAAATAAAAATTAAATAAAATGATAAACCTACCTACCTACACACCTTTTTAAAAGCTCGTTACTGGAAACACAACACATTTTTTATTTGGCCTTACAAGCGTAGACGTAAGGTAAATAAAGTAACTGTCGAAATTGGGAGTTATTTTACGTGGATGTCTACTCGAAATGTGGCAGACACTTATAGTCAGTAATTCATTATATCACCGCTAGGGCTAAATGTAAATAAGTTTAGAATTAGCAACAGATGAGATATTCGGCGGAAAAGACCTTGGTAGTCTGATTGATTGATGATGATGCTTGGTGCTTTACGCCCACTTTGCACACTCAGAAACCAGAAAGACATATCTCCCTCCAACCTGCTCAATATGGCCCACCGTCATCTTTACCATAAAGTAATGAGGCGAAATGCTAGATGAAATATCCTTCAGACATCCGTCAGATATGACCATCAAACTTCAATATACGGTGGACGACCTACAGTTGTGAGACTCTTCCTGGTCCGCAAACATTGTAATATGACTAAGTTTATGCAAATAAATACAACAAACAGATCAACAAGTTAACAAACAAATATCGGAAAACAACCGAGCGAAGGCGAGACAAAAATTATGATTTTTTTAATTTAGCCAATAGCCACAGACCCTCCTAGCAGCCATTAGCCACAGACCCTACCAATCGATAGCCAGAGACCATAGCAGTCAATAGTCACAGGCCATAGCAAACATCCGGGTTCAAATTCCGGACGCTCTTTGTCTTAAGGTTGTTTCATATTTCCCTTATCCTCAGTATCTTTGGGGGTCATTCAACCCATTTAGTCTACCGAGCGTACAAACTGGCCGTGAAAAATTTAAAATGCTTTTATTTTCGAATATAAATAGGTTTCAGAGATAAAATATTTCTTGTGCGTGTGTGTGTGTGTCTTTGGGTGTGTTTGAGTGCGTGCGTCTGTGCTTGTCTGCGTCACATTTAAAATACGTAATCAGACCGGAACGTGTTAGTGAACGATGAAACATTTCACTGAATCAATACAATAATCTGGAGTCCAATAGTGCCACAAACCGTTAATTGAATACGTTGTTTCTAGAGATAGATATAGAGATAAGAAGATAGCTTAAAAGATGGGTTATGGGGGGGGGGTATCCTGCTGTCCTGCTACCAGTTTGCTGCCAAGGAAAGTCAACTTCTGAATGTGTCTATTAAATTAGCTTGATTTCATGTTAATTTTGTTTAATCTCCAGGATGATGAGGCTTGCCTGTCTTCTGGCATGTGTATTGGTGACGTTCTCGGCCGTAGAATGTACCAGGTTCAATAGGATCCAGAGAGTGAAACGTAATGCTGACTTCGTATCAGGTAACTTGTTTTCTAATACAATGGTTGACTGCAATGATATACCCCCCCCCTCCGAACATGCTGAGTAAGTGACTGATTGAGTGAGTGAGGATCAACCAGAAAATAGCTCGAAGGTACCGTGTGTGTTTTGCATTCTAAGCGAGTAATTAAAGTTAAACTCAGTCACCCCGTAACCCTATTTACTGTAGTCAGCCACACAGCCACCCTCAATGTTCAGAGCCGAGAAATTCAGCTGCTAATTGGCTGTAGGTGGAAATTCTATGAAATATAGTTTTATTTGAGGGGACAACAATTTATTGAACATTTAATATAATTTGTTAAATTAAATGGAATATTTTTTAATTAAAACCATCCTTCAGTAGCCATTTCTGGATCAGATTCGACCATACTACCTTTTGGCAACTATCACTCTATCACCGAGTTATCACCGACAAAAAGACAACGGAAAGTTAAAATATGTCAACACGGATTGTTTCGACAAAATGTTTGATGATTTTATTTGACCAACATTTTATTTTATTAATAACTTTTGCAATTGTCGCATATTGGTTGAATATTTACGTACCGGACGTTATTTCCAATATGACGTACCTCTCGGCTGAAAAATTATCAAAAAGTCTGGCGCTGGTACCTCACTGGCATAAAAATGAACTACGGAAGAACATAGGCGTCCATTCTATCAGAACAGCGCCACGGCACGGCAAATCAGCGAAATTAGGCCAGTTTAGACTTCTCAATAAAGGTCATCGTGACACCCTAGTTGCTTTATATGCGTGAAAACATTATAAATCCGTACCGAAATCTTACTGAACTCTGCGTAGGAAGAAATAAGACGACTAACTTTAAAAAAAAGGTCGGGCACTATTCTAGAAAATTTACATGCTGCTTTTGGGAGGAATTCAGATTACTTTAAAAACTCGATGTCATTACACAGTAGTAAAATATACTAAACATCTATTACAAAATACATTTGGTCCGTTATAGCGTGTTCACCCCCCCCCCCAAAAAAAAAAACAAGAAGAGGAAGTGCGCTGATTTATTTGAAATGAGGGTCAGTTTTTGTGTACAAATATTGATTATATACCAGAATGACTCACTATAGGAAGAAAGACACGCTTGGCGCTCTCTGAGAAAGAGGAAACACTTTATCTTGTTGAATCTAAATTTCTTTGTGCAGTAAAGATATATCTTCTGTCAGACCAAGTAGATAAAGAACTACTTGTTAAGATTTATTTTCGCTCAGCCCGTAGGTATTTTTGTTGGTTTGTGAACAGGACTTTAATATATATATATATATATATATATATATGGTGGTGTGCGTGTGTGTGCACGCGTGTGCGTATATATATATATATATATATATATATATATATATATATATATATATATAGTGTGTGTGTGTGTGTGTGTGTGTATGTGTGCGTGTGTGTTAATATATAACCACCTTAAGTTGTTTCAAGAATACTAAATTAATTCCACTTATACCAATTATTTTATGATACAGATTATTATTATTATTAGTTTATAATTATTATTATTATTATTACCTTTCACACTCCGCGTATCTTGTGTACATTTAAGGAACATGTGACTCGACCCAGACCCAGATTTACACGAGGACCATTCACACGCAACTATTTACGAAGTGCCCCATTAATACATTAGTCAGCCGATACTTTCTCCCATTCCTTGATGAATGTGAGCACTGGATGGGCACCAGACCTGATCATGTAGCTACATCTAACGTATATTACTGCTTAGAGGATCCGAAGACAGGTGGCGTGAAGATTAAAGCGACCGTCTGCTGCAAAGGTAAGTTGGACAATGGCGAATTATTAATATTATAGTCTTACTTGCCAGTTTTAAAAATAATCCGATATTTGGTAGACTGAAGCAATTTACTTTAGTGAAAAGGCGATGACCATCGTGAAATAGCTGTTCTATTGCGCCAACATCCTCGAAAAGAATCGAGGTCAGTGGCGCACCTAGTACAGGGGTTGGGCAAACTCATAGCCCGGGTATGATGCAAAGTTCATCAACAAATTATCAGATGCCAAGGACTGCCATGGACGATTCACCACCTGGTATATTTCCTATTTCCATAGGCTTCACCGCGACACGGTTCACCCCCCACCCTGGACGATTCAGCTCCGGGTTTATTTAATTTTAAATATCAGAACAATTTATTTATTGTGACATTTGCCATTCCTTTCTGGACGAGTTTGTTTATTTTTTAATTTATTTTGGTTGCAAAAAAATAGATATTACTATATTATAAAAAGTGTAACAATTTATATGATGCAAGCCACAATTTCCAAAGCCTGGCAAAACCTAGTTGATGGGGAGATCTCGGCCAAACAACTCCTAAAGCTGTGTTATAAATTGGACGGTCCAACCATCAGGGTGAATAGTAAGCCAGGTGCTGAGTAGCCGCAACATGCGCACATGGCAATGACTCTAATATCGTATCAAATCATACAATGAATTATACTTTTGCATTTTGTAATGGATCGCATCAACATATCATATCGACTATTTAACCATATTGTCGATATTGATATATATGTCAGGGGACTATTTTCATCATTTCATTCTATGAGAAAACACCGATTATATTTTAATCCATTTGGTTTGTTTTTTTCTATATCGCTACCACTTGTTTCGTGTTTCCCCACAAATCTAATCGTCCAATAATTGTGGACGGTGAACCGTCTACGATGGCGGTGAACTGTCTACGATGGCGGTGAACCGTCTACGATGGCGGTGAACTATCTACGATGGCGGTGAACCGTCTACGATGGCGGTGAACCGTCTAGGATGGCGGTGAACCGTCTACGATGGCGGTGAACCGTCTTGGATGGCGGTGAACTGTCTACGATGGCGGTGAACCGTCTACGATGGCGATGAACCGTCTACGATGGCGGTGAACCGTCTAGGATGGCGGTGAACCGTCTACGATGGCGGTGAACCGTCTAAAATGGCGGTGAACTGTCTACGATGGTGGTGAACCGTCTACGATGGCGGTGAACCGTCTAAAATGGCGGTGAACTGTCTACGATGGTGGTGAACCGTCTACGATGGCGGTGAACCGTCTACGATGGCGGTGAACCGTCTGGGATGGCGGTGAACCGTCTACGATGGCGGTGAACCGTCTACGATGGCGGTGAACCGTCTAAAATGGCGGTGAACTGTCTTAGCAAACATTTTGCCGGTGAACCGTTCAGATATTTTCGGAGTTGAATTGTCCACGGCGTTGAAACGTCTGGCAACCAGAAAGACATATCTCCCTCCAACCTGCTCAATATGGCCAACCGTCATGTTTACCATAAAGTAATTCTAAACTATTGAGCTAAAACTTAGTCAAAACATAAAACGTGCCGTGTGAAGTGATAATCCAGTACTCGTCGGCTTTTGTATATGAAGAAGAAGAATAGATTTCGTTTAGTTCACACAACAAGAGGTACAAGAAAGTATGGTATGGAAATATTTTTAATACAGTGCAAACGGAATGGGCCAGGATAGCTGCTGCTGTCCTCCACCTACCCCCCCCCCAATTATTTAATTAATTTCGCAATGGAGACTGCCCAAATCATAGCGTATGACGGACACGGAGAGGAGACATGATAAAAAAGTAAATCCCAGTTTAAAAACAAATTAGGACCAGTCGGAAATAAGAGTTGTTGAACCTCATTTTGGAATAAGTAAAATTAGGCGACACTTCATAATAATTACCAGGATAATACAATAGAGGGTGTTATCAATGATGACACTCTTTATCATGAGTGTTAACACACCTTACATATGTCATTTAAGAATGTGTCAGCGCATTTATTGTCTAAAGTTTATTGTCTAAAGTTTAAAATAAATGTCCGTCGTTCTACCACCGATCCAAATCTTGTCGGTTATTATCTTCGCCGTGGTTCGGTGGGACGATTTAAATAATATACCCAAAGGCTTAGTTGTTTATGATGAAACATGTACAGGCTTATTATTCCATTTTGCATGCACCGGTGCACACACACACACACACACACACACACACACACACACACACACACACACACACACACACACACACACACACACACACACAAGACGACATAAGTGCCTTATTTACACAAACACAAAAGCCGAGCTCTTATAACTAAGAGCTTAGAAAAATAAGTCAGTAGTCTTGTAATTTGTATATTTTAAAGTTGCCAAGTATATTCATTATGCCAGAAAGAATATTCTGTCTTGGAAAGAATAGATTGAATTTTTGTTTTCATGGATACTAGAATAGAATGAATGTCTTTCCTTTTTTCGTGAATACTATCTTGAAAGAAGAGAGTTTGAGAACATCAGTGATTTCTCCAATCAAAGAAACTGATTCCATTGCCCAATGAAAACTGATTTACTACTGAAGCAATCATTAAGGAAAATGGTGTCCCAACATTTAATGTGAAATTAATTAATTGTCTACCATCCTCTTCTCTGTTTGTTGCCGTCTGACCATACGCCTCACATCTCGTGACTAGCATGACCTAATTTACCTATGGGCTGATTGGCCACCCTCTTTTAAATGACCTATCTGTGTCAGGTCATGGGTGGGGCGTGCGCATTTAAAGGGCCTATATAACTAAGCTTTTAGAATAAATTTAAAAAAAACTAACGTCATTTTTACCCATAATTAAGACTTTTTGTCCGAATTTTTGCGAACACTCGCATTTATCTTTAATAGATATTTAATTATTTATTGCTACAATAACAATTCCATCATCCTACGTCCTACAGGGACTTTGCCAGCAAATCGTTGTGTGACCTGTTCCTCTAGTAACCCTGAGGACTGTGATTACACAAAAGGCGCTGTTGTTACTTGCGGTCATGATGAGGTAAGTCCTATCTTTCTACGCTGTCATCATATTATACCTAGCTCGGTACATCCTAACACATACTTGAATCTTGTCGATCATAACGGTTTTACTGAGAACTTCCAAAGATGGTCATTGGTCGGTTGAGATAATCATCCTATCAATTGACCTCCGACGACCTTCTGGCACGTTTCAGTGACGTAACAAATAGTTGGCGTAAATTTGGACAATTTAAACGAATGATACTAAACAATTACCACGTGCTTTCTCTGTAAATACATGGCACATATGAATGTAATTACACTCAAAGCTAAGTGATCTAACCTTCATAAGATAATAATAATAATAAAAACAATAATAATAATAATAATAATAATTATTATTATTATTGACGATTGTTTATATTATATCATAATACCATATTACCAATAAAACAATATTTTATCTAGGCACCCCATTATTTGGGTCGGATCCTTAGATATTTAAATACGATGATCAGCAAGCTCCCCCCCCCCAATACCATTTAAAGATAAAACAAATTCATTAGAAATAGATCAATAAAGGGACCTGGATCTGAAACGAACATTGAATCTGAAACGAACGTTGAATCTGAAACGAACAAGATGGTTACAAAAATATCCCAAATGGACACCTAAATATGATTGAGACGTCGGTGTTAGTGACCTGTTCCGTTATAAAGAGGGCGCATCCGTGGTCTAGCGGTAGTGTGTTGGACCACAGATCACTACCACTCGTGTTCGAATCTCGGCATGAGCATATCTGAAGGCTGTTTCATCTTTGACTTCGCTTCATTCAATACCCTTTGGAGGTCGCTCGGCCCATTTAGCCTACCTTATGCAGAAAAGTGGCCGTAAAACATCGATCGTCGTCATCAATCATCATCTGTTATACAGAGAGATATAAGACTTAGTCTATGCGACTATTTCAGGTGTGCCAGACCCAGATATCGTGTGAAAATAATGCCAACGAAGCGACGATCCGTAAGTCTTGTGCGAAGAAGCCTTGTGCCGCCAGCTCCAAATCCTGTAAACTGACTACGTATCTCGAGTACGGCCAACGATGTTCCGACTGCTGCGACTCGGCTCTATGTAACAAAGGCGGCCTCTCCCTACCCTGCTACCGTAAGTAGTACTCATTGGCGGGCTTACCACGTGCTTACAGCCCCACGCCGCGCCATGTGCCGGAAAAAGACTTCGCCACATCCTACCGCGCCACCATCACACCACACTACACCACACCGCACTACGATGCAGCACTCTACACAACCCCACACACACTTACGCTGGTCCACGCTGTATGCAAATCGTTTTATTGTCAGCTTTTGTTGTGGCATATGAGCGTTTCTATTAATAAAGGCGTCGTTTCTAAAAGAAGATCGGCGGTACGAAATGGTTAATTATTAATGTCGATATAAACACTAAATTTCAATTTGATGTCGTTCAAGGTCATTGTCAGTGTGATCAGATGGTAGCTGGTAATTATCACTGTGACTCGGATGGTACATGTGTCTGCAATGATGGTTGTAGTGGTAGTTCATGCTCACAATGTACAGGTAATATTACGTCATCTCTTTAATCGTCTTAATTATGCGGTTTGATACCATAGTATTGCTTGCCTTCGTCATAACGTTCTTACGAACCCGCAAGGGATATCCTATCATAATGTGGATTAGCACGTGCAACTAAAACAAGTTACTATTTACCATTATGGCCTTGACATTCTATATATCACCGATTATTTACATATCCGCGGGGGGGGGACGATTTAGAAATTACCTGTCAAGTAGTTAATTACGGTTCTTCTATTTTACCTTTTCCCGGTTTTAGCCACGTGTAATCCCAATCCGTGTAAGAATGGCGGCCGTTGCACGGATTCTGGAATTATAAGTTGTTGCTGTAAACCTGGATTTGGCGGGAAATACTGTGAGAATAGTAAGTATTAATTATTTGATGCTCTGATATAATTATTTATAATCTTGAATGTTATATATATATATATATATATATATATATATATATATGTGCGTGCGTGCGTTCGCGCGCGTGTGTGTGTATGTGCGTGCGTGCGTGCATGCATGCATGCGTGCGTGTGGTCTGGTCTGGTGGGACTGTTGAGATGTTGCATATGTCTCGACATGAAAAAGTCGCCACTCTGGAGTCCGAATTCACGCTTCGAGATTCTCTGTGCCGGACACACACACATACATACACACAGGCACCCACCCACGCACACCCACGCACACACGCACACACACACACACGCACGCACGCACACACACACACATGTTTACATGGTGATATTTTTATTTCCAGAACTTCCCCTTTGTGATAGAAGTGACTGTTCCAATCATGGCGAATGCTACAAAACAACACAGTCACATATTTGTGTCTGTGATCCCGGTTACTATGGCAAAACGTGCAAAAATATCCCAGGTAAAAACATATTGATAACATTTAATCCATCTCCTAGATCACAGCGCCTTAAATGGCAAAGGAGCCTCTACTGTATTTGCCAACAAAATGACTAAATATCAACAATTTACACAAAATGTTTCAGTATAAAATATTTCTTGGTTGACACCTAATTCGCCATTAAACAGTTTATCCACCGTTTTATTTCTAACCAGATGCCTTTAACTGCCCAAGTTCGAAGAACATATACTTCTCCGATCCGGCGCCATACCAGACGACATGTTCAAACATTGTCCACGTCAAACTCTCAAAGACATCAGAACTGGGTGCGTGCAGGTATGTGCTAGAATACGGACGGGTAATCTTCATATTGACCTGTCTAATACAATCAGTAGATGGGGAGACTGTACTCAAACAACAAATACACGTCCAAGTTGCATCACGACTACATAAACTACTATAACCGACTCTATCCGCTTTAAACGACCGGATACGTGAATCTTAATTGTATGTATTCCCGCCAGTATTATGGCAGCACCGTAAACGATGTAGTTGACGCTGTTTTACGGCCATCTTTGTGGTTCACATGGTCAGTTAAGTTTAATGAGGCCACAGTTAATGATGAGAAGTGACGGATGAAACATCCCCCCGATCACTGTTCGCTGCCCGTTGCTGTACACTATTATGCTCCACGAAGCACACAGATGGTACGCAAAATGTTAATTGTACATTTCAGATACTACATGAAGAATCAGTATGGAAATTCGGAACTGTTCCAGGAAGGCAAGAACGGTCATGTGACCGAGCTGACAGCTGTCGGAATAAATAATTGTCAGGATGGAGATTGTGGGCTGGCTTATTACCAGACAAAGACTTGTTGTCCGAGTAAGTTTGCCAGATACGTCAGTGAATGGGTTAGTGAGTAAGCGGCTGAGTGAATGAGTCAGTCAGCGAGTCAGTGAATATATTGTTGAAGTTCAATGCTCATTTCGCCTGGAACGTATGAGCGAGCGGCGACTCTGAGTGGTAATATTCCATAGACACAAGTAAACACACTAGGACACATGTAAACACACTGGGACACAGGTAAACACACTGGACTTCAATCCTGCAATAAGCATAACCCTGATATTTCTATATTTCAGGCTGTTTCTCCAATCCTTGTCAAAACGGAGGCTATTGTTTACAGACGGAACAGACAGACAACAAGGAAGATTATGTATGTCGTTGTAAATTTGGCTTCACCGGAAAATACTGCGAGAAAAGTGAGTATTGTAGCAAATATGAACAGTCGGACAGGTAGATAGGTACGCACGCACACGCGCGCGCACACACACACACACACACACACTCTCACACACACACACACACACACACACGAATACGCGAATACACACATACACACATACGAACACACACGAACACACACACACACACATACGCACACAGAGACACACACGCACACATACACACGCACGCACGCATGAACACACACAACCACGAATCCCACTGACAACCTATTCTGCTTCCATTCTACTTGTTAGGAGTTAAGACATGTTTCGGGTTCGGTGAGCCCCATTACATCACCTTTGATGGTCAGTTCATCACCTATCAGGGAGTCTGCCGTTATATACTGACGCAGTATGCTGGCAATGATAATGGGCTAAAACCATTCACCGTCTACGTCAAGAACGAATACAGGGGTTCCGATCATTCTATTAGCTACCCATCTTATATAGAAGCTTATGTGGCCGGCTTCTATATACAACTTGGTCGGGATAACGTCGTACGAGTGAAGCGAGGCAACAAGGTTTGTATTATCCATATACTATTTGGTTAATGGAGGCTTACGTTAACCATCTTCATTGTTATATTGTAATATTTATTGAAATCTATTTATAGACAATTTCATCGGTATTACCTGTTCTGATGCATACGATTCATTTGCTAAGATCAGTTTATTAGCTCGTGTTATCACCGTCAGATTGACATTGGAAGATTCTATTCACACATATCACTGAATTGAAGAAGGGCTGTTATTAAACTACATCGTTTGTCACCGAAGTGCCCTTTTGTCTACTTTATTCTTATAGCCCGTTTCTAATTAAATTGCGATGTTTTCTGCCCACCACGAGATTCCTCACCAATCGGTACTCCAGTTATTGTGAGGTTACGTGAGGGCTCCGAGAGATCACAACATAAATTATTTCCTTTTCAACGTCACCAATTTGTTGCGTTTCAGGAGTTCAAAGCTATTTCATTGAACGCCGTCTACAATGAATTTACCATCAAGAGAGTTGGAAGATTTGTACGTCTGGAGACGAACTTTGGCCTTGTTGTTCAATTTGACGGATATAACATGATGTTCGTACAGATACCGGATACTTATTCCTGTAAGTTGGGTGGTATCTGTAATAACATGGACGGTGATACCAGTAACGATCTTCTGGATTGCACGGGAGTCGTAAGATCTGATGATGGTGAGGGACATACGAAATATGGAGATGCCTGTCTGGATCCAGACTACCATAGCGAATCCGAGTACGTGATTTTGTTATGATTATTCTATTAATAATTAGTTATAGCAGGTGTGTATTTATCTATGTAGGCATAGGTACGCATCTATATATATGTAAATTAAGTAGATGATATATATATATATATATATATATATATATATATATTCTTTTCTTTTTTAGGTCATGTAAGACAGAGGTTCCACAGTCTTGTAACTCAGAACCGTATAAGACTAATGATTGGTGTGGTTACATGATCAACTCTGATGGTCCGTTTTCTTCATGTATAACCTCAGATTCTACTATGGACTTCATGGCCTGTACTTATGACGTATGTCGTGACCAAACGTCTAAGTGTAAAGCCCTGGAGAGTTTCGTGGAAAAGTGTTACAAGTCGGGTAACGCTCCAGATCAGAATTGGAGGGAGGTGACTAGCTGTCGTAAGTACACGCCAAAGGTTCTAATCGATGATTTAAAATGATTAAGACAAATACTGATCCACCAGAGAGAGGTAGAACGAGCGAGCGCTATTTATCGAAAAAGATTGATAACGGGGTTTATTTCTTTGCTAATCTCGCCATTATTTAGCAAAAAGACACGGTACAATTTGACATTAATTAATTTGGTAGATGAACTATAAACGCCATTAATACGGTCGGGTTAACTGATATTAAACATGGACCACGAAATGATGACGTCGATGATCACTTTCGTGCCATCTTCTCTCACCTCGACAGCGATGGATTGTCCAGCTGGTGCCCATTACGTGTTTTCGGGCTCCGCCTGTCCACGTACCTGTGAGAACCCGAAGGCAAACCTGTACTGTGAGTTTGATGACACCGAAGTTTGTCAGTGTAATAACGACACCATGCTCTTCAGGGACGGAAAATGTGTACCTATAGCCAAGTGCGGGTGCAAAGATTCTGACAATGTTCGTCATGAGGTCAGTGAATTTTTAAACATCTCACATTAAATTGAGGCATGAAGAAAATGCAGCACAACCTGAATTAGTAGACGACATTTGAAAATTATATATATATATATATATATATATATATACACACGCACACACATTTTTAGGGGAAGACAACTTCTGAAGGTCATAATATTGACCACTTGTGTTAAAAGAAAACAAAAATCAACTACACTATAGCTGTTGTACTGTGTAGTTGAATCTAATTGTGTTTTAACACAGGTGAGTTCTTATGAATATACGTTTCACGAATGTTTGACAAACTTCAACGTTTCAATGAACCACCTTGGCACCTTAGTATCAAAACATTTGAAAATGGGCGTTAACAATTGGGTTGGTATAACTGATCCAGGTTGGACAAATTGGGTAACTGAGCTAATATGAGCGAGCGACTGAGTGAGTGAGTGAGTGAGCGAGCGTTCGTCCTCGATTATTGTGTCACATAGTCCAAATGGGTGAGAAGTGACTTGCTAGAGAAATGATACTATCGGTTGAAACATCCTACACAGAAGTGTTCGTACCCAAACTCGTAGGTTTGGAACTAATTGCGCGTCCGAGTTGGCTGAATGGATACATCAGTATTGATTATGTCAATTAACACTTGATTTAGGTTAATGACATCTGGGAAATTGACCTTGACTCCTGCCAACACAAAAAATGCGTTGCCTGTGTCGAACCGGACTGTGCTTTGCCAGGAAAGATCATAACTGAACCTACAGATCAAGGTAAGTTAGCGGCAAGATGTCAACATGAAAACATAAACGATCGCCAGGTATGTTTACTGCAAACTTATTACTGTAAACATTAAACAATCACCAGATATGTCTAATGCAAATAATAAACATACACCGAGCTGGTTGTAATAGTTGTGCGGATCGGTCTCTGGTGGAGTCTTGGCTAGACTCCACCAACTCAACATGTCGACACACTCGACGTAAATGAGTACCTCGTCTAACTAAGTGAGTTCGTGTACTAGACATAAATCAATTGCTGGCTTAAGCAGGCGTATTATGATGGTTTGTGGTGTACTTCTAGTTAACGGCTAGTGATAGTCTATGAGGGTATGAAATACATAACATAGCACGTATTCGCTCGTGGAGCGGTACCATCAACTACCAACAATATTATTTTCAAACCACAAATAAACAATTATAAATCAATCAATCAATATAAGCATACGTAAATTTAAAAAAAAACGCTAAAACATAAACACGAATAAATAAATAAACGTAACCAAATAAACTGGTTCCTGTTCTATTCTCTAATTGTCTATATTTTTATGTTTACCTCAAGTTGTTGGTGGGTGGAGCGAATGGGAGCAATGGTCTCCGTGTTCCACGGATTCAAAGAAAACGCGTAGTCGTAAGTGTGACAATCCCGTCCCAGCTTGTGGTGGATCTGGATGTGGAACGGAGAAGACACAAGTGGCTGAATGTAGTATAATCCCCCCATCAACGATACCAACCACGACAGCGAAGCCAAAGACCCCGCCTAAGCCTATCTGTGAAAAAAACTTCGACTTTTCCAGTAAGTATACGAAAAGGAAACCAAAAGGGTTTGGATCCTGCACCGTGCGATTCGCACACGCCGTACACTAGGTCTTATGCAGGCCTACACGTACGAACGTGCAAATATATACACGCATACCTACACGCGCGCGCGCAACACACGCTCGCCCATATATAATCATGGTAATGTCTAAACGACGCTCACTCATTACAGGAGCGTGTGGTCAGTGTGATAGGACGAGAAATCCCAACATGTACATAGCTAATCCTTGTGGCTGTGAGTCTTACTATCAGTGTCGTATAGACCAGTTTGGCGGCTATCAGGTGACAGAGATGCCCTGTAACGACTGTACCTGCTGGAATCAGACAATACTCACCTGTGACCATGACCGACTGAAGAGGAACAAGAACAGGGACAAGTGTCAAAGATCAGATTTCCCAAATGAATTTGATTCAAGTTGGGGTATGTGTTGACCTTTGTTCCGAGCATTCTTCGTAATAGTATCTTAGTTGTGAGTTTATATATATATATATATGTGTGTGTGTGTTTGTTTGTTTATTTTTAGGAGATTCGTGTACTAAATATACAGACGGCCCTAACAGCTATAGAAGATCATTCAGTAGAGTACCTAATGATTACCTGAGTTATATTGATTTAGATACTAACATCAAAATGCCATGTCCCCCAGGAACACAGTTTAGTCTAGACCATTGTGGCTGTATACATGGAGGCATAACCAGACGTACGTTTTACTTTTTCTCTCTACAGTTTTTGTGTGTTCATTGCTTCAGATTAGCAGCAACGAAGCGGTAAAACAAAAACAAACCAATTAGGCAAACTTTAACATCAGCCATGTTCTCTTGTTTGTCAGGAGCCGAAGAATTCATGTGTCTGACCTTTGACGACAAGGAAAATCCCTACAAGACGACTACGGGTATATGGGTGAGTCCGTCCGAGACTGGATTATATCCCGGAGAGTCAGGGAAATACGGATTTGGACTTCGGTTCGATGGAGGCAATCTCGAGATTCCCGCTTTCAACAACAAGGTCAGTGTGGCTCACGGATATTTGGTTAATTTTGATAATACGAATACCCCCCCTCGGTAAAATTACTTTCTTAAACCTAGTAAAAGTACTGTCTGTCTACGGTTATCTGCCACAAGAGATCACTTTTCTCCAAAGACGATTGAATATTTATCTCTTCAATTAATCCACAAGAATATGTTATTAGAATATGGCTTAAAAGACAAGTTGTAGTTTCGGATGTAACCACCTCAAGATGTTTTTACCGTGATATAGTATCATGATGCTGACCTGGTATTTTGTGATATGCATTGTTTAATTCTGGATACTGATTCAATGGCTGTCTTTTAGGAAATCAACAGGATGACGGTGAGCCTGTGGTACAAGAGGGATCGTCCATCGTACTCGGGCGTACAGGCGCTGATGTCAAACGACGACTGTACACAGGTTGATCCAGCCTCCTTCCAGATACTGTCCGCGTCGCTCACCCAAGTGAGGGGCGGCGTCCGAACTCTCCTCTCCAACATACTCAGTGACCTCTTCTATAAAGTCGTAAGTATAAACTCTAATCATGGCTTAGGCGGTAGTGTACTGCTGTATAGAGTTCAGTGACCTGGGATTGAATTCCACCTTTGCCTCAGTGGGGGTTGGGACACTCACTCACTCACTCACTCACTCACTCACTCACTCACTCACTCGACTGCCATAAGTGCTGTGGGCTTTAAGTTGATTTCACTTGTCATGTCTAATAAGCGCTTCGGGTTAAATATATTTGAACAAATATATCATTATATTTAAATGCTCTAATCCGTCGCGAACTAAACAGAAGATCTCCATCAGGTGCGACTGACGACCATTTTTGGCGACGTCAATCGCACCGACAGTGACACGGACAGCACCAGTGACAAGCACTATGGCAACAACAATAAAGATGACGTCACTGGCAACTAGGGCGGTGACGAGTCAATAATTTCAAAATCGATTAATCGAAGTAATAAAATCGAATCTCATCCGATTAATCGTCAAATAGATCACAAGTCAGTTTTCTGAGTTGATTCTCGAGTAACAACAACAACGACAACGACAACAACGACAACAACAACACCAACAACAACGACAATTACGACGTCACTCACAACGACAATTACAACGACAATGATGACGTCACTCACAACGACAGTTACAACGACAATACTGACGTCACCCACAACAACAACAATGACAACGACAATGATGACATCACTCACAACGACAACGACAACAACAATTACAACGACAATACTGACGTCACCCACAACGACAAAAATGACAACGACAACAACAAAAATGACAACGACAATGATGACATCACTCACAACGACAACAACAGTTACAACGGCAATACTGACGTCACCCACAACAACAACAATGACAACGACAATGATGACATCACTCACAACGATAACAACAGTTACAACGACAATACTGACGTCACTAAATTAGTGTCATACCGAGGAGTATTAATTATAAGAGAAGAAGCCATTAATCAATAACATCAAGTTTAACACCCTCAATTCTGTGTTACATTTGAGATTATAAAACATCACGTCTCACTTATGTGTTGCATTACTAATAATGTATTGTTATTGGTTTGGTCTTAATGCTTGCAATGACAATCTTTTCTAAAATACCTTTACTTCTCGCATGAAAAGGGGACTATGTAATAATAATAATAAATATTATTATTATAAAATACTTTACAAGTCAGTATGATGTCAAAGGATAAGAATTAAAATTTTAAAAGAAATTTCAACTTTGCTACGTGTATAAGTATGACCTATATATATATATATATATATATATATATTCATTTGAAGAATGTCTTTAACTTGCGACTCCACAGGCCGATGACAGAAATTGGCATCACGTGGCTATGACATACGATATGGATACAAAGAAGGCCGAGTTCTATTTGAATGGTAACCTGATGATGACTAAAACTGCCGAAGGATCAATACCGGGATCTCACTGTCCAATGCTTATTGGATCTAAATACTCCGGCAACTACTTCCACGGTGTTATGGATCAGGTCTGTTAACACAGAAATATAAGGATTTAATCGAGCCGTTTTCATTGGTCGGTTGAAAACTGTCGTCAAATGATGCGTTAAATTTATGTATATAATTTTTGTATGCTATTTGTATAACGTATGTTATCTATGCGCCTGATATGTTGGCATAATAATGATGCCGTAGCAACATTATGTTGGCGTGATCACATCGCTAGTAGCAACATTATGTCGCTATCACCAGTTTGTTGGTATTTCAAACGTAAGAGTATCGATTGCTAAACGACCATTGCTCTATCCGATCAACACTTTTTTTTAAATTACAGCATCATCGCTTACATCTCATATTCATATCACTTATTAATAAATCATTAACAAATTATTTTCATTCGTTCACAGATTTGTTTCTACGACGAGGCGTTCTCTGCAACTGAAGTAATGGAGCTCTCAAGGCCTAACTTACGGAGAGGAGTGAAATGAATGGGCCGCCACTCGTCAATTACTTCGTTGTATATTTACACCTGTACGTAGGTGCACAGCCGCAAACCTTTTGCTCCACCCAGAAGTTAACGTTCACTAATAACCGCGATTAAGATTAGGACTAAAAGGGAGAAGAATCGGAAGTAATAACGGCCAGGGACTGTTCTGTAGAAGCTTTCGTATAACCGAAGTATAATATTAACGTAGACTAGTTTGATTATGCCAAACATGGACTAAAATCATATAATCGGATTAACTTCGCCACACTTTATTGGTAATTATTGTCTTTACACACACACACACACACACACACATATATACACACACACACACACACACACACATATGTAACCGTGTCCAATTGATTTTAATAAAGCTTCCTCGCCTTAAACCGACGTGTATTTTTCAGTCAAATATTCATAGCGATTGGCGTGTTTGTGCTCTACGTGTGGACCCATGGTAACACAATGCAACACATGCGCCCCCGCTCCTGTGCGCCGGCGCGCGCGCGCGCACATACACACACACACACACGCACAACCACGTGTTGAAGCACACACACACACACACACACACACACTGGCTGTCAGTGCATCACATTATAGCAAGGAACACGAATGGTTGATAAACATCGAGCTTACACCAAATTTCAAGCTTTCACTCAGGTAGTTGGAAAGAATGTGACAACGACAAGTTGCCAGTTGAGGATGTTACTCTCCAGATAGCGCTAAATATTACTTCCTCAGAGTACAATTTATTGGTGTTACAAGTAATATTTCTCGTCCTGTTTGTTTATCGATCGACTACTATCATTTATTACGGGGACAGTCTGGATCACCGGAATGCAACCTTTTAACAATAACTCCATGTGTTTTAAAGAGTAAATATCCGAAATAAGTTTGTCGTATATGAGCATGTTTTAGCGCCTTTTAGATACTATATCGTCTGCTGAATATTCACCGGCTAGTTATTGTCCCCCCCCGTCTGGATTAAAATTAGCTGGATAATGATAATTGTTTTTTAAAGTTGCCATATTTCTTGACATTTGGATAACAGATACTCCAAAATATACCCTAACTAAGATAACTAATAAAAAACAAGACACCATAACTTGTTTGGTGTTTAGCTGAGGACATTAAAATTGGTTTTATTAGAATAATACTCTTAGAAATAAATGTAGGAATCTTCAAAGAGGCGAAAACTGATGTAAGCGCAACCGAAAACGTCAGATGTGTCGCTGTTTGGGCAATATGTACTCACTCGAACTGTCGTATTAACATTGAAGAGTTTAATTCAAGATTAGTAGAGCTAAAATTGTCTCAGGTGTTACTGTTAGATAAGTTAATTTTTATGAAGTAGCTGGGTAAATATATGTTGCCAAAATGGCCTGGAGAGTCATCGAATAATACAGTGATTTAACCGGCTGAATGATCACCAATATTGTAATAATATGCCAGAACTATAGTTACTCGCAATTATCAAAATTTCCTACCAATTGACTATTGTTTCTGCATAGAATACTATTCTAGTTATTAAAAATATTATATTTTGAGATTAATAAGCGATTAAATAAATGCAGAACATGATGCAGCGGAAAAATGATTGACAAAATTATTCGGGTTTTAAGACTCAGGTTTCTCCACGATCAAGAAAATATTATGAAGTGGCCAAGAAACGAATAATAAAATCAAACAGTGTATTCTAGATGTAGTTAGGGTTTATCGCATAAAAAGGAAAAAAATCAGTGACTGTCTACCTAAATAATATTATATCCTTTGGTTTGTATGATGCTTTTAACGTTTCGTCAGCCGCTTCCCCGGATATCATGAAAATAGGGCTGCCCTGTCTGTGTATGTGTGTGTGTGTGTGCGTGTGTGCGCGCATATGCGTGATTTTATGCTTGAAAAACAAATGTCCAGTTTCAGACCTTCCAATTTATATTTTAATAATAAAATACAGAAATATTTGACTGACAGTCTTAGCTAAGATTGGTAATCTGTTGTGTTTTATGTGGCTTATAGATTAGTTAATTGCATGGTTGCAAATAACCAAGTGGGCGAACTTTCATCCATGCGTGCATGGGCTTGACAATCCTGACCTAGCTACTTATAGCTATTTTCTCTGTCTTTGTGTCTGTATTTCGCTGGGTATGCGCGAAATATTGGTGCAGTTAACTGTAGTTAACTGCAGTGCTACTCAAATAAAACTATATATAAACAACATCTATTAACGTGCATATTCTTGTCCCACAAATTAAGTTAATATAAGTAGATTTTGCCTGCTATTAATTAATCTAAATGGGTTGAATTTAATTTATTTGATTCACAAAATATACGTTGCATGAATGTTATGGTAACAAAATGCCGTGCTAAGTTTGAATGATAGAAACAATTAATTGCTGGTGTTTATTTCATTTGAGTTATTTAATTATTTATTTAATCTGCCGGACCACGATTAAGTGGATGATATGATATCTGATGAACCATTTTGGTGCAATCAAGCTAGAAACGAAACATAGGCACGAAAAATAATTTGTATTGATCAGATAAAGTATATCGAATAATTCGGAAAACCCTCAAATATTACAATAAACAGAATAAGTAGTTGATTTGAATGACTTTGTAAAGTTTTTGACCGTGAAATTTTCTTTGGAATAAGAAGCGATAAAATGACAGTGTCTAATGTTTATTATTTAAAAGCCCAATCAACAGGTAAAGAGAGACCCAGTGATGTATTTATTCTCTGTGTATTATTTCTAACGATTAGTATTTACTATGCCATCATCATAATACATTAACTATGACAAGTCATTCATTTCTATAAACAGAATTATGGTGATACTTCTGTTGGGAATTGGACTATTCGACCTCGATTTCATTCGCATCGGAATTAATTTCGTCCCGTTTTATATTTGACTTCAGGAATCATCGCCCCCGCAGTTAGTTAAAATACAAGTTATTACCAAATAGATCAAATGCAATCTGTCACCAGAGTCAATATATATATATATATATATATATATATATATACCATATATATATATATATATATATATATATATATATATATATATATATATATATATATATATATATATATATATATATCGTTAGTCATTTGATGGGGCGGAGTTGATTTTGTATGTGTGCGCCGTGGTGGGATGGTTTCTGTATATGCACTCTGTTGTGGTGTTATGTTGGGTGTGATGTTGCACCATGGTTTTATCACTTCTATGATGTGAACTGACTAGGTCACATGTTTAAACATTCATAATACATCATTTTAATGAAAGAAAACATACATAGAAGGTTGAAAAGGAGGATGCTTGAAGCATTGCTTATATAATGCATCCCCTGACATAACATTAAAGACATTCATGACAAATCGAATTATGAAATGATTAATTATTATAGCAATGATATATTATTGTGTATGCTATATCATATATGTGGTATTTGAACATTTTGCCTCGACGAAACAACAGTGCCAAGACTATTCACAGCCATGGTTAGACCGCACCTTGAGTATGGAACTGTGATATGGCATCCGAGGTACAGAGGAGATAAACTAGAGGTTGAGATAGTACAGAGAAGGGCAACTAAACTGATCCCAAATATTAGCCATCTCCCATATGAAGACCAGTTTAAATTCCTAAAGCTGCCATCTTTGGATTTTGGAAGTCCACAAGGGGATATGATCCATGTATTTAGGATTATCAATGGTATGGACAGGCTAGATCCCCATAACTTCTTTACCTTCCCACCTAACAACAACACTAGAGCCCACAGTAAAAAAAAAAGTGTTCATGGGACGATGCAGACTTGATTTCAGGAGAAGTGTCTTTAGTCAAAGAACAATTCATGACTGGAACTACCTGCCTGAACATGTAATATCTTTAAGCTTTAAGTCAACAGCTTTAAGTCAAATTTTGGAAAAGGAGAGCGCCATAGATAGCCATGATAAAATGAGATATATGCACTCCAGAAATACAACCAATAAACTGGAATACCATAACAGGCATCAAGTAAATAAAATTACAAACATACCTCAGCATCGGTATCAGTCTTATAAAGAAATGAACACATTCTTAATTATATGTGCCTAAAAATGTTAATTGTTTTAAAAACATGTATTAAGAACATTTGCATCTAATAGACCTTGCCAACTAATTTTCGCGAACTTTAACACTTCGGGTCACCGCTGGATGCAGCGGAGGCGGAGTTTCATGGTTTTCAATGTAGGCCGGATTCTTGTTCTGAACATCTCGGTTTGAACAACGATCTAATGCATAATACAACTGAAATTCAGATAGGAAAATACTTCTAGCGATAGATTAGTTTTTTTGTTGTTGTTCAGCGTATTCCATTATTTAATGTTGTTATTGTCAATACAGTGAAAAAGAAAGAGTAAATATTTCTTTAGCGAAGTCCGCTAGTATCGGTTATCGCTTGAAGACTGAAATGGGGACAGACGGGGTTTGTTTACATTTTAAAATCAACTCATGGTTCGCGTTAATTCACGAGAAATAATACACAAATGCACTATATCAATGCCGGATTATTGCTCTATCAATCAATACTTTTGTGTAACACAATATGTCTCCGATTTGATGAGTATTTTCGATCCAAATAGCACACTCGTTTGTTTATTAGAATTATATCATCTATGCCGGCGCATTATCACTGACGTGCGCATGCGCCATGAGTCAGCTCCTAGACGATAGCGAATGTTCTACACGAAAAATTACCACCAATAAAACAAATCGTTGAAGATATCGCTGAATTGTCCTCGTAAAATGATAGTATTACAATTAAGCCTTGTCCATTTTATTAAGGACGAATAACAATAAAGGGCGAATAGTCTTCTGCTACCAGAGAGCTTAAATCATTGACCTAAAAGAAAACTAGACCGAACACGGCCGCCGATTTGATGGCAAACATGTCCCAACTTCCGGTCGAGGAAATAGGAACGCAGACTAGAAAAATCAGGTTTATAAACATGGTGAATTATTGTTGCATCGATGGTTGCATAAGCCGTGTGCGTGGAAGTAATACAAACGGGATGTCTTTTCATCAGTAAGTATAAGGAACACATTTAAAATAGCTGTTAAAACGGGGGGTTTTTTTTGGCGGGAAATTAAGTTTAACTGTTATTATATTTAGCCTGTACGACAACCCCCGGCCTATCTCTGGCGTTTGATCCCAATTAAACTAGATCTACGGACTTGAATAAAACGACTTTTACATATTTCATGGCATATAATAGGAGAGGAATAATACAGATTGTCTACACACACAAAATTATAATGCACAACATCACAATACATGATCACATATTCTTTTATTAATTAACACTTTAATTGTGCACACATGATATCGAAGGAAACGAAGCTCTGAAACTGTAAATAAATAAATAAGTGATTTCACAGCACAGTCACTTAATTAATTCATAGCCTACAATTTGTGATCACTTGACAGCTGATCAGAAAATAATTGAACGTGGTTTAGGTTATTTCACAGCATTGTGTGTGGAAGGCTTAATTTTCACAAGTTTTTTAAGTGAAAACAATTAGGTTTGTATGAAGTAACTGCATACAAACATACTTTCATCGTGTTAGTTTATCATAGTCCATAAATTTTTATTTATTTGGATGTATACACATAATGATATATACAGCTATTATAACGCAACCATAATACAATTCACCATATATTCATCATGTCCGTTTATCATATATTAACTAAAAAAAATAAGTTCATTTAAAGTCTACACCTCAATAATATAGACCATGCAATATAGGCCTGCCCAGCTGAGAACAAAGAACATACATGGAATACTAACAAAGGTTATGTTTGCGTTAACATGTTAGAGACAGAGAAATTAGTACTTTCATGCAATAAGCGGCATCAAATCTCTTGTGCCGCGGGTTCATCTACAGTTACAATCAGTCATTTGTTATCAAATGGATAGAATAACCCAAATTGCTTCCAGCTCTAAACAACCACTAGTACAAAAATATGACATTTAGTCCAGCTCAGTGAATTGTTTAAAGTTAGACAGAATATACCCAGAGATATAATACCCAGAGATGTAATAGACACATGCATTGACTACTGTAACAGATAACTCAAAATCATCTATCACCAGTAAATCTGTATCCAAGAGATTGGCCTGTTTACATGGTATCTCATCATCATAGAACTTCAAGGATTGAAACAGAACAATACCTTGTAAAATAATGATTTGAATCAAGTGCATACATAATGTGTAAACACATGTTTTCCTTTTTTCAAGTTGGTTAAAGAGTTTGATTCGATATGCATTTAAGTTATGAATATCGAGTATACCAATTAAAATACATGAGCTGAACATTCAGGTACTAATTCAGGTACTGGTAATCCTTTTTTTTGTATTAAGATATGAAATGGGCTGACAAACTTGTTTTGTATTTAATTAATTTTATAATACCAATTTTCACCATAAATATTTATAAATATTAATTACCATAACAGCTGGCCCTGTCTCCTGTATAGGTTTCCTATCTGTTAATACCTTCCTCTTTGATTTCAGTGGATGCATGTGGTGGATTTGGTACATCAAAAATTGTTGGAATAGCATTCTAGATAAGTTGTCTGGTTCATGAATTCCGTTTCAGTGAAATGCATATCATACATTCTACAATTAGTATTCAAGTAATTTAAATCTTTCCTCATCATATATCTGAACGACAACAATTAATAACCCATCTTTTACTTCTGTCAATAGACAAAATAACAAAATGAATGTTTCTACCACTAGTTGAGGTATTTAATCATTAATTTCAGAACATTTAAATGATAAATAGAAGTCCATATATATCAATAAGTGCCAATTGCTTACGTTTAAAAAATAAATATGGATGCAGGTTATCATGTAAATACTCAGCTATTTATAATTATTGTAATTAGGGAAATATTATCTGATTATAGTAATGTAGTTTTAGAAGTCCAATTATATTGTTAACAATAATAAAGTAAAATATACCTCCAGCCCATAACATCTTCAGTGGCTCCAGTACATGTAACTGTAAGCTTATGTATATCTTACATACCCATTTTGTGATTAATAGATTGATATTGTTCAATAAAATTTAATCAGATTTTGTCTGAAACAAATATAGATCTAGATTGATCCTGCTTGGGCCTACTGCTTGGGTCATGTCAAGTAGGGGTGTGTCTACTTCAAATTGTTATGCTTAATTTTTAAATATCCTTTATTTAAAAAAAGCTAGATCGTATCAAATTTTTACACTAGTTTTCATTTCCTTTCGGGGATGTCTTTATTTGTGCATTCTTTTCTGTTACTTCAACCGAAAGCGGCACAGAATGAACCAGTGCCATTAAGCGCCATGTTAACGAAGGGAGCTGTCCTTGACAATCTACCTCCGGTCGCTAGGGCCCTGGCGCTCCATGAATTCAAAATGGCGTCCCATGTTAAAACGCGAAGTAACAAGTCTTGTTTAGTGAGCTCCGGTGGGCTAGCGGTTAAGCACTCGGCACTTGGTGCCAACGGTCGCAGGTTCGAACCCCGTAAGAGGTCGAAACTTTTCCAGGGATTAATTTCTCGGCTCACTACATCGTGAGTGGATGACCACGTTAAATGGCGCTGCCGTCTCCACTGAATTATTTAAAATAAAGGGGGACGTTAAAAAACCCCTGAGGACGTAAAAAACTTTGGCAGTAACCACCCTCAGGGTATTTCGGCTCCATCTTTCCGTACTGCTCCCCTGTGAGTGGTGGGGGAGGAGGTTTCTCAACCACTCCAACATAGAGGCTGTGCTGATTAAGCGACAGCCTGGGGATTCTCCCCGAACAACAAAAAAAAACTTGTTATAAATAGTCTTTGCTGCTACCTAGGGCGAATGCAACCAAGGGCGAATATTCCAAAACCACGATATTGAAACTTGATGATAAATACGCTTTGCCAAATTTAGCTAGGCTGTTGTTACGTATCCGAGCATCGGAATCGTGTTCGTTGATGCTAAAGTTCCGAGCATTCAGCATCTGAACAATGCATCATCAATATTATTATAAATATGAGCAATTTCATGATAGTTTTTAATTTTTCATCTGCTCGCATCAGTTTCAGTGATGGGGCGTTGTTGTAATTACTGCTATTAGCGTTTAATAAAGATATTAGATTGTCTATTAATAAACATTATAATCAAATTAAAAAGAAGATCTGACATTTATAAGAAATGCATTATTTTATGGTTCCCGCAAGCCATATTTGAGCGGAAGTAATAGCAAACGAGGAATAATTGGCGCATGCGCATTGAGTGCTCGGACCTATAACGCTGAGGTACAGGGTTCCGATGCTCGGATACGTAACCACTTCGATTTAGCTATTGGAATGATTGTTTTGATTTGATTTGATTTATTTTGTACACTAATATGTAAATACATATAATAACACTAAAATACATAGATACATGAAAGTACCAGGATAGCACAAGAAAGTGAAAACACTTATTTCCATTGTGGTCCCGAGGAGAAAGATCGCACAAATATATATTGTATATGGCAGATGGTGGACTAGACAAAATTTAAATGAATATATTCCTGTAATAATTAGATAAATGGATGCTAAAAACAAAGATATATATATATATATATATATATATATATATTCATATATAACTTGAAAAATATAGGACCAGGTTAAAAAAAGAATGTAAGAACCTGTTTCCTGGTCATTAAGATGGTCAAATAAAAAAAAAGAGAAACTTGCTCGTTAAGCACTTAATTTCATTTGGTAATTCGGTCCAAGCCAATATTCCGGTATGTATAATTAAAAGTATTTTTTCCAAAAGATTTAACCTGAGGTATCCGAAGAGACATTGTACTGGATCTTGTATTAATATTATGCTGAGATATTGTTGATTTGAAAGCAGTATTTCAGTAAACGAGAGCTGTGTCATTTGGAATATTGCTGACTACGTTTAGTTTGAGTTGTTTGGCACGGAGCTCCACCGGCAACATATTCACCAATCTAAACTCATTTGCTCCAATATGTGTCCACAGAAACCTCAGTGGAAATGAGGGTTTAATTAAGCTTTCGTGTATTATCTTTATTTCGTAATAAAATGCCGAAACGCAACAATTAAACTAGTGTCACATCCACGGAGAATTGAAAATGACCCAAAACTAACTTTGTGGAACTCCTCTAGTGGTGTAATCTTGAACTAAAATATTATAAGCGCCATCTACTGATCTAGAGAATATTGTGTCTGAGAGTATTGCTTTTTGCTGTGGTAGCTATCAAAATGTCGGATGAAGATGGAGAAGCCGGGCCTTCAAAGTTATCATATGCCTTACCGAAACGAAATATATCATGTATTAAAAACAAACAGCGACGAGCTGAACTATATAAAGAAATGAAGCGCGAACAGAGAAAGGTAAAGTATTGTTTCTTATATTATCGCTCACGTAAACACGCTATGACCCGACGAAACGCAATCCCCCTCACATATGATAGGTATGTGACAAATTAAATTAAAGATAGAGCACTAATTTTTAATACTCACTGAAGAACGAGAATTTAACATTCCTATCTGTTTCATGATTTTAGCTCAAATATAAGGAAGTTAGATACTTCTTCGAAAATGTCAGATTTATCATTTTATGGCTACATAGTCTTAGACTTAGTCTTAATACTTACTTAACATTGAAATGAATCGATTGAATGGGAAGGTCGGTGACCTCAAATTCAATTTTCACAAACATTTTCATAACTCTCTTAATATTGAATGAAATAGCTTGTCTAAATAACTAATTGATGGCTAAAAAACTAAATGATGTCTAAATAATTAAATAAGTAACTGCATCATGATGTCTAAATGACTAACTGATGCCTAAAAAATAACTAAATAACTGCTATCTAAATAACTAACTAATGTCTAAATACCTAACTGGTGTCTAAAAAACTAATAGGCCCCTTGCCAAATACAATTTAACTCGCCAGATGGCGCTGATCCGATTTCCAGGGTGTACACCCATCTCACAGTGCTGTCAGGATCACAAATTACAGCCAAATCGATTGCGGAGTTCCAACTGAACAAGTGACTTGTACATCTTAATTTTGCTTTGTTTTGTTTATGATCGGGGAAGAAGTTCACAGAATTGCATACACTGCTTAAATGTATTTTTCATGATTTTGAATGGATAAGAAGCATAACAAACTGATGTATCGGCATCTGCTTTCATGATTCACCGGCTCTAGCCAGAGCGTGGCGCTCGCCCATCAACCGAGTTTAATCTCCTGAACCTTGCCAAATATACAGTGACAAGTGTAATAATTTGTGTTGTTTGTAACACCAAATCTTGTAGAAATGTGCAGTGTCATTTATTAACACGTCTTTGTTTGAATAAAGGCAGAAAAAGTAGTCTGAAAAGTTGACATTTACCGTCATTCCTCATGCAGGCCGAGTGAGTGATTGGCTTCATTGTCATGACGACATAGCTATCACTGCAAACAACACCCGGGGTCATGTATTCTACAACGTGTTCAAATGACAGAAGTTTTTTAAATTTTAAATGTACATCCCCTTTTGTACTCTCTTCAAAAATTTACAATTAAGTGTTTTATGATCCAAAAACCAGCTATGTAAGATATCACTTGGTAGATTTAACGTCCTAATGACGAGATGCTCCCGGGCAAAATATGTGCTCTGAGCTATGTGACCTAATCCCACGTGTTCAAGCAGCTGGTCAACTTTTTTGGTGAATAAAGAGCAAGGAGCATTTTATCTATGTCTGAAATGGCAAGGGCTGACCTGATTTATTCAGAAAATGTGTATTTCATTATCCAAATCCAACCACCCGATAGTGAAACACTCAATCTGGCAAGGGAGCCATTGATGTCTAAAAAACTTATTGTCTAAATATTTAAATAACTAACTAATATCTAAATAAGTAATCGATTTGTACAAAATTGATGTCTACAAAAATAATTGATCAATTGATGTCTAAAAAAGAAAATGACTAAATATTTAAATAAGTATCTCAACACTCAATAACTAACTAATGTCTACTACACTGGTATGTGTTTCATCTGTTTGTCACTATGCGACTATGTACATGTTTCTCGGTGGATTTCCCAATGGTGAACCAGAAAAATCGCAGCCAGCCAAATATTTTTCCACAAGCTACTACAGACGTTTGAATGTACATATGATTAGGAAACTTTCAGCAAATTAAACTGTAGAACATAATCATTATCTACTAAGGTGGTAATATTTTTCAAAATGGTCATGAGTCATTTTGCTTAAGCCCATTTAAAAGCACTTGTCAAATAATATTCATGACGTAATGATGCCTCTCGTAACAGTGTTACCGGCGAATGGACTGAAGGGGGGGGAGTAAAGGAATTTGATATTAGATGGCACACACTGACGAAACAACCTGTTACTAACAGTAGTGATAACAACGGTTTTTACTATTATCATCAAACCATACTGTGTTATATATCTTTAGAAAGGGCTTTATAAAAGATAAATTTTGGTACATGAATTATTGTCATATTACTACCGTAGCTTACTTTACAGTAGGGACGTTGTTGCATTGTGAATATTATTTAACAAGTGCTTTTAATTGGGCATAAGCAAAATGACTCGTGAAATGAAAGTCGTTTTTTTTGCTTGTGGTTGCTTTAATATTTCAAGTAATAATTAAACAGATTGCATATATCTATCTGCATGCATCTATCTCCTAATCTAATTTGTTTTGAAATTGGGGATATAATTGTTAAATGACGAGACATCAAAAACGGGCCAGAAGAGAAGCGTAAACAATTTTTTGGCAAAACGGTCCACGACGTTTACTCTCTTTGCGCACAGCCATGGCAATACCTATTAACAAACGAAGGTAGCCATGTTGTTGCCAATATTTCACTTTCTAAATATGACAATACGAAACTAACCTAGCCTGCGATAACTTTTAAATATAAACCGCAATAATACATCTATTAATAATTGAGCTAGAGAAGGGAAACCACCACTGTGATAAAGCTGAGAATGTTTTCTATTTAATAGTATAATTTTTTATTTGATGCAAAACTATGTGCTGCGTAATGGGAAAAACCCAGAGGTCCTTGTGCGCCAAATCTCATAGATTCCCACAGTGTCAGATCAACATGTTTAGTTTGGTATACAATCCGATCAAATCTATGCCTAATTTAGCTCATCCATCCTATTTTATGTATGATATATGTGTAGTAATATACATAGATATTACATTTGACTATAATTTGCGCACATTGTGAACATTTAAGATGTACTAGAGAATGAAACATATTGTATTGTGGTTAATTTCTTCATAGACTATATAACAACACATAACAGCACAAGTTCTTTTTCATTGTATGTCAATTTTAATTGGTTTTTCTGTCTCTGGATTAAAAAAATATGTCCATCGGACCTTACAGTGGCCATTTTCTACCCTATATATTTCTTAATAATGTAAGAGAAAACCATATCAAATTATACAATTACTTATTAGTCTCTGTAAGACCTATCTAATGAACTAAAATGGATGTTCTACGACTAATTTGAAAATTTTACCATTTCTCACTTCACACCAAGCCTTATTTCTGAAAAATTTAATAACTTAATACATATTTATTTCTTTTTATGTGTTATACATAAATATTACATTACATAAGTGATGAAAACTGGTCAGTGGTACAATTATTTGGTGATTTATGATGTTCATAAACCTTCCCCTCTGGCACTGGTACATTTCTGGAATTACACTTTTGTGACCTGTCAAATAAGTGGCAATATTTGGGGCATATTTTAGCCAATTACTCAATAATTATACTCCATTAAACTATATATTTTCTTCTTAGTTATGACAAAACCTATCCAATGAGCTCTATTACCATTTTAACAAAATGACCACTTTCTCTATTTACGGCACTTTTTTTTTTCTGCCACCACATTTCACTTTTTCACATATCTGTCACCATAATCCTACTATAAATTAAACCTTAAATAGGCACTTAATAAGTAAGTATTTCTTATGAAGCACTCATCTAGTTTATGTTTTGCTAATAAACCTATTAAATGAACCATTTCTATTATATGAACCTGATGAGTTTCATGTGCTAGGCTAGCATTGTCGATCACCAATTGCTCCATAGGTGAAACCTATTTCCAAGTGGTGAAAGAAAAAAATGGACCCTTCGCCATATAGGCGAAACGCAAAAAGCACAACTTAAGCTGAGATTCAATCTATGCAGTATGCGAATCCAACAAAAATGTGTATGCGATCTGTGCATGTGATAAAACGGATTGCTCTGTCCATGTAGCGATTGGTGCTGAATCCAGAATTTTATGACTCTGGGCTGTAAAATTCTGGGTTCAACCATCCGATTCTAGTGTCCAAGCAGGCTTTCCCAAGAAAAATAGGTCAGAAGGTGAGAGGTGTCCAAAATATATGGATACTGCAATGTTGCATACACTACTGCAGTGTCGCATATGCATTCAGATACTGCATTACGCATATATGGAATGCGACAAAATGGATCCCTCAATGTAGTGATTCATGGGTATCTACGGTTGAATCCTGAATTTTACGACACAGGCATGCTTTCCCTAGGGAGATAGATCAAGAAGGGTGTGTGTACAAAAACACATGGATACTGCAATGTCACATATATGGAATATTGGCTTTAAGATTCCATATAAGCGGCTTAAATGGAAAAGTGTGTAAACGGACGGGGGCTTCCATACATCTGGATGTGGCATACAATTTGTCCTGCAGCTTCAAATGAAATAAGCAGAAACACTCCATGAAGCAATTCATGCGCCTAGTTAGTTAGTCCAAATTTTAATGGGGAATCCAGAATATGACATCAGGGAAGAGTCTTTCCCGAATAATTTGGCTGGATAAGACAACAATCTTCTTCCACGTAACATAACACCTGACCAAACTGATCTCTAGCAAACCTAAAGTACTGTTGGAATTTCTACCCATCAAATTGTAATTCACCAGATTATGATTTCTTTGCTTTCTTCGTTTCCATAGTTTTTAGCATAAATGTGTCATGTTGTGGAAGGAGTTACGTTTATTATTCAGTTGGGTGCTTGGTTAATATTATATATGCTTCATCCTTCACCTGACTCATATCATATACTACTCTGATGTTAATGATGGGACACATCAGAATGGTTAGTGTGTTTGCTTAGCATGACTTGAAATATTTTTGTATGATATATGAGGAGGATACTTCATCAATAAAAACAGGATTATGTTATGGATCAGTTGTACAAAGCTGGAATTTTGACTGGTTAGCCATATTCTTGGCATGAAAATCTTCCACAAAATGTACTGAAAACTTTATATGGAATCATACAAATGGCATCCCACATAAATGGAATCTTAAATTCACCATACAGGTTCATTCTGATATTTTGCTGTTTGCGGGAATTCATCGACCGGTGTACATTTATTGTGTACATTTATATATATTTCTTAATTATGAATCAAAAGCTAAATCAGGAATAGATGAATGGAAAGAGAGAGAAAAAAACCTGACAAAATAGTGAGCTTACAAAGCCATGACTCATAAAAGCTGACTGATTAGTGACCTTTCCTTGGTTAATTAATAAAAAGACTTTTCAGATGCAACATATATGTAAGTACCAAGACGTCAAATGTTTTTGTCAGTGGAAAAGATGACTTAGTTAAGTACAAATGATCAGCAGACCATTGGCGATTGGTAGTATGTCATCATTATAAACTTTATTTATGTGCTCAAAAAAATGGCTAAACTAAGTTTCATTTGGCTAAAAGTAAAAGAAATTTGGCTCTTTAGCCAAATTGGCTAACCGAGATATTAACCCAGCGCTAGCCTAGATATGGCAATTTTAATACAGCACTGAGTAACTGATGTTGATGTTCCACCTTGTTAAATGATGATTCTTACTTCATTTGTTGTTAAATGTCAATATATTAATCTGTATCATATTTTACAATGTTCACTATATATATTTATATATATATATGAATTATTCTGTCACCAATTAGGTCATTACTGGCAAAGTCATCACTGATCCAATATGTGTACAAACTCGCATCACAGCTATAGACAATATTATATCACCAAGGATATCTTAATTAGCATATACAAACAAGTTAATTACATAACTATTAAGCTGCCTTTACCAATAAACTGTTAATCTATATTTTTAAAATGAACATGGACATAGTCTATGACTATATGATAGACCACACACGACCAATTACAGTGATAACGACTATGGTACACTATATATCACTGATCACGCAGAGACAATACAAGACAAATTATGGTATATTACATCATTCATATCTTATATCATCTCCTTCAGTCCAGCTAAAGTGTTAATTGTTTGCAAATTTGTTGGAAGGTAACACATTCCTAGGTTTATCTGTTGGCAATTGTTTTTGATGTGTATGTTTACTCAAAATAAAATCAATGCATGATTTCAGCTCCCGATATTTAAAAGATCTTGAACACGAGGCTAATGTATGGAAAAGTCCTGACGTCATCCACCAGTCAGACCAATAGGAATACCCGTATATGCATCATGAATATCATTGAAAAGTGTTACCCCTCGAAACGATCCAAAAGAAATGTCTATCCTTGCTGTGCACACTATGTCCACGATCCAGAACGCAAAAGCCATTTATACGCACATATCTAGTATATTTCCTTTTGTACCCGATGCCACACTACCTCTGGCAACCAGTGCATTCCAGGGCTTTGGTATTTCTACGCACTCCCATTGTACATACAACTACAAGACAAGGATTACTCATCTTATCATTTTCACCACAATGCTGTTTTGAATGTGAATAACTTGTTGAAGTTAGTGGTAGAAACAAACCCTTGACTGTCGCCTATTATGTGTACAGTCATAATGTGTATAATATCTGTGTTTACGTAGCTTGAGTACACGATTTACTCCATTTAGTTAGCGTATATTTAATTGAAACGATTTGATATTCGATACAAACAAGTACACCCAATCAGTAACTACCCCAGCTGTCTTTTGGGATACCCAGATGAAGCAATGTGATCAATTCAAACACGAGTACATCCAATAATGAATTATATTTACTCGTGATTATAGGCTTTTCGTTATTAGGAATGTTTTATCGTGTGTGTTGTGTTTCAGCTTAAAATCACTTGCCTTGGCTGGCCAAGGAGATTGATTGCTCTTCTTGAGAGCAGCATAAATTTGCACACATCTTCTCCAGGATTACCCTATACATCCACGTATAAGTCACACTTTTTATATGCCAAAATCGAGTGCGTCTTATACGAGGATCATACTAAAAGGGAAGGTAATAATTGGCATAATTTAGGGGGAAATACAATAATATTGGTTTCTAACCTTAATAATGAATATATGAAGTAATGAACAATTAACAAATTTATTACGTGTGTTTTTTCTGTTGTCTTTTAAAGCCAAACTTAATTGTGATAACTTCAAAAGGCATTACTGAAATGAACGCACAGTGGCAGACAACATGAAGCGGCTGTCATTAACTATTATCACACAGTGGGTGAAAATGGCCTGGGATTAAATTTCCCCCCACCATCATTACCAAATTGTTCAAGAAGTGCTCTGTCAGCAACGATTTAGATAGCACAGAAGAAGTTGTATTGTGGGCTGGACAGCACAACAAATCTGACTCCTATGAAGAAGGCAACAACATATATGATGAATTTTGGGATTTTGAAATACTGTTGCTGATAATTTGCTGATTTTAGTGCATCTTATTATGTGGGTTCAACTCTAGAGGGGGGGGGGCTTATTGGTTCTAGAAATGGGTGCGACTTACATGTGAGTGTATACACGGTACATATTCAGAGCTGTCCCCATTGTTAACTGTGCAGATTTCCACTGTAGTGTTTTCTACTCAGAAGTTTCTTCATCTGAAATGGTGTATTGGTTTTATTTCAGTAATAATGTAGATTTAATATAGTGCCCTTATTCAATTCGTTTATTTCAACATTCATAATACATAATTTTAATGAAATCAAACACATGTAGAATGTTGAAAAGGAGGATGCTTGAAGCATTGCTTATATAATGCATCTCCCGTGTAACCGAAATAATAAACTGAAAATGCTCCACATGCTTTATTATACATAATCAAATGAATGTAAATATTTTGACAATACTGGATGTTGACAAAAAGGTGATTTGATTATCATCTTAATGATGGGCCGCTATGACATCACAGGAACGGTGACAAATCGTTATGACACGTAAAATCATTCCATATCGCTGTGACACACACAAGCAAAGATAACAGGTCATTATAACACGAATAATTAGGCATGAACACATACACTTATTATGGACAATGATCCCAGTGTCCATATCACACCCACAGCGAATCACACACGGTATCCACACCAGTATAAACCTCAGTTTGTTAACATGTAATTACACAATATTCCAAACCTAGCTGGCACAAGTTAAAGTTTGTACACATTCGGAGGGACATATATGAACAATGTAATTTAATTCAATTAGCCTGAAGCATGAAGAAGTCAAAAACCAAAACAAACCAGCCGCACTTTGCATTGTGTGATTTATAGGGGGTCCGCTGAGCGATAATACTGTGATAATTTTGTGATGTGGACTCTTTCAACATGCACACCATCTATAATAATATTGTGGTCTATGTTATCATTCTTACGTTTGAAAATAATATAGTTTGTTTTGCCCACATTCAATGAGAGCTTATTAACTTTAAACCACACGCTCAAATTCTTTAGTTCATAATTTAAAACACCCATTACATCTACTAAATTCTTATCAGCATAGAAAACTTTTATATCATCTGCAAATAATATGAACTTCAATTTCTTAGAAATATTAGCCAAATCATTTATATACAAAAGAAATAACATTGGACCTAAAATTGATCCTTGCGGAATACCACATACCACTGGTTTATTAGTGGATCCGACCTCATTATATACAACATATTGACTTCTGTGAGAGAGATAATCTTTTAACCATTTCAAAGCTATTCCACGAATACCATAATGGTATGATTTGAAATTAAAATGTTGTGATCTATTGTATCAAAAGATTTTTTTAGATCAATAAAAACTCCAGCTGTTACTATTTTCTTGTCAAAATTATGTGTAATATCCTCTATTAGTTCCATTAATGCCAATGAAGTTGAATGGTTTTCCTGGAAGCCATATACTGCCCTTTGTATATAACATCGTTATGCTTTATGAATGATATTAACCTATTATAAAATATTTTCCCAGGATTTTGGAAAATTGTGGTAATATAGAAACAGGTCTATAATTAGAAAACTGTTTCCCCCCCCCCTTAAATAATGGCATTATTTTTGCAATTTTCATATCATCTGGGAATATCCCCTTTTCTAATGATTTGTTACAAATATTTGTCAGACATTTTATAATGCTTTGAATATCTTTTTTACAATAACCATATTGACATCATCATAACCACAAGAATGCTTGTTTCTAAACTTTGATACAATTAATATACATTATTTCATTTTCCATTATAGGATTAAGAAATATAGAATTTACTATGCCTTTCTCCAAGAAACTGCTGCTATCTTTTCCAGGATAAAGTTTTATATTTTTGGCTAAGCTTCGTCCTATATTAACAAAGTAATTATTAAAAGAGTTGTGATCACTGCAGCAATGACTGCTATCCAGAAACTGTATAAAGATGTTCACTGAAACAAGCTGAGTTCACAACACAGATTCAAAAGAAGTAATGGGAATCTTTCAAGTATCCCATGTAACACTGTCTTGTTCATCTAGTCACAAGTATATGTCAAAGCAAATATCTTGCATTTCTCGCCACCCAAGGATGAAATCATTTCATTATGAACGAGAAATCCCTTTTGATCCATGGTTTCCCACATTTGTTCTTGGCCACAAATCATTCTTGTGATAAATGTGGATCCAAATGAGAACCTGATGGGGGTGTGAGCTCCGGTGGCCTAGCGGTTAAGCACCCAGGACTTTGTGCCAACGGTCACAGGTTCGAACCCCGTAAGAGGTCGAAACTTTTCCAGAGATTAATTTCTCGGCTCACTACATCGTGGGTGGCTAACCACGTTAAATGGCGCTGCCGTCTCCACTGAATTATTTAAAATAAAGGGCGATGTTAAAAACCCCCCGAGGACGTAAAACACTCTGGCAATGACTACCCTCAGGGTATTTCGGCTCCATCTTTCCGTACTTTTCCCCTGTGAGTGGTGGGGGAGGAGTTTCTCAACCACTCCAACATAGAGGCTGTGCCGAATAAGTGACAGCCTGGGTATTCTCCCCGAACAACAAAGCCAACCTGATGCGGAGCCCTCACATTTCAGAATTCTTGTATATTCTTTATTTACACATTACACCAATCTGACAGGTGAATGTAAGTAAAATATCCACCCTTGACTCTACAACACACACACACTCACACTGTCTCTCTCTCTCTCAGTTGTTGTTCAGCTTGAATTCCTTTTTGTTACAAATGACATCAGACCGTGATAATCTGGTCAGTGGAAAATTCGGAAATTATCCAAAATGTCATGAACCAGACGTTCATGAAGTTCATGAACTTCACTAGCATTTATACTATATAAATGCCAGTTTTTGTATTAAAATGAGGTAAATAAATCTATTAAATTAAGATTGAAAATGTGTTAAATATTAGTCTGATCCTACAGAAACATAAGAATAAAGTCGTAATTTAAGTTGATTTTCTTATGCTAATCCAGTAATTGGTCACATTTCAGTAATGACAGAACTTCTAGTTACCAAAAAAATCAAGCCACTGTTAAATCTAGGTGTTTTCATATACGTCCACTTGGTGGAGCCACATTACTAGCTTCTCTGTTATTATTAAGATGTGTTGACAGTTACATAATAAACTATGTTTGAGAATACTAAGTAAAAATTAACATAGGTCCGGTCCATTAAAGCCCATCAGGCCGGGTCGTTAAGCCAAAGTTGTATTTTAGGCCTAACATATTGCGATTTATGGTATACCATTCATTTAGCTGACCTAAAATCCCTAATTTTCCCTACGGTATTTTCAGTTGATATCAAACGTTTTGAATGCAGGAATTAGTGGATATTAGTATTAATATGCCCAGTTTCAGCGAATTTTCAATAATCCTATCAATAAACATGCTCTTCTATGAATTATTATCATCATCTTGTTTAACTTGTATTTTTACTCTGTGATAGCTTAGTTTAAATGACGATGTTGTTGACATTCTATGCTGCTAACATCCTGAAATTTCTTCTTCCAATTACTAGATTTCTTGACACAGAAATAGCATTGGCCATTAAGCCAACGTCCAAAAATAAGGTTAAAAATATTGACTCAAAGTATGGGCCGTGACCTATGGCATATGAGGCAATTTAAATTTTATATAGCATACGTAGAGATCTATATATATATATATATATTACCAGTACACATATGTCATATAAACTTGTGTAGATCTAGGTCTTTATACAAATGTGAAATACTGCTGTTTTATTGTTACTTTTGTGCACGTTGTATGCTAAATGGGCATGCAACATCCACCCTTCAGATTTATCATTGTTGAAGTTTGAACCCACATACTAGCAGTCAGACATGAGGTCAGTTTAATTCCGGAATTGGAATTGATTATTTAAAAGAATTGAATTGGAAGTGATAAATTGGGAATTGAATTGGAATTGTTAAATTTGAATTGGAATTGACCAAATGGAATTGATTGAAATTGATAAAAATGGAATTGACTCCATGTCAGCTAGAGGTCATTGGCTGATAGTGTTACCAGTTTGACCACAGTAGTCTAGATCTTTATGTATGAAGCAGCAGTGGAAGAAATATTTAAAAGTTCAGAAGTATTAATTTCAGGTTAGAAAATGAGCAGAATGAACTTCAGAGAATTTAACTACCCCAGAGATTTTGGGACCTTATAAAATTGGCCTTAGTAAAATTTCTCACATTTAAAACATTTCTATATATACCTGGTGTTCTTTAACATATTGTCCATGTATGCATTGTGTATGGTTGCATTTCTGTAATGTTCTGATCCATGATATCATGAAACAATAGTTGAGCACATTCAGAATGTTGTAGTTCTTATTGTGATAGTAACTAACAGGTATGAGCAGATCGCTCTAACATTACACTGGTTGAATCTAAAAATAGGTTTTGGCTTTATAATTCTCCAATATAAGGTCCCAAATCATTGTTAGTATTTCATGTGCTGTATTGAAGGAATGCTCTATAAAATTACTCTTGCTGTGGAAGTATTATTTTACAACAATTGCTAAGCAGATCTTTAAGAAATAATTTAAGTGTGTGTGTGTGTTAGGACAGCACTACTCAAAGTGGTGGTTCACAGGCTGAAACTGGCCCGCAAATCATTAGCTGATGGCTTAGAAAAGAGGTTCCACAAAAGAAACAAGAATATAATTTAATAATCACAATGGAATTCTATAAGAACTGTTATTGCATTTTTGTTTACATAAAATTCAAATTTTAAAACTATTATGGGTATACATTATAATCAGAATGTTCACATAGAAGATAATCACAATAGCCATTTTGAATCATCCACGCAGTGGAAAGCTTTTTAGTTAACTTTCAGTCAGTGTGTTTAAATACTTTATAACTTTAATGGGTATCTGCAGTACCCCGTACAACTATTATGAATCTTTATCGTGTGGTAAAATAGTCTTACTGTGTCATTTTTGTGTTAATAAAATGTCTTCATAGTACAGAATAAGTGAAACTCGCTGAATGTGACTTTAGCAAGTTGATTATGGCGATCCTGAAAGCTGTCTTTTGGCATCATAGCCAACATTATCCACTTTAAACTCTACTCTGAAATATTTATAATCATTGAGAGCCTTTGTTAACATGTTTATTACTGGAGATCATACGATATGGATGTAGGGCCTGACATAAATTGGCTAACTGAACATCAGTCAAGTTGACACTCGGAGCAAATTTAGTTTGGATAATAATGGTAAATGCAATTGATGAATAAAACTCTGCTGGTGTCAATGTGGCAAATATGTCGAACAGAAAATGGTTCCTGACACTATTGTTGTAAAATAAATCAATTAGAGTATGAAATAAAAATGATTTGCAGCAATACTTAACTTACAGTTTTTCACCGAAAACGGCATTTATTGATGCCACAGTGAAGACACTTGCTTGGCTCATCTCTTGAATAACTAAAAAAGACACCAGGTAACGTGAAGAATGCTGGTTATCAGATGCATGTCTATCTAAATATTATAATAATATGGGAACTATCTGGCAATGATCTCTGGCTCATTGGAATTGGTGATCTATCACATCAAAGGGTTTGTCTTTGAGAAACACTATCGTAGGTTGCGTATGTGATGATACTGGGTCAAAGCACCAGGAATAAAACATCCTTGAAAGCCTATACTTCCACAAATTTATTCAATCATATGTCTCCCTCCCTCATCTTCTAATAGTTTGATGGAAATTGAGCAGATTAGTAAATAACCTACTTTAGTTTTGTATTCTCTGTTTTTGTTTTCAGATGAAGAAGAAAGAGAGAGAAAGACAGAGAGAAGAAGCTAAAGCTCTTGGTGACAAGGTATTGTTTTACTGAAATACAAATTAGCCTGGCTTGAAGAGTAGCGGGGGGGGGGTTGTATCTGTTGATTTTTTCCCCATTTTGTACAAGTTCTGAAGTTTGGAAGATACATGGGATTTATTTGTTACAAGCTTAAAAGGTAGCGTGCTCTCCATGGACTTTAAAGCTTGCTCCAACAGAGGACTGACTACCTGGGCCTTTGGGACAAGTATATTTTCATGTGGTGCTAGTGCTGATCGCCAATTTTTTAGATGAAAATTCGCTAAATATGTGCATGCCTGATGAGCAAGCCAATTAAAAAATCGTTTCTTTCTGCTGTGTACCTATACTTATAATATGCGATGCAAAGCTGGCTGTTAGTGCCGAGATTAGACAAACTTGGCACATGTTCGCATAGTGCATACTGTGTATATGGAATATCAGCTTAAGACAACACACCAGTTATTTAAATGGTGTCACACATAGATTAAAAGCTGTATTCATTGCAGTTTACTGGCTACGCGTTCTTGGAAATTTTATTTACATAGTGAGAGTGAAGATGGCTATGGGTAAAGCAGCAATGGGCTTCACTGAATAAGTATTTCTTATCAAACACTTCTTTATTTGTTGATTTTTATTGCAAATACATGTTTATATGTAGGCAGGTGAAATATAGCAGATTTAAAAATAAGTGATGATTTTACATCAGGTAAAAATTTGTTGGGCACGTGAAAACAGTTGTTGGGCATTTCCAATCTACTTGCGCAGGGACGACTGAATTGAAAAACAAATTCTGGCCCCGATAAAGTGCTGCCACACAGCAAATGTATGTTTTTTGCGAACACGCAGACAAACGTACACATTCACTTTTATTTATATAGATTTAAGAATTGTGTTTGTGCATGTTTAATCCATATTTATATTGTCCCAGTAAAGAGGCACATGCTGTTATCTGTTCTTTCATGTTAGTGCGCTATATTTAGTAGGATGTACTAATAAACTATTTTTGATTTTTGTAGGCTCCCCCTAAGAAAGTTCCTAAAACCATTGAGAGTATGAGGGTTTATGATGAGACAATGGTTAAACCAGAAGATGAAGAGGTTTGTCATTATTTTGTTTTGAGTCATAAATATATCTTTAATAGACCAATCTACTTACCCCTGCTGCCACCATGCGGCTGAATTTAACACTACGGTCTCAGGTTAGAAGTCTAAGAACCATTGTTTTGCGTGGCGATTTATGCGTGTAGTGGTCGATAAGTGTCTTACTGAAAAGCTCTATATAGGCTATTTACCAGCTATGTTTGGATTTTATTAAGGGTAAGTGATCTCCAGATCATAATTTTGCATTTAATAGGAATGGCATAGACTTTATCCGGTAGATATATGCCACTAAACTAAGTAATGTTCAGCACGATTTACATGGCTGTCATGATCTGGTCTGTCTAGTTCAAACTTATTTTTTGTATAACCTTTGCCATCTGACATAATGATGTGAATGGATAAAATCAATGATCACGTAGATTATAATTCAATGGGTGATTCCTATTACTGTAACATTGGTATTTATTTAATTTTCTGAATCAGCCATTCGTGCAATGTTTACTACACGTAAATGTCAAGGATGTTAATACTCTAATGTAATAACATAATGTAATAACAGGTAATATATATATATGATTGGTTCCCTGGTACAAGTAAAAATAATATTTCCAAAACTATTTATTTTAATCTTCATTAAAACCATTCAGCTAAAAGTTTAATTTTAAAATATTTTACTGAAACCTAGGCTAAAAGTCCTCTATGAGTCAACATGAATAGCTGTGTAATTCATCTGGAAAATAGGTCTGCTCAATCATTGGGTTATATCCTGATAAATATTGTGTTAAATCCTTTGGAAAGACAGTCATTCAGCTGAAATACTATTCTTAGTCTCCATGTGATATGAAATAATTTGCTGAAAGATTTCCAGTATAAACCGTTATTGAAAAGTTGCCATCCCATATTAACAGTGGGTGCCGTAGTTGTTTTTAGCCCGAGGCCGCAGTTGGTAACCGATGCAAAACATTTCGCCTGGATCGGTCTATTGTTCTGTATAGTATTTCCACAAAGTTGATTGTTGTGCATTTATTCAACAGCATGCATTTTATAAAGAACTTTAAAATATTGTATCCATTGCTAAGTCCCGAATACATTTTATACATATGAATACAGGTATTATATGACGAAGCTATGGATGAAATTGCTCCATATTTTAACAGACAAACAACGCCAAAGATTCTTATAACAACAGCAGATAAGATATCAGCAGTAAGTAACATGATTTTTCTTTGTTCTTAAAGTGTTTTGTTGGGTGCAACATTATATTAGTCCAGAAAAGTCATCTTTAGACACAACCAGAATCGTATTCATTGTTTGTTTTTGTCAACGTGATAAATGATGTGTATTTTTTATTGTTTAGAGAACATACAAGTTTTGCAAAGAGTTACGGAAGGTCATTCCGAATTCAGATGTGTTTAGTCGTAAAAACATGGACTTGAAGAAGATAATACCTCAGGCAGTATCAAGGGACTACACTGATCTTCTGGTAATCAATGAAGATCGGAAGACACCTAATGCCATACTGCTTTGTCATCTGCCTGATGGACCAACGGCTCATTTTAAGCTTAGCAATCTGAGATTTGCAAAGGAGATCAAGGTATGTTTAGAGATAGTAAGGAGTGTGCTGACTGGGAGTGTCTTAATAGGCACTAGAATGACATAACCTGTATCTGAATGTGAGCAAAATCTTCTTATAGGTGTTGCTGGAACATGACATATTTGAACACAATAATTTCTGCATAATGTACTAGTACGTCGACATTATGTTGCAGAGAAACTCAATCAGTCAGAAGCTACAACACAGAAAGGCAATTCTTTGCCATTTAAAATATTTTTGACAATAATGGATTTGTATAACAAAGAAGGAGACAGTCATTTATCTAACTTTCATCTGCATAGGCTATAGAATAATATTTATGTCCCAACTTTACTGTCCAAACAAACCAATGCTATGGTTAAAAAGCAAGTGAACGTCAAACCAGAGAAAACGGTTGTGCAAGCTTTTCTACAAAATCAGTCATGAAGAGTCTACATATGTGATGATCAAGGTACACGACATCCTTGATTTCTGTGAAAGAAGAGTGACATACAGACATTTTATTCAGAAATCTGACTCACCAGTTGAAAAAAGATGATGCCCCACATTATTCATGCCTCTTGTCTCACAATTGGTAAATGAGCCATTCTTATAATGTAAGTTCAGTACAAAGAACTTTTCTGCTAGGACTAAACCCTGATGTTGACATTTTGTAGCATTAATTTCCAAAGTGTCATGTTTAGAGCTTGGTGGACCAGTCTGCGGATGTTCCAAATTTTACCAGGAATAATGTGTGGCATGCTGCTCATAGTTCACATTAATCGTGTTACCAAATATGAAATAACAACCCTTTTAAATGTCTGCCATAAATGAAATTTGCTTTAAGCAAAAGACATACAAATATTAAATTATTTCCTGTTGGCATTGTTGAGGATGACTACGACACAATAGATGAGAAACCGAAGTCTGTCTGTACAGATCATAAGATAAATGCTCCAGTGAACAATATTAAAATTTAATTGAAATGAACAAATAATTGTCAATTAATTAATTATTGCTCATTGTGGGAAAATATTTTCAGACGTTTTGGTCTTTTGTTTTACTGCCAAATGTTTGGAACACGCAATTTGTTTCCAGCAGTAGGCTTTTTGGGATGAAAATCATTTACTTAGATAATTGAATTAACTTCAGGTTTTTGGTTTCAGCGAAGTGGTCAGACAACTCAACACATGCCAGAGGTGATCCTGAATAACTTTAACACTCGTCTTGGACATTCTGTTGGACGTCTGCTGGCATCTCTCTTTCCTCATGATCCAGAGTTCCAGGGGAGGAGAGTAATTACCTTCCACAACCAAAGGGATTATATCTTTTTTAGGCATCATAGGTATGACAACAGTTGTCTGTGTGTGTGTGTGTGTGTTATATCAATGTAGTTTTTCCAGTTCTATTTGAGGAACAAATTTATTTGCTAGATCTTATCCTTAGTTGCATCTTTTCAGGTACAAGTTTCGTGACAACAAGAAATGTGGCCTGCAGGAACTTGGTCCAAGGTTTACGTTAAAGCTACGTTCTTTACAAAAAGGCACCTTTGACTCGAAATATGGAGAATATGAATGGGTTCATAAGGTAAGCTATTCTAGATTCATATGAACATATCCATCAGGTAACCATTGATTAAGGATGTTACTATTGAGCCCACTATATGTACAAAAAATGGTCATAAAAGAACAATGTGGGTCACTTTTGATGCTTTGCCAGTTGAAGCCGATATATCATTACAGTGTATCCACGTCTCCTTTATTTCAAACAATCACCTTTATTTCATGATTCTGCTAGATCTACTTTATTTCCTCCCGTTTTTGACAAATCTTCTTCTTTGGAAAAAAGCAAATTGTCTGTAGTTTTATTGACTTATTTCCTTCCAGTTGATTGTGTAATTGTATTCAAGTGACTTTTATACTTACAAATTGAACTCCTTCTGAAATAAAACACTGGTTTATAATGTTTTTTTTGGGTCTATTTTCTCATTCATGTCCGTTGTTGTTTTTTTCTGAAATATTTCGACAAAGAAAAGGGGGTGGACTTCCCCGCTTGAACTCCCCTTTCCCAACTGTGTTCTAGCCAAAAATAATGGACACACTGTATTATGACATCACTGAAAGGTGATATTATTCATAAGCAGCCATGTACCAAGCAGATACGTGACATTTGTTAATGATGTACTCTCATAATCAGTGGTAGTTTTCATCATCACACCAATAACCAGCCGCTTCACTGTATGAATCATAGTTAGGTACATAAAATAAATTAAAACTTGTAAATAAGGGGAACTACAAAAAAGCCACTCAAGAAAGCAAAATGGCTTAGTAAGATTACAACCCAAACATTTGTTGTTTTTGCATATTTCTGACAAGTTTGTAGATCTTATTCAACCAAATTATCAGCAAAATCTTTGATGTTTTTGTTTTGTTTTGCGTGCACTATTTGAAGTTATACTTAGCTGACATTAGTTTTCCAGTTAATATAAATTATGGTTAACTGAGGTCATATTTATTAGATTTTGACTATATATATATATATATATATATATATATATATATATATATATAATTAATAATTACAAACTTCTATAGCACCAATATCCTCAAAAAGTATCAAGCTCAGTTGCACACCTAGTACAGGGGTTGGCAATCTCATTGGCAAGGTACAATGCAAAATTCATCAACAAAGATCGGATAATATATATATATATATATATATATATATATATATATATCCACATATCCACTCTTGTTTTTACTTTCTGACTTAGACTGGACTAAACCCCTTTCAAGGAAGACATTAACATCTTTTCAAACATTTTGTCATACAAGATGTGCATCACATATTGAATTAAATGCTAATATCCTTAGTAATCTAACAAATGTAATTAATTATTATATGCACCTCCATAAATGGTTTTATGTGGACTGGACATAAATTTAAAGTCTGCATTGTGGACAAAAATAGTGGCTGCTAATTATAACAATAGTTGATGATTTATAATTTTATTACTAACTAAAAATGCACATTAAACTAATACTAATGTATCAGACAAATGTAATTAATTATTATATGTACCTCCATAAATGGTTTTATGCAATTAGGCATTTATCTTTGATATCTATTTTTGACTGGTTTATAATTACTAACTAATACAAATAGCTTTTTGTGCCCAATGAATTTATGTTAAAATAATTTAAATTGAGGCTTTTTCAAGGTGTTTGGATTGTATGAGACAGGCATGTGTGGATGGGTATTAGGCTAGCCAGTTGTGTCATGATAAATATACCTGTGATTTATTTTGATCCAATGCTTCTGACGTAAATTAATTTTTAGCAAAATGTGTCAAAACTTAACTGTCTTCATCTAGATTACAATCACGTACCTAAAAGAAATTTGATTAATACGTAAATTAACAATATTTTACCACATATTAGGAGTAAAAATCTACTTGAATCATAACCAGACTTGGAAGAGATTAGCCATTTAACAGCTTCATAATTATAATGAAAAGTTATCAATTCCCTGTATTTTCCATAGTACAAGATGTTTTCTGCTCAACTGTGTTATTAGTCATTAACGTACTTCTGGGAGATGATGGCTGTATCACTGAAATATAGAAGGAAGTGTAACAATATTATAGTATGAATGTTTATAACTAAGGTGGTACAAGATTGTTGTTAATGATACATCTGTCATAATTTTCAAACCTTTCTCAATTTCAGCGTCGTGAAATGGAGACAAGTCGACGAAAATTCATGTTATAAAGATTGTAGCGGATCAATTTGTTTGTTTATTGCACAAATGAATGTTGGATTTTGTCTTTTAGTACCAAGAGAAATAAATATATGTATATATTATTGATGAATACTGTTATTGGTGTGTGTACATGTGTATACATGTTGATTATGGACTTGGCAGTTAAGAGGAAAACTATATTCATATATACGGTAGGTAGCTAAATATTACAATTATAATTTTGACTGATGAATTGTCATAATTTTAATACATTTTCTTTAGAATTTCTGTAAAATATTTTTTATGTGTTTAAGATTTAATTTGTTTATATGGATTATTTACAAAGCTATCGCCCCAAACTTCAATAGCATACTTAAAATAGGGTAGAATTATATAAAAATAATGTAAATTTAATAAAGTGCCTTTATTAGTAGAAGCCATTAAATGGCCTGTAAATTGGCACCATATGACTTGTATTGAGACAGAGGTACCTGTAATTGTATCTGCCCTAATCACTTTGGTTTTTCTGGATGACTTTTTAATGCACACTAGTTGATTCAAGTGCTACAACATTTATAGATTTAGAAGTTGTTAGTAAAATATTGAAATGCACTGTCTAAGATGCAGCCAATGTAATTTTTGAAGAATTGAGGTAATTTGGTCATATTTTTTAGTATTTGTCACTAGATATGTAAGCTGTACTGTTCTCTGAATTCACTGAAGGTGAATGACGCTATTATCAGATATGCCACAGAGGGTTACAATAGTCTACATGAGATGTAGCAAAAGCTTGGATAACTGTAACAAATACTTCTCGTATCAAGATTACATTTAGGCTGTTGGTTTTCTTAAGGTGGTAGTAGACAGCTCTGCTTATTGATGTAGCACATTCGTTCATATTGACACACTGGTCCTAAATAAATACTAGAAGATTGACATATCCTAATATTAATAGAACCTGAATGGATAATGTTTGTCTTATCATTACATAATAATTGTATAAGACTGAGTTATCTATTAGTGAATATATCCGCATTGGAGCGATCTAAACTCTCTAATCTAAGGAAGATGATCAATTTAGTTCATCGCTAAGAGCCAGTGATAATATACAATGGTATGTCATCTGTATACGAGTGATATTCAATTGACATATCGGTGTGTAATGCTCCGAAGAGGACTTGTATATGTTGTGAAAACTAAAGGACTAAGAAGTAGACGATGTCATACATCAGATAATAAATGACAGAACATTATATAAAATACGATGAAAAATTGATAAACTCTCCAGAGAAAAGTACATTATACTCAATGATAAAATGATAGCATAAAATATTTTGTTAATCTGAAAATGAAGACTGTTTCAAAGCTGTCTCCACATTTATATACAGGCTGCCATGATTTATTACGGTTATTACTGAATTAATCTATCCTTTTTATTGACTTGATGAAGGTATTATTTAGAAGATATCTCTACAGACGCAATTAATTTCGTATTACTATATTTTCATAATTTCAAGAAATTTACAATATGTACTTTCAACTTTTACACCAACTATAAATAGTTTGTTGTTTATCTTATCAATTATATTATATTTAATATCCTATAGTTTGTTAAACCACATTCACTAAAATTCTATAAAACTAAATATTTATATTCTTTAATTTCTGGTTTTAAACATTTACATCTAGTATTGTTTCAAAGTTTGATTTAATCTTCAAATACATTAAAAAACGTCTTATTTTACTATAAATTACTGCCATTCGTTTCTGTATTTTGCTCAAGAAGTTCAATGATTCTGTATGACACCTAGATACTTTTATTGTGTTTTATGAATGATAATCTTCTGTTATCATTATTTTTTTCTAGGATTTGTCTTATGTTGTTTTTAAATGACTGGGAAGCTAAACAAATATAAACAACCGGTAATCTTAATTTACAAATCTCACTCAATAGTTATTGGGTATAACTGAAAAGATAGTGGTACCACAGTTTTTGTCATTTGAGCTAATATTTGCTATTTTGCATTTATTCGTGATTAGCATTTTTTAAAATCTCCATCAAGTCATTTTAATCACTAACCATTTGATGATGTTACCTCGTGGGCACCTCCGTGGTCTAGCGGTAGCGTGCTGGACCACAGATCACTACCACCCGTATTCGAATCCCGGCGTGGGCATATCTGAAAGTTGTTTCGTCTTTAACTTCGTCTCATTACCTTTGGAAGTCGCTCGGCCCATTTAGCCTACATTGTGCACAAAAGTGGCCGTAAAACATCAATCATCATCATCATCGTGTTACCTCGTATTTAAAACTGTATGTCAGGCAATCATATTATATTTGTTACGTTATGATATAAAATCAGAGCTATCCGTTATGATGTTTTAGTTGCCCGTTCTGGTTAAATATTTTACGGGCGTTTTAAGTCAATTTTTTTACGTATAATGTATTTGGATGGTAATTATATGCTTCTAGAAACGTCAGAAGCAATTAATATATTGTGTCGACAACATATATTTGGTATCTGTGTGGAATTTACCCAAAATGTTTCGTGGTTTCACTTCGGCTGAGCTGTGCCTGAAAGGTGTTTCATCTTTCGCTAGACCTCATTACCCTTACCTAGGCTTATTTAACCCACATTGTGCACAAATGTGACCGTGAAAGATCCCCTCTATATATATATATATATATATATATATATATGCGCGCGTGTGTGTGAAAACTGGGTATTGCAACCACAATAGTCTCGCAACAACCTGTTATTTTCGCTCTACACCTATTGCCCCCATTAAGTTTGTGCAGTATTAACCATGTTACGATTTATATCTACTGGGTACTATCACTTTAAAATCCGGGGACTTTGTGCTGGTGTATCAGGATCGATGTGTAAATGATGATTGGCGTTTTACGGCCACTTTTGTGCACATGCACATGGTAGGCTAAATGGGCCGAGCGACCTTCAAAGGTAATGAAGCGAATTCAAAGATGAAACAACCTTCAGGGCCCACACCGAGATTAGAACACGGGTGATCGTTGTCTGTGGTTCAACACGCTACCACTAGACCACGGAACGCCCCCCATCGGATCGATGCGTAGAACATAGGTGAGTTTTAACCATCTTTGACTGGCAAACTTTCGAGAGGTTCTTCGTTGTGAAGTCAGTAATAGTTAGTTACGCATCATATTTATCTAACATTGTCTTTGATATAGCACAGATGTTGCTGTTGTGCGGCATCATTGATGTGTAGTACACATTATAGTGTGGGAACCTTGTTTTTATTGGAATTATGGATCTCTGTCTTATTTGATCCACTAAGTCCCCAACATCTGTTTAGTCCATTTCAAGCGGCACACTGTGGCTTGAAACAGGTGGGTTAAGTCGAGTGTGTGCGGGTTAAGCCGAGTGGGAGGCTCCGATGACATCCGAAAGCGAGACAGCCAGGTAGCAGATGAAGAGGCTTGATGAAAAGGATGTTATCCTGATGTGGGGGAGGTTTAGATATATAGATATCAGCTGATATCTAACTTTGATTTAGCTAGTAGTGTGTTGACAAATTTCAGTTCGTTTAATGTTATAATACATGGTTCATATAGGTAGGATTTATTTAGTTATTCGAACCCAGAATAAAGCTGAGGTCAGCATCTGAGGTGTCGAAATGTTTTATATACAGGTTTCTTTTGGACCACAAAAAATTACTGTTGAATGTAAACTGTGGTGTCAAAATAGTTTATGATATGTATGTAACAAGTCACCATTGAACCACACGCACGTGTTGTTTGCTGCGAGCTGTGGTATCAAATAGTATGTTTTTTACGTGCTTCCGCTTTTTGTACGTAGCCTGCATGTAGCCGCTTTCCTGTGGGCGTGACATATTTGTTGTGTACGAAAAGCGAATTAGCTGGTTCCCACAGGCTGATGAGTAGACCAGACACATGCTTAGGTATACGCACACATCTATCAATGTGTGGAGGTATGGAAGATTTTATTTTTAGATTAATATATGTATAGCTGTATTTATATTTATGGAGGTAGGTTTCGAAGGATGTTTAGATATGTTGATGCTCTGCTGTGCCTGTTGCCTCTTACTATGTACCCCAAAACACACACACACACACACACACACACACACACACACACACACACACACACACACACACACACACACACACACACACATTCTCTCTCTTGCACACACACCAACACACGCACACATACGCACACACACATACACACACACACAGGTATATATATTCTGCTGCTGCATTAAAAACAATTATGATATTTATTAATTACCCGTTTAATGTGAACCATTGTTAGTTGACATTTTTCTATCTCTCGTAAGATGATCCATGGTAGAGCATGATTCAGCCTCAGTTAGCTTGATTTCGTTACATTTTAGGCCGTAACTACTCCTAACTCACCACAATGCATCTAACTATATGTTAGTTTCAAATAAATTATAGTCGACCACATGATGAATACTTAATACAAAACAATTTAATTTTTTAAAGCTTTTAAAATGTCTCATAAAAAGGCGAAATCCATTTGAAAAGGACATTTTGATTATAATTATATTGCTAAACTTATAGCTGAATTTCTGAAGTGATCTACACAAGATAATTCTACCAGGGAATTGTTTTCGGGATAATGTGCATGTTTACGTAATTATCTGAGACAATTTGAGACTTAAATTAATCATTATTACACAATAATCTTTAAGCATTTAGATAAAGCAATTTTCCATAGAAACCGGAATATTTATACCAATGCCAATAACATACATTTGCCATTGGACCGCCAGGGGCACATCTGGTAACTGATGAAACACAAGAATTGAAGTCCTGATGGAAAATCTCACCACAATTATCCGTGATACCTGGAACATTTTGGCGGGATAGTTTGAAACACGATACGGACACAAGTAATGATGGGATTCGAATTCAGGATGACATTTAGAGCACCTTCTTCTTAAACTATCACAGGTGAATTTTAAATGAAGTCGATAAATAATTATAGTCTTGAAAAAAAATAGGACTGTACTCGAAAGGAGACGAACAAAGACATCTTTTATTTTTGTATTGATTAACGAAGATGACAAAACGAGTTATACGTGTATGCTGTATAGACTGAGATTGATTCTGTTCAGCGAAATTAAACATCCCCGTTGCTCGGTGAAGCGTAAATCAACTGGCCACATGTTGAAGCTGTGAGATCATTTGTGGTATTGTGATGATCCAGTAGACGGTACTGTACTGCAAACTTTCCGGTTAGGGTTTTCGAATCTCCGTGGTGATGATTGATGTTTTACGGCCACTTTTGTGCACATGGTAAACTAAATGGGCAGAAGTCAAAGATGAAACACCCTTCAGATATGCCCACGCCGAGGTTCGAACTCGGGTGGTAGTGATTTGTGAGGCGCACATCGAATTTCCGTGATAGCTGTGTTGTGGGCTGTTTCCTCGCCCTTGCGACCAAGGTGTTACCAGCGATGAGAGTAAACAACTCACCCACTCGCTCGCTCGCTCACTCGTTTTGTCTCTCCATTCATATATATATATATATATATATATATATATATATATATAAAGATTGGCTGAATAGAAATGAAATTGTGAAGTTAATGTGATCAATTTTAATAAATATCGGCCAATAATAGTTTCATTGATGAATGATAGCTGATGTAACCTTCATTTCTTTCAATTATCATTGAGGGGCGGATTTTAATTATAATGTTAAAAAGGCGATTCTTAAATAACAATAGTTTACTACAAATTACAATTTCAACCTTGAAGCTTATACCTATAACCTTCGTTGACCGCAGTTTGATTATTGGAAATGTCGCTCGTTAATGATAATCAATAAATATCGATAGATGGTTCAATGCATGTCTTGAGACAGCCAGAGTCGATATTTAATCTATATATTTGTTAGGATCGAACGATGTGGAAGGTCGGTGTACTGACTGTTGTACGCATGAAGTGAATGGAAAGCGTAGAAAAATCTGATTGAGGAAGGCGACAGAGAAGTTCTCATAAGTTATCGCAGTTAGTATTTTCTGGATGAAACCCCCCCCCCCAGCTTATTCTAATATATAGTAAATAAATCGTAGACCAGTATATTTTGTATATCAAGTGTAGTGAACATATTAGGTTGTTTACACATGTAGAATGTATAAGGCAAATGCCCCAAAATTATCCGTACGCTGAGAAATGTATTTCTATAGCCCGTAAAGTATAGAAATATCCGGATTTACTTGGCATGTTTTAATAATTATAATCCTATGGCGCTAATCTAAGAACTTTATAGATTGTATGTTGTTCTCCTAGTACAGTTTAGCAGTGGCGTTAGCACCAAAGGAGCGTGCCGATGTCCATCCATCGAAACGAGTGAATAATTGAGGTTTATTGATATCACCCAGCGAGATGTACATTTATTGCTGGGCTACGGCATTTTGTTCGAACACCGACGAGGAGTCAATCCGTACTCGAACCGACCAACTCTCTGGTATTCCCCCCCCCCCCGCCTTACCTTACCACTCGGCCATCACGTGCTACCCGACGTCCGGCCATTGTGTCCGGAGACATTATTCACGTAAACGTTCCCGTTTTTATTTGTGCTCATTTCCCGGAAGACTTCAATGTTGATTTTATATAAGTCGGCACACGGCAAGCTTCAGTGAGCGCCTCCGATAATACGATAAGACGCGATTTACGATCTCAACTTTATCAGATTTGATCAACTACAGCAACAATGATGGAGTCTGGCATCTGGCCATCGGACGACGTCCTATGTAGGGATGGCTTGTCGGTGATGAGGCTGGCGTGTTTCTAAACGCCAGTCGCCGATATAAACAGATCAGATTTCGTGAATACCGGAGACCATTATCTATCTGGTCGACGTTTTGCGACTGAAGCCGAAGAGAAATATTTCAATGCTTCAGTGAACTACTGATAACTAATGGCGGGAATATAGTTGTCTCTGGGTTTGTTTAGAATTTTGTTTTGTTATGCCCGATTCGAAGTCATTCTTCCTTTACAACGGCGACATTCAAGCAAGCAAGCAAGCACGCACGCACCCCCACCCAGGCACCCACGCACACATACACATATATATATATATATATATGTGTGTGTGTGTGTGTGTGTGTGTGTGTGTGTGTGTGTGTGTGTGTGTGTGTGTGTGTGTGTGTGTGTGTGTGTGTGTGTGTGTGTGTGTGTGTGTGTGTGTGTGATAAACTAGTTATTCATTTTCAATGTAACCGTCTAGATTCCGTGGAAACTATTAATAAAAATAAACTGGTTTTGATATGTTATAACTTTATTGATTTGAATTGTTTACTTTTTAGAACAACAAAATGTGACTATTTAATTGATGATTAGCCAATTGACTGATACGCCGATTGCTTGTTGATTCGTTCATTGACTGACTGACTGATTGATTAATTGATCGATGAGTCTGATATCAGATCACATTGTCACAGTCAAATCTCTATCTATGTTACAGTATTATTAAGACAGATCTGTGGTCCAACACACGCTACCTCTAGAATACGGAGGCACCCCGTAATTAAAGAACACAAAATATTGTGTTTGTTACAAATACGAGCGACAAGACACAATTAAAGAACACAAAATATTGTGTTTGTTATAAGTACGAGCGACCAGGCACAATTAAAGAACACAAAATATTGTGTTTGTTACAAGTACGAGCGACGAGACACAATTAAAGAACACAAAATATTGTGTTTGTTATAAGTACGAGCGACCAGACACAATTAAAGAACACAAAATATTGTGTTTGTTACGAGCGACAAGACACACACTAGGTAAATGTTTACATTTGTCTGATCTGGAAATTCCATGAACAAAATATTTGTTCAATTGTCGTATGTAAACATATCAGTATACAAACTCATTGAAAACGGATTTCAGAAGACAAACAATTCGGAAAATTCTAATAACTATTCCATATCCTACACATAGCCACCATGTGTGATGTGAGATAGTGTGTCCTGATTGGCCGACAGACTAACTGACTAACGTTTGTATGTTTGTTTTGTTGTTCGGGGAGAATCCCCAGGCTGTCGCTTATTCGGCACAGCCTCTATGTTGGAGTGGTTGAGAAACGCCTCCCCCACCACTCACAGGGGGAAAGTACGGAAAGATGGAGCCGAAATACCCGGAGGGTGGTCACTGCCAGAGTGTTTTACGTCCTCAGGGGTTTTTTAACGTCCCCCTTTATTTTAAATAATTCAGTGGAGACGGCGGCGCCATTTACCGTGATCAGCCACCCACGATGTTGTGAACCGAAAAATTAATCTCTGGAAAAGTTTCGACCTCTTGCGGGGTTCGAACCTGTGGCCGTTGGCACCAAGTGCCGGGTGCTTAACCGCTAGGCCACCGGAGCTCACTAACTGACTAACAAGTTGACCTTGTTGTAAATAGCTATCGGAAGCTGTAATCGACCAATCAGCGTACATTGTTACCTCGAGAGAAAGAGAGAGAGAGAGAGAAAGAGAGAGATGTAATATGGCGGCGATATATTGTGTTCGATGTTTATTCGACATTTATCACACAACCATCAATGTAAACGATACCATTCGATATTGAACGGATATCGATTTGATCCGCGGCGTCGGCTATTCACAATCAACACAAAACGTGTTTCACGCTCGGCGAATACGAACACAGAACAGTCATAGATTGATACGTTCGTTTGGCACCGAGAAATAAGCCATTTCTGGTCCATGACCAATACGAAGATAATCTCACAAAGCCGCTTTATTTGTATCAAGTAAAAGGCGATTGCCAGGTCATTGATACGATGTTTTGTGTGAGAGAGACATTCGTCAACGTGTGGCCATTCAGACAGCAGCCAGTCAGCGTCAGATTATTGTCAAACAAAGACGTTTACCGTCGGATATTGACGTCATACCGCCGGCCAATCGGTCGGTAATTCCTACTCTTTGGGCCAATGAGCTAAGCCTCTCAATTGTTATTGCTGACGAAAAGACCGGTTTAGTTGATAAATAACATCGCATTTTGTCTCTATACACCTCACACTCTATGTGTATGTGTGTGTGTGTGTGTGTTTGTGTGTGTATACGGGGAGGGGGGGGATTGGTATGGGGACTCAGGTGTGATCAGAGTATGTGTTATTGACATGGTCTCCTGGAGTTCAGACACACGAAAGTCAGAAACATAAATATTAATGACTGACATAGCGCAAACATATATCAGCTGATCTGGGTCCGACATGTGGTATCAGGCAGTCTGAAACGGACCCCTATATCAGCTCTATATCTACAACATATCGGCTCCATATCAGCATCCGGCTTACCAACATGGATTTCACTTCTGGGATGAAGGAGGATATCCGCCAGATCCGCTCCTTTCTTAAACCGCCACAATCCGTAATCATTGTTGTACAGGCTGTACTGTTATTGTTGGAACAAGACGAATTAACAACATCCGTAAGTATACTTTTATTAATAGAATTACCGGGATTAATAACACCCGAAGAACGTACTGTTATTGATAGAACAAGACGAATTGACAACATTTAGCAGTATATTGTTTCTGTTAATACAGAGAGTAACGAACAATTTACATAACTGTACTCTTATTGTTAGACAAAGACGAATTAACGTTTAATGATGCCATTGTTATGACAAGGAAAACAAATCAACAACATTTATAAATACACAGCTATTGCTAGAAATATACAAATTAGCAACCCACACAATTACTCTCTTATTGTTTAAAACAAGACAGATTAATAACTATAGCATGTACGCTGCCATTTCTAGAAACAAAGAAGAATTAATAACACCCGCAATTATTCTGTTAGAATTATCAGTAAAATTGTCAAATTATCTTGAAGTTCTAAGCCAAATCCTTCATTTGTTTTTAACATATGGACAAATAAACGCCATCGGTAATGTGTATTTACCTTGTACAGTAACCATAATTCGTGTTATCATGACAGATGTACCCCAATGACAACGTTTCAGCGATTCTCTACCGTAATCTCATCTTTCGTTACTGATATCATGTTTAAGACTTCCATTAGCTGAGTTCGTAGGGTGATTGTCGTAGCAGAAAATCCTGGCATGTGATTATATTCAAATTAATATATTTGCTTTGTCTAACATAGATATTATATACCTACCAATATCGACGATCTATTTGTACAGTCGCCAGAAACATAATACCTCGATGTTTTCGAACATTACTTTAACTCAGTCCAAAACTTACGTCATTATGATTATAGCTAAGTGTTGTTGATCAACTGGTTTTTCAGTTTTAGGCACACGTCATTAATCTTTCGACTATACTCACTACACTCACACGTTTAGCAGTCAGAATTTGGGACGAATGCCAGAGAATGATATAAATTCATTTCCGGTTATACTTTGGGGGGGGGGGGGTTCCTCTTGGTAAGCTATAGCGTAGAAATAATATAGGAACTGAGATGTTGATGTTTTGTTCGTTGTCAGGAATGGAAGAAATGTCAACCCCTGATGAATACAACAAAACAATTCAACATGTTGAAGAAAATGGAGAGCTTTGACATCGGGAATGTCCATCTTGACGTCATCACCAGGGTGCGTGAACTGCTTGACATGATGTCACCAGAACAATTATACTCTTCCAGTACCGAGGCGTACTCTTTGTATGATTGGGTAAGTGATTAGCATAAATATAGAAATCATGTGTACAATAATCGGTAAGTATTAGGTATTATGGATACCTAATATTTATATTTTTATCGCGTGACCAAACAAATGATTATTCTTTAGTATTGGGAGATTGTCATTACAAAAAAAATATCAAGCAATTTGACATTAACCAACCTATATAATTTAATGGTATTTTAAGAGAATGAACGTCTCCATCCAGATACAAGTGTTTGATAGTTAAAGTGCTATACTATAAAGACTAAATACATGACCATAATTGTTACCTCTGTTCTGTTCAATTCCATTGAATTAAAAAAGGTGTTTTATTTTGTAAGTAATTTCCACTATCAGGGTGAAGCACGGTCCATGATCTACGCAATTATCTGAAGGTGCAGGTGATATTTAGTACTATGTTAACTTATCACTTTATGAACTATTATAATCCAAAATTTAACACCAAGCTAGTGTTATGCAAATAAGAAATTGAGGAACATATTAATGGCGGTAGATCAGCAGTGGATGAGTTAGATATTCATGTTTACGTAAGCTGATATCCTAGTCGTGACAGCCTAATGATGACATCCTAGTGGTGACATCCTAGCCACGGATGCATAGTGATGACCATGTTGTTCTGAATGGGAACAGGGTTTTGAGTTCAAACAGAATCTGTTCGTTGAACTAGTCAATAACAACAAACTGGCCAAAGGCTAAGAGTTCCTTCTAAATTATATCTTATTCCGGCGTCAGCCATTTCGTCACGTTAAGGACTCAATCGACGTCCAGACTTTTGACTCCGAACGTGACATAAACGTGACATTATACGATGATGAGATGAGATGACAGATGTAATGAATCTCATTGTAAAGACGAAAATAAGATCGGCTTCGAAAAAAGGTTTACTCTTTAATTGTCACAATTAACATTTGTTATTAATATTGTATTCGGAGAGGGTGGTTATGTCTTGTATGTGTACTGTGTCATTGGAACATGGAAGCTGAGACGAATGAGATACCGGCTAGAATGTAAGGGAGCATAAGTTCGAATCTTGTCGAATCTTTGACATGCTGACAGGTCATCTGACAGCCACCAACTGGATAACCATTTGGTCTCGGCAAGGATTAATGTGACAGCACCAGATAGTATACTCAGCGGGGGGTTGACGGTGACGTCATAATGAAGGTGATCATATAGCTTCGGTAAACTAAAGCGTACATACGATTATCATAAAATACGCGAATGTACGTATGTACATACGTATGTACTGATGCGCATAACCCCCCCCCCCCGGGATAGAGGTCGAAAGTATGTTTACTCTTACATACATGCAACCATATAAATAAATACACACATATATACATTCAAATTTATATGCATACATACATACATACATAAATACATACATACATACATGCATACATACATACATATATACATACATCCTTACATCAGTACATACATCCTTACATCAGTACATACATACTTACATCAGTACATACATCCTTACATCAGTACATACATCCTTACATCAGTACATACATTCTTACATCAGTACATACATACTTACATCAGTACATACATTCTTACATCAGTACATACATACTTACATCAGTACATACATCCTTACATCAGTACATACATACTTACATCAGTACATACATACTTACATCAGTACATGCATACTTACATCAGTACATACATCCTTACATCAGTACATACATACTTACATCAGTACATACATACTTACATCAGTACATACATCCTTATGTCAGTTCATACATACTTACATCAGTACATACATCCTTACATCAATACATACATCTTTACATCAGTACATACATCCTTACATCAGTACATACATAATGATAAATATGAACGTATAATGTGTTCTGGGATATCTTACCATGTTATTGATACGATTTCTCCTTAAAACAAGCACAGCTCAAAGAGTCCATTCCGGTCAAGATGAGATCGATCAAACGTTCAACAACAAAATGCCGAATCCAGTCTTGACAGTTTTTTAATCGTTTCTTCTTGGCTCACGTTTTGTCTGACAGATTTAAGCTAACATCTATCTGACAGCTCTACTTACATAATAACTTGTCAGCACGCTAGCTACACAGTAAATCTCGGGGACAGAATACTAAGGATGCGATGTGTTTGGGATGAAGTGTGATTGATATAGAACGTGTTTCGCTTATTATCGTGTTTTATGATGACACAAGACGAGTTGACTTAGTATTGTTCTTTTTAAATATTATTATCATATTCGTTGAATTGTTTACTACAAAAAGAAAATCATCCTGTAATATAATTATTTCTTATTTGCCAAACTTGTCGACATACATTCTTTCGGCATAACAATATGTCATTAAATGGTCTATTGTATTCTTGACAAACGGATACATAATTAAGTTAATTAGAAGAAAATCTACGGACTGTTTTTGGTTAGATCAATAGATTAATAAATATGATAACTTATCGTCTGGGTTAACCAAGCGGATGTCGGAACCTCTCCAAAACAGAAACAAATGAGGAACCACTGAATGTCAAATAGATTAATGTTTCAATTAATGGTGCATTTCGTTAATCAGTCGCATAACGTACCTTATAAGTTTAGCCAATCAGTCATCTTTGCCTAGGTCAATTAAAAACAACTTCCGGTTAGCGTTTAGTCACATATGATCAGTGGATTATAGCCGAAGTTTAGCACATTTACGCATGGAAAATATTTGTTTGTATACTTTTTTAGCTCTCCATCTCTGGCCATACGTCTGTCGTACCATATTCAACCTAGGATTGGTCTGTGTGATATATTGCCTAACAATCTTAATATTTCAGCAGTTTCTTTCTGTCCCACGTATAATTTTCTCATATTTCTACCGCCCATTCTGGAATATATCTACTTGTGTAGGTCTCCGAACCGTTCCCCCCCCCGTCCCCGCCTTCACACGCAGCTTCTACAGTTTCGCACTATTTTCCATAATTCAGCTTCCTATGTTGACATTTCACGCTGCTGTTGACTCCAGTTTTCTAGGTTTACGCTTGGCTGCATCCTAAGTGAGATTTTCACGCTTAGCGCTTAGGTATAACATATGGAGGGCGTCTGTATTATGAATACCAAGTCATAATATATATATATATATATATATATATATATATATATATATATATATATTATCAATTTGTTATTGCAGTTATCATCTGTTATTGAGGGTCACGAACAAATTAACGGTAAAGCTGCCAGTATTGACTTCCAGAGAAAACTGTTTGGCAAACCGCCAAGAAACGCCATCCCACGCCTTGGATATAATTAATTGTATCGATGTTACCTGTATATGTGTCTGTTATGTGATCGTGTGTTATATACATATACAGAATATAGCATAATTAAGGAAGAATCACGGGGTATCACCGAGTACTTATTTATTTACTACATGTTCGTGTAATATGATTGTATTTTTGAAATAAACTAATTTCTTCGAAAATATCCTTTTTTAAATAATCAAAGGGGACATTGGAATAACATACTATTTAATAAATTATTTGTGTTCGCGGTCACGATTTTGTAACATATATTTACCATGAATTTTCTTTTCTTGAAATAATGTACACATATCTTAGCATTTTATAATGAACAGCCAAATATTGCTATAAAAAGTAATTATTATATATGTATTATTATATATGTTTAGCAATTTAAGAAAAATATAATCACTTTTATCAAAACGTTTAGATCTAACTAACTTGGCTCGAAAGGAAACGGAATATTTTGAAATATTTCAGTATGTGCATGACAATCAGAGATAATAACAATACTAATAATAATAATAATAATAATAATAATAATAATAATAATATGAACCGACATAAGTATTTTCAAAATTATTGTAATAGGCAATATAATTAATTATTCTAGTAACATATATTTATAAAGAACACTTAGCACAAACATTGGAGTATAGAACACACATTGTGCAACATACAATGTACAGCAAATAGCGTATAGCATATGGCATATAGTGTAAAATTACCATATAGATCAAACAGTACAGCATACAATGAACAGTCTAAAATACGAAACATACAGAACAGCATGTATAAGACAGTGTAAAGTTTACACTATTCAGTATATACTAGAGTAAACAGAATGAAATGTAAAGTTTACAAAGCAACATGAAGTACAGAGTATAGAAAGCAATGTACAGTTGATAATACGCATTATATATTACATCATTCAACATACAATAAACCATACAACATAGCGCATAAAACATACTGGATACATGACACAGTTTCCCTATCACGTCTGACATACACTTCTGTCATATTCTTTATTTTAACTGATTTACCTGTGACACCTAAAAGCTGAGAGCTGCTAGAAAAATGCCTCAATATCGTGGCCATATATATCTGATATAACTAGCCCCGAGGGTAAAATAACCCCCCACAACAACAACAACAGCAACAACAAACAAACAAACATAATGTCTCACAAAATTGACAAGGACTCGAACTATTAACCGGCGAATAAATGTCCATCGATTCTATCAACTACGCTCCCTCGTTGTCATGTTTACCATTAACCTGGGTTCATCCTACGAACAATTGGTCGAACGGTCCATATTCGCAATTAAACGGGTAATTATGAAATTCTACCTGTGATATAATTACTTATCGCTTTCCGTCAAGCTTTCGCGATCTTCTTTCTACGCCTACATCAAATTACGAGTTACCGAAGACTGGTGAGTACCAATACTAAACTAACTAACCTGTCAGTTAGGAAGCTTACCGTCCTCAAATCATAACACTACTGGGAGAGGAAAGCCATTTAAAGTTCTCTCATATGATGATTCCGGATTGAAGTAGTCTTCGCTAAAGATGGATGCCAGCCGTTACCGTTTCTGACGTTAACGTTTCATAATGATCCCAAGCAATGGATCAACGTGAGTGGTTCGCCGACCCATAAACCTTTGGCCAGAGAGGTAATAAAACTATCTGGATTTTTAGATTAATTTAGATAAGATTTATATCCACACCTGCAGACAATCGACGTCACGTGTTTCTAAGCACACGCGTAACAAAAGCCATGCTTTTTTTGTTCAAGAGTAATTTAGTTTTTGGCTTTCAGTCGGTAGGAAAAGACGCATTGCGAGTCATGGCGCTGAAACATGCGCAGAAAGCACCGCGCGTGCGTGTACAGTGACACCTGGTGAATAATTATGAACTTACGATGAAAATGACATAACCATTTATCCGGCTGGGGGGGTCTCCAAGGTTTTTAACCCCCTGCCATCCCAGGCACCGCCAATGAACCATTCATAACGTCACGGTATGTTGCACAAACTTTTAATCAATTGAATTAAACCGAGGGTTCATTTCCCGTTTTTGAAACACATACTAGTTTGAATCATCACATCCCTTCAGCGTTTATAGAGAATGTGCCATTTTCATAAATCCTTATGAATTCATTCTATTTTCACGTGACCGCGCAACATATCTCGACCGGATTCACGGAATTAAATCTGGAAACATTTAAATAGGGATCATTTCACCAACCAAATCAACCGTTTTTGTTATCTTGATGTCCGGTTTCAATCATACTCGAGATACCCTGAAATCAGAAGTGACCAGAGCCTATTATCTACACCGCAGCCAGCATTCCTTGTTGATGTCGTCAATTTGACTATCTATCGATAGAGCAAGAACTAAATCTTTAACAGTAAAGTTAATGTCTAACTGATTACATTTAAAAGATTCTAAACTCGGGTAATTATTAGATAAATTGGCAATATAAAGTTGCCAATTCTTAACTCCGGAAAATTGCCAATAACTCCACCAAACTGACATATTTATGACAGTTTACGTGAGTCTATTGTTATTAATTTCGACCGAAAATTGCTTTCTATATATATATATATATATATATATATATATATATATATATATATATATATATATATATATATATATATATATATATATATATATATATATAATATATGAGCACGTAGTATAACCTGGACATTCTATATCCGAGTATAGCACGTGATGTAAGCCTCTCAGATTTCAGCAAATCATTGCCGTTCTTTCCATATCCACGTCTAACTTACTTCACAAGTTAATAAGCTGAGCACGATATGGCCGTGGGGCGCTAGGTACACCCAATACATATAATGTGTGGTAATTAGATGTAACTGTCTAACAAGATGGCGCTCTGTGCTGATAGACGACGCACAGAGGATGTTGTCGTTGTAATACTTTAGGGAGTTAGGGATAATTAATTGCGAACGAATCACTGGGGATGAGTTCTCGTTTCATCATTAACTTAGTGCCATTTGATGTTTGAGGACGTGGCGCTGACTGTTGAGGTAAGGTGGCTCAGTAGTCCTGCGGCTGACTTTAATATGAAAGGGCCCAATTCGAATCCGACGATTCTCTGGTGACTTTTGACGTATTTACTCAACCATTGTACACTGACAGAAATGGTCTATTGTCTATTTTCGTTGTTTGGTAAACCGTCTGCATTTAAAATAAGATGTCTATTAAAAAAAAGTCAAGGTAATTCGGTCGTATGTCAGTTGACATACATACATACAGACGGACGGACAGATAGACAGACGCTTAGACAGACAGACAGAAAAACACGACAGAGATGACAGACATGACATGCTTGCACGACATATACACAAGTCCCTCTCTCTCTCTCTCTTTATCACACACACACACACACGCGCGCGCGCGCACACACACACACACAAGCGCGCTCGTGCTCGGAAACAGACAGACAGATAGAGAGACAGACAAATATTTTCCCATACATCTCTTTACTAGAGACCCCACAAATACCCCCCCCCCTCCTTCATATCCCAGTTCTGCTCCATGACGACGAAGAAGGTGACATGATGGACGCCTTGTCCTGTACTGAGTCAGTATAAAGCTGACATGTAGCCCTCTGGCACGCACCAATTATAATGGTCTCTCCGCCGTGTTACACAGTGTACACAGACACCCAACAGCCACCCTCCCACCCAGCCACCCATCGCACTCTGACCAACATAAGACCACGGTAGATAACCCGCTCGCTGAGAGATAAAAACAAATATCCGTTATAAGAAATGACGACAGAGGACGAAGGTTGGAAGGAAAGCGAAAAGGGGCGATTTTATCAGTGGCCGAAATGTTGGCCTTTCTCTGTGTGTTTTGCTACGCACAGTCTTGTCTCGTTTATCCGGACCCCCGAATTCAATTTTACGCCCACCGCAATGGTGGTCGACAAAGTAAAAGGTCCGGATATGTGAGACGCCGGATTATTGGTTTTTAGCCCTTGTGGGTATAGCTATCGAGGCGTGAGTTGAAGCGGCGAGCACATGGTGTAGGTAGATATAGGCTGTTACGGTTTTGATGAAACGTTCTGAAATGGAACACACACACACACACACACACACACACACACACACCACACACACGCACACACGCACACAATCTACAATAAGTGGTTATTGAATTAATGGTCGGCTGATTCCTGTGTTTATGCTCGACGCCTGTCACACATGGGACTTATGGCCGTGGGGCTGTCCTGTAGGGAATTGATATGATTAAACCGAAGTCATTTACTTAAGGATGAAACATGCATCAGATACAGGTATGCGATCCCGCAACCATCGTTATTACTACTCATGTTAGAGACGATCTACATACATATTAATATAAAGTGATTGAGTGGTGCCACATAGTCATCGTCATCGTGACGTAGCTCAGTATACATCTGTGGGGAGTTGATAATAGGTGATCAATGTCTTCTCTCTCTCTCTCTCTCTCTCTCTCTCTCTCTCTCTCTCTCGAAATACTTGTGTAAATACAAGATAAAGTACAAACACATTACCTGGTTCATATCATATATTATATATATATATATATATATATATATATATATATATATATATATATATATATATACACATATATACATCTTACAGACATAGGGTATCTGGATTACATATGGTGTTTATGTAGATTAGGATTATGGATATTTAAATGATTGAACGCAATATTGAACTTGAGATGACCCACTTTTCCCCGAAACGTCATAACCAACCGGCCATTTTGTTGAGTGATGATGATAGTTCTGAGTATCGGCCTTTACTCAAAGTAAATTAGTTTGAGTAAGATGTCACGGCGAAAATTATACACCTTTAGCACCGTTGATTAGCTCTGATTGTCTGGTGTTAGCCGTCCTGATTAATAATAGTTATTAGCGAGAAGAGACAGACATACAGACAGACATATAGGCTAACAGTTTAACAAGCGGGCAGACAGATGGAAACAGGGGAACAGTGGAGAAAGACATCTGGAGACAAACAGGCAGACAGACAGACATACATACAGACAGATGGAAACAGAGGAAGAGTGGACAAAGACATCTGGAGACAAACAGACAGACAAACAGACAGACAGACAGATGGAAACAGAGGAACAGTGGAGAAAGACATCTGGAGACAAACATACAGACAGACAGACATACAGACAGATGGAAACAGAGGAACAGTGGAGAAAGACATCTAGAGAAAACAAACAGACAGACAGACAGACAGACATACATACAGACAGATGGAAACAGAGGAACAGTGGACAAAGACATCTGGAGACAAACAGACAAACAGACAGACAGACATACATACAGACAGATGGAAACAGAGGAACAGTGGAGAAAGACATCTGGAGACAAACAGACAGGCAGACAGACAGACAGATGGAAACAGAGGAACAGTGGAGAAAGACATCTGGAGACAAACAGACAGACAAACAAACAAACAGACAGACAGACATACAGACAGATGGAAACAGGGGAACAGCGAAGAAAGACATCTGGAGACAAACAGACAGACAGACAGACATACATACAGACAGATGGTAACAGAGGAACAGTGGAGAAAGACATCTGGAGACAAACAGACAGACAGACAGAGTGACTTACAGTGAATTAAATACCTTCATTCATATTTAAAGACAGACAAACTGACAGACACGCATACAGACAGATAAAAGACAAAGAAATCCAAACAGACAGACAGACAGGCAAATAGCAAGACATGCATACAGAGAAACAGGGGATAGCTAGATCAATAGACAGAGGGTAAAATAAATATCTTCATACGTATATTTAGAAGGACAGAGAAGCAGACAAACAGATAGACAAACAGCCAAGGACAGACAGACAGACAGACAGACATATATACATACATACATACATACATACATACAGACAGACAGACAGACAGACAGAGAACAGAGGAGTGAGACAGTTAGACCTATAGAGAGAGTGCCAAATATAGGACGTTAACACAGCTAATAATTTATCCTTCGCTGAGAGAACGATAAAGAAAGTCAAAAGAAGTGACCGGCGTGAATTGTGTGAAGCAATAGCCCACTGTTTAGTGTCTATTTGGGTAGGGTGTGGTAATATGGTATGTATGACTGGTCTTATAGACAGACTCTACTGTCTAATGATACGGCCGACTGGTGTGTGTGTGTGTGTCGCCTGCCGGCTGGTCCCCGGCCACATATAAAGGTAGACCAGCCAGGCAACCAGAGCTAACAGAGTGAGAGAGAGAGAGAGCGAGAGCCCCTATTATAGAGCAGCAGTAACCATCATGGAAAAGTCGAAGCTTGTTGGATGGAGACAGACTCTCGGCTCCGGATGCATCCATCGAGCATCTTACGAGAACAACAACAACTATATCTACAGGGAGAGGAAGAAGACATTGGAGGACTGTTCTCCACTCCCCGGATGGATACTCAGCTACGTCATCATAGCGGTGACGTCGTTTGCGTGTTACGTCAATAATTTGCGCGCCGACTTCGTCCACGACGACGTCAGAGCGATCCTGGCAAATCCGGACGTCAGGCGCCAGGATTCGCTGGCCGCGCTTTTCCGGAACGATTTCTGGGGAAAACCGATGGCGGATAAAACCAGCCACAAGTCGTATCGGCCGATAACCGTACTCAGTTTCAGGTAAGTTCGGTAATTAGTACCATACAGCTCTAACTAATTGTGTGTTGTTGTCAACAACGAAGACAGGTTAACGGGTAGAGTACCAGCTGGGTTTAATCCGTGGTCTAGCGGTAGCGTGTTGGGCCACAGATCACTACCACGCGTGTTCGAATCCCGGCGTGGGCATATCTGAAGGTTGTTTCGTCTTTCGCTTCGTCTCATTACCTTTGGAGGTTGCTCGGCCCATTTAGCCTGCCATGTGCACAAAAGTGGCCGTAAACATCAACCGTCGTCGTCACCAGCTGAGTTTAAGAACCTGTCTTTCGTAGAATTGTCTGATTTACGCCGGAAGACGGGCTGGATATCGGCAAGAACTGGCCCGTCACCATATCGAATTTGTATAAACCTATACTGAAAATTGTGGGGAATACGATGTGAGCCGAGGAATGTGTTATGGTTTTTGGTTTTAAAACGCAGAGCGCCGCAGAACGGAACAGATAGAAAACGTCAGACAGAGACAGACTTTGTTAAAGGCTCTGAGGCTTGTTTATTATCAGTTTGTATGATAACAATACGAAGGGTGGTAACATAATGATGTTGGGGGCTCATTATAAAACTTGGTTCACTCGGTCGTCGAAAAAGATATAATATTTATCTTTGTCTGTCTTTTGTCTGTCAGTTTACGTAATAGAAGTAAATGAGTAACTGTATATATATATATATATATATATATATGTGTGTGTGTGTGTGTGTGTGTGTTTGCATGCACGCGTGTATATCTATACATCTCTGTGTTCGCGAAGACATGAGTATGGTGATATATGTGAGAATGTTTGTTTGTGTGAACGCAGCGAGTGCTGGCATATATTAGTTATTACATAAGTGTATAGATTTTATATGGGATCCTGCATCCGTTTAAGAACACACACATACATACACAAACGCACGCACGCTCGCCCACACGCACATTTACCCATGCACCCACACATACGCATCCATAACGCACGCAGCCAACACCCATCACGCTCACGTTTTCTTTGATAAACTTTACACAGTTTAGTACGAAAAGTATTTTTTTACTAATTCAGAGCCAAGATGATTGTTGTTGATTAGATATAAATCACTGAACCGTTTTACACGTCGTTGACGAGTACTCATCCGCGCACCCGTTCACCTTTAGACAATAATCTAACGAGAGTTAGTTCATTCCAGGTTAAATCACGCGTTGGGAGAACTGAATCCCGTTGGTTATCACTTGACTAACAACATCCTGCACACGCTGGCTACCTTGATGTTTACACATCTCTGTAGGAAGGTAGCCTTCCACGAGGATGTGTTTACATCTTCGCTGGCTGGTCTTCTCTTCGCAGTTCACCCGGTACACACGGAGGCGGTAAGTAGCTTAATCTAGCAGTAGTTAATTATTTCATTTCGCCCTCGAATCAATCGACCTTAACCGGCTGTTTCTAAATATGGCAACATCTTGTCGCTGTAGCCGACGTCTTAAGCTCACAGGTGACTCTTGATCGTTTGTCGAACGCCGCAAGAGGCAAACTTAGGCGCGCGTTATCTTCGCAAACGAAGAAAAGTATCGTAGCTATTCAGCGAATAGCTATTACTCGATCGTTAATAGTCAGTGTCATTCGGGTGTCATTCCGGTGCCCCCCCCCCGTGCCACCCCCCCCCATATACACGCAACTCCTCTTTATACTCCATCAACCTGTCTGTAATCTTTGTTACATATCCAGCGCGTTTCGGCGGTAAACCAGCGAACCGGGACTGTTTGAATTCGTGATGCTTTATTTAAAATACGACACTTGGTTCTGATTTTGTCACCTTCCAGGTATCAGGTCTTGTTGGCCGAGCAGACATACTCAGCTGTATATTCTTCCTGGGTTCTTTCCTCGCCTATTATAACTACAGGTAATTATTGGTTCTATAGTAAAGCAAAACTGTCTTCTGTACAGAACCAACCTTCTTCTGTCTGTTCGTATTTCTGTTAACAGGAACTGCGGGTCAATGTGTTTGTTTGTCATCGACCCGAAACTTAGAATATTAAGTTTGATTTTTTGCATTAATGTTCAGCTAGAGGCAAGGTACTGAGTTTTGTGGTAAGCACGCACATCCGCACGCAGGGGCATGCATGCACCCAAATGCATATATATATATATATATATATATATATATACACGCAGAGAGAGAGAGAGAGAGAGAGAGAGACACACACACACTCATGCACACACACACACACACATACATAGAGAGAGTGTATGTGTGTGGTGTGTGTGTGTGTGTGTGTTTATTTCACTGTTATATAGTGTCAGACAGCGCTATTAACAGAACAAAGCCAGTTGTCAGCTGTTACCAACAGAATGTTTTAAACTTGAATTAGAGAAGTTCACTCTCGTGGAACGTTCGCTGAAATTACGAGCCGTAGAAATGATGATAGAAATGATGATTGAAATGATGATAGGAATGATGACACTAAACTGGTTTTGGAAAATATATTTGTTCAGAGCTGTGTAGTTATAGTTACTAATGTGTTCTTCTGTTAATTGTCGTGTATCATATTTGGTTAATGTTTGAAGCACCAAATCGTGAACAATTTAAATATATTCTTTACTTATGTATACCTCCTAGTATCAGCTATTAGATGTAAACCTTTTCACTCACTCACTCACTCACTCACTCACTCACTCACTCACTCACTCACTCACTCACTCACTCACTCACTCACTCACTCACTCACTCACTCACTCACTCACTCACTCACTCACTCACTCACTCACTCACTCACTCACTCACCACTCACCACTCACCTCACTCACTCACTCACTCACTCACTCACCCTCACCACCCACCACCCTCCTCACCACCACCACTCACCACTCACCACTCACCACTCACCACTCACTCACCACTCACCACTCACCACCACTCACCACCACTCACCACTCACTCACTCACCACCACTCACTCACTCACCACCACCACTCACTCACTCACCACCACTCACTCACTCACTCACTCCCCACTCACCACCACCACTCACCACTCACCAACTCACTCACCACCACTCACTCACTCACTTGTTTTCCATTCATATATATATATATATATATATATATATATATATATATATATATATATATATATATATATATATATATTGCTGACACTTTTACAAGACACTGATGCAGCAGAAAACAGTAGGAAGCCATCATTAACCTGGACAATAACATCTGCCACACTGTCTCTCTTATCTAAGGAGCAAGGTATCACAGTGTTATTATTGTGTATATTAAATGAAGTCTACGTCACCGGTCTACAGTGGACTACTTCTAACACTACCACCAACAACCATAACATCACCTTTATGATACGGAGACAAGCCATCAGCAGACTTCTGATAACAGTAAGTACCTTCAATTACTGTCAATTGAAATTTTCTACAATAAACATTAAGGACAAGACAATATTAGTTCTGGTTAGAGCCATAACTGATTCGCATCTGGAAATAAATACCATTTCCTTGTCTCTATTATCAATCAACAGTCTTTGTTTACGTGCTTATTGAAAATTACAGAATGTATGTAAATTGTACCAGCGGACATACACCTTACATATTTCTATTCTTATGGTTGTCACCTTAAAGCAGTCCTGAAGTAATTTTCTTCTCATTTACTTAAACGTAATTTTTGGAATAATTTCGTCTCCATATTGATAACAATCTCTCCTTTAGCGACCATTCTGAGGCCATAATTTGACACGTTGTGATGTCTTTTATAATAATAATAATAATAATAATAATAATAATAATAATAATAATAATGGTTTCGGTGTTTATTTTCAGCTAGTATTACTATGCACCTTTCGCATTTGGATGTTAGGAGGAACATATCCTAGTTTTCAGGAAGAAGATAACCCAGCGTCTTTCTCACCTTTCTTGATGGTCAGGTAAGGCTTCCTTATCAACAACGATGTGGCCGACTTGTGTTAATCAAAGAGATATTTGACTTAATTTGTGTCTACTTCTGGTGACATTTTGCCTGTCTTTATCAGGGTGCTTAGCTACGTTTACCTTTGGGCTTTCAATGGCTGGTTGATGCTTTGTCCAATACACCTGAGCCACGATTGGCAGATGGGCAGTATACCTTTAGTACAGTCACTGTGTGACACCAGGAATCTGGCCAGCTGTTTTCTTGCGGTGCTTTTAATATCGCTTATCTCGAAGGTGTTCATCTCTAACAAGGTAACACGAATGTATGTTCTCTTGGTGGCATTAGTTAGGCAAATCTTATATATCACAATGACAACGAACCAAGTAAATGTGTATTTAATAAAATATAATTTCTGCAGTAATATTCTGAAATATAGCTAGCTAGATATGTAGATAGCTAGATATAGATACAGAGAGAGAGAGAGGTAGATAGAGGGATATATATATATATATATATATATATATATTATATGTGTGTGTGTCTGTGTGTGGCGCGTGCGTGTGTATATATAGAGAGCTAGGTATTCTTGTAAATATAAACATATATACACATATACCTATGTAGATTCAAATTCCAAAATGTAACTTTTTCCTCTAGGAACGCCACCGGCTTAGAGTTAGTTTTAGTTTGATGTTGATGGTTTTACCTTTTTTATTGGCGTCAAACGTTTTCATCTCAGTCGGATTTGTTGTCGCTGAACGTGTCTTGTACATGCCAAGGTAAACAATAACAACTTGATGTAATAGGATATTTATACCATAGTTCTCACTTTAGAGAACTCGAAAAGCCTGTCTTAATTAAAGACACAATTGTATAAACACATCATTTATAACGGAAGGGCAGTAACTATTTCGGTTTATGACGGGGTAATACTGAACTAAACCATCGATTTTAATTTTTTTTAATTATGGCTGTAATTAACAAAAGAACATTTATCAGGCGCCACACCTGGATTCAGACTTCAAAGTCGCTGAATTGTTATTGATTTTCTGTCTACGACAGAGTCACCCCTTGATTTATAGAACTTTATAACTATGCTATAATATAACTATGCTAAATACATTTAGACACCGTTTCTTATAATATACATGTATATGTAGAAATAAGTGAAGCGAAACACTGATAGTAACTAATCAAGTCACGGGTCAGTGAATAAAATGGAAAAAACCTGTAGCCTTTTAATTATAATACGATTATGATTTGTTGATATAATACGCTTTAGTTAACATGTCTAAAACTGTTGGAATGAAGATAGTTATATATATATATATATATATATATATATATGTGTATATGTGTGTGGTGTGTGTGTGTGTGTGTGTGTGTGTGTGTGATTATATTGGTGAGTTTGTCTATTTATAATTACAGTATGGGAGTTATCGTTTTGGTTGTCAGCGGTTTGGATGTCATACGGTTGTCATTACCACTTTATTGGAGATACATGAAGCCCTTCGCTGTAATATTACTCGTCCTAATACCGGCTTGTCGTACTCTGATAAGAAACAAAGTATGGCAAGACAGACAGACATTAGCCAGGTAAATATAAACGTTTGTACCATAAT